>CM075977.1:144637935-144887114 GCA_038087875.1 Malacoraja senta
TTATATTTTGTACTGCACCGTCAAAGAAACACAATTATCATGATCAGTGCACATATTTATAAACAAAGTGATTTACTGCTATAATGTTCTGTTTTGGTTCATCCCGTACCCAGAACGTATTAAAATAGATGAAATTAAAAGAAGATTCCAAGATTGCTTTAAATGCAATTTTTTTCATGTTTCCTCGCAATAATTGCAACTCAAAATCTCTATACCTATAAAAGTCTGATCTTGTGTATGTGTGTATGTGTGTCTGTCTGTATTCATTGTATCTTCCTCAAAATGCTATGTGGTTCACTTCTATTTCAAAAGTTATTCGCGATTAAAGTTTAAAAAAATCCAAAAACCGCTTCTCACAGAGAGCCTTTTTCCAGCAGCTTCAAATGATGATGTCACAATGCCACTCACAGTGCACCAATCACAATTGGCTCTCAAGCTGTCGAGTGCCACAATGACATCACAATGGGATGTTGCCAATGGTAACCGCAGCTGAAGGAGAGGTTGCCAAAAAGGCCTGTCTCACGAGTCTGCGGTCATTGGCGGCGAAACAGGAAGAATCTACCGCTCCTGGGCCGCCATAGACCGCGCACTCGGTCAAACGCACAATTCCGGGGCCGTGCGGCGTTGTTCCCAACACCGCACGGTGCTAAAATAAAACCAACACTGTTCAAAAAACTTTTCCTACCGCACAGCCGCCGCCAGTGAGGCACGAGTGCGGCACGGCCGCCGCCACAGCCGCCGCCAGTGGCACGAGCGCCGTGCGTCGAACTTGCCCCGCCACAGCCTCCGCCAGCGAGGCACGACCGCCGCCGCAGCCGCCGCCACAGCCTCAGCCAGTGAGGCACGTGTGCGGCACAGCCGCCGGCACAGCGCCGCGATCAGCACGGCCGCCGCCACAGCCCCGCAGATCCAAAATGATGTCATCGCAGTCGGCCGCCCTTTTTTTTAAAACTTACCGCAAGCTCGTGGGACTAACTCACTCGGCCCCCGCGCAGCACCCGTGCGGCGCTCCCGTGGCATAGGCTCGGCGCTCTCGCCGTTGCCGTGCGGTCCCCTCTGCCGGCGACGCCGCGCTTCACCGCCGATGACCGCAACACCGTGAGATAGAGCCTAAAGGCAGGCCCTGTCTTGGGGGGGGGGGGGGGGGGAGGGGGGCAACGAGTGCCATTTGGTATGAGCCTCATGCCTGTTTGCTTCAAAGGGATCTTGATTTGGGGGCCTCTAAAATTGAGGGGCCTCTGCTTGATCCTGGTTTAGGGGCCTCTGAAATTGGCCTGGGCCTCAGTTCATCTATGAGAGGGCCTGGCCAAAGCTACCATAGAGGGAGAGAGTGAGAGGGGAGAACGAGAGGGAGAGAGAGAGGGGGAAAGAGAGAGGGAAAGAGGGAGAGAGAGAGGGAGAGAGAGAGAGAGAGGAGAGAGAGAGAGAGAGAGAGAGAGAGAGGGGAGAGAGAGATAGAGAGAGAGAGAGAGAGAGAGAGAGAGAGAGAGAGAGAGAGAGAGAGAGAGAGAGAGAGAGATAGAGAGAGAGAGAGAGAGAGAGAGAAAGAGAGAGAGAGAGAGAGAGAGAGAGAGAGAGAGAGACCCACACTCCCCCACCCCTGCCCTCGCCCCATCCCCCCCTTCCCCCCACCCCCGCCCCCCAACGTGGGGACGATTGATTGCCTCCATATATTCCATATATGCCGACGCCGCGCCCCCCTCCCCCGCATTGGGGGACGGGGCCCAACGGGTCCCAATTGGTCTGGTATCACAATAAAACAAAGTTGGTGCATTCTAGTACAGGCTACAGCCCATTCCTGTGCTGTATTTTCTATGTTCTATTTCATGAGATTGACTGGCTCAAGTCAAGGCATTCATGTCAAAATACAACTTGTTTCACCCATATACTTTCAATCATACACTTTCCACATATGCATCAGGGTTTCAAGGGATTTCAGTAATGCAGGAAGCAACCTCTGAAAACATGCAAGCACCTTCCTTACTCAGGATTACACACATCTTGTCATTGTGGCCATTAGTTTGTATGCATAATGAACTTCCATTTCCATGCCTCCTTCCCAGAGCATGCACACACTGATTAGGTGAAAGCCATTTATTCTGAGTAAATTCTTTCCCTCCAAAGGAAACGATGGTTTGTAACCAATGTCACAGAAATACAACCAGGAAAGCATATCATTAAAATGATACTGTTGAAGGAGGGTCAAAGGGGAGTTGGTAAGGGGGACATCCTGAATGAAGGTGATACAACAGAAAGCAGGTGAAAGTTCACTGTAAGTAGTCTCTCCACAGAGTGGCATGACACATGACTATTCAAGACCAATGCAAACACAGACACGCCACATGTTTGGGAATTGGACCAGCCAATTCTTGTTATTGCACAAGAAATGTGAGTCAAAGGATCGGAACATTTAGGTTCACGTCCCATCTGAATCCTACTAACAACTTCTTGGAGATCTTCTATACTGAAAGTAGCTGAGAAGGAGGGAAGATTAGACAGGCTTATTAAATGTGAATACATAGATACATAGATACATAGAAAATAGGTGCAGGAGTAGGCCATTCGGCCCTTCGAGCCTGCACCGCCATTCAATATGATCATGGCTGATCATCCAACTCAGTATCCCGTACCTGCCTTCTCTCCATACCCCCTGATCCCTTTAGCCACAAGGGCCCCATCTAACTCCCTCTTAAGTATAGCCAATGAACTGGCCTCAACTACCCTCTGTGGCAGAGAGTTCCAGAGATTCACCACTCTCTGTGTGAAAAGTTTTTTCTCATCTCGGTCTTAAAGGATTTCCCCCTTATCCTTAAGCTGTGACCCCTTGTCCTGGACTTCCCCAACATCGGGAACAATCTTCCTGCATCTAGCCTGTCCAAACCCATAAGAATTTTGTACGTTTCTATAAGATCCCCTCTCAATCTCCTAACTTCTAGCGAGTATAAGCCAAGTCTATCCAGTCTTTCTTCATATGAAAGTCCTGACATCCCAGGAATCAGTCCTGACATCCCAGGAACCTTCTCTGCACTCCCTCTATGGCTATAATGTCCTTCCTCAGATTTGGAGACCAAAACTGTACGCAATACTCCAGGTGTGGTCTCACCAAGACCCTGTACAACTGCAGTAGAACCTCCCCTGCTCCTATACTCAAATCCTTTTGGCTATGAAAGCTAACATACCATTCGCTTTCTTCACTGCCTGCTGCACCTGCATGCCTACTTTCAATGACTTGTGTACCATGACACCCAGGTCTCGCTGCATCTCCCCTTTTCCTAATCGGCCACCATTTAGATAATAGTTTGCTTTCCTGTTTTTGTCATCAAAGTGGATAACGTCACATTTATCCACATTATACTGCATCTGCCAAACATTTGCCCACTCACCCAGCCTATCCAAGTCACCTTGCAGTCTCCTAGCATCCTCCTCACAGCTAACACTGCCCCCCAGCTTAGTGTCATCCGCAAACGTGGAGATGTTGCCTTCAATTCCCTCCTCCAGCTCATTAATATAAATTGTAAATAGCTGGGGTCCCAGCACTGAGCCTTGCGGTACCCCACTAGTCACTGCCTGCCATTGTGAAAAGGACCCGTTTACTCCTACTCTTTGCTTCCTGTTTGCCAGCCAGTTCTCTATCCACATCAATACTGAACCCCCAATACCGTGTGCTTTAAGTTTGTATACTAATCTCTTATGTGGGACCTTGTCGAAAGCCTTCTGAAAGTCAGATACAACACATCCACTGGTTCTCCCCTATCCACTCTACTAGTTACATCCTCGAAAAATTCTATAAGATTCGTCAGACATGATTTACCTTTCGTAAATCCATGCTGACTTTGTCCAATGATTTCACCACTTTCCAAATGTGCTGCATCCATACTTAAATGTTTATCAGGCAAGAGCTTGACCATTTAAATTAGGACCTGATGGACAATTCTCACATCCAAGTTTCTGGCAGCAATGGATAACTTCCTTTCTGTGATTTTAATCCTCCTACTGGCCATTTGCACCAATAATTGGCGAGGGTTTAAGTTGACAAATAACCTCCCTATCTTTCATGTTATTATTGACATCCGTCTCATTTGTCTCTTCTCAAGGTTGAGGTTCTTTTCTGATCTTTAATTCCTGTGACCTTGGAGGCCAGCTGCGCCATGTTCAGACCTTGAATGTTTTCCTTGGGCCTCAGTTCATGGGAACTATACAGAATAGGAATGTTTTGTTGGCAGCCTGGCAATCCAATTATACAGATGCTGTTTGTGCTGACACCTGAAAACTATATCAAGAGACCCCTTCAACCATCTTAAACATAACAACATATGTTGTGCAACTTGCTTTCTTTTCCCGAAATACAGCTGGTGACAAAACAAATTAGCATTGTAAATATTGTACTTAGAAATTTGTGTAAGTCTAAGACTGATTGGCACAAATGTATTGTGAATTAATGATTGTTGTGTTCTATGTTAGTAATATGATACTTAGCTCCAATGTGCTCCCATGAGAACAGAGTTTGCCATTTCAGGTGCAGAGATCTGTGCACAGAGAATAATGCAATGGGAGGTGACTTCAACTTCAATGGCATGAACATTTGACTTATTTAAGCCTCAGTATATGTAAACAAGATTGTTCCTCAATGTGAGGTTTTTAAAAAACTGCACAAAACTGCTCTGGGAGTGTTGGCTCATATTCCACTGTTAGCTCCTGACTTACAGGTGAATCTATTTATGAGTTGAATCAAGCAACTGGACCAACTCAATAATTACATTTTTAATTTCACAGCTTTCTCTTTGTTCTAGCACTGCAGGACTTTTATTCATCATTTTGGAATGTAGGGGAGTTGGAAAAAGTCAAAAGTTATTTATTATCAAGAGATTTATTTTGATTAAAACTGGAAAAAAAACCTGAAAGCAAAGAAAACGCTGCACGCATTTTAAAGATATTATCAAGATGGTTAATGATCAATGAGCCTCTTCATCCGTTTTTACCAATTTTGAAACTTTCTATCAGATTTTTATCTGAAAATTGACAAGCTTGACATCCCATGGAATTCTCAGAGCTTTCATAATCTTTGTGACTCCCATGAGATGTTGTTCAGTGTGCTTTTCCAGATGTACATAGCTGTACAGCGTGGATAGAGAATCCGATGCAATTAGCTTCTAAAGTTTCGTCTTGTCTCTTCTCTACCATTAAAAGCAACAAGGAAAAGAGAGAGAAATGCATTTTTGTGGAATACTGGATTTGAAATAAACAAGGGTTTATTTCAGAGTTTTGTTTGCACTTCAGCTCCAATGCTGCAATATTATCAAACATAAGTTTCCAAAAAAAGAATGAAGAATGATTGTTACTTTCAGACTGACCACCATTTAAGGGTGAGTCTTGTGACTAACTACTCTCTTGATTGGAGGTAGATAAAGATGCTGGAGAAACGCGGCGGGTGAGGCAGCATCTATGGAGCGAAGGAATAGGTGACGTTTCGGGTCGAGACCCGAAAAGTCACCTATTCCTTTGCTCCATAGATGCTGCCTCACTCGTTGAGTTTCTCCAGCATTTTTGTCTACCTTCGATTTTTCCAGCATCTGCAGTTCTTTCTTAAACTCTCTTGATTGGAAACACAGCTTTGTTGAAAGTTCCAGAGATGGTCTAAAAGAGCCCTTGAGTAAATTACACACCCTTGTAAGTCTATATGTTCTTAAAAACGACATAAAAAGTTATGTTAAAAATCTACTGAGCGTACATCCAGTAGTTTAAACTACGATCCCACATCAACGTGTTTGGGAAACTCACGTTATTTGCCATGACCACTGAAATCTTCCAAGCTCCAACGTTATGCCTAAGCTGCAAGACATACACCATTCTTGAGAGTATAAGTAATAAAAGAGAGACAAAGACAAGTAACTGGAGTCCAGTGCAAGGTGCTCCTCTGCTGGGTATGTTGGGCAAGCCAGGGGTTAGGGGTGCCCGACCCAAATTAAAACCGCTTAAGTATTTCTTGTGAAATGGACTTACCTGTATTTGATTTTCTCTCACTGGCCTGGTACCTGGACCTTTTTCCTTGAAGTCAACCTGAAGCCATCCTCACAGGTGCAGTGAGGAATTATTTGTGGATAGTGCAGGTCACACGCATGCATAAGAATCATGGAAGTGCCATTCAGTCAAGCATTGCAAGCCTTTGGTTTCCCTTGCCTTTTCCACAGTCCACTGAGCATTTGTGTATAGACATGATCCCAGAATGAAAACCATTGATTCAATGCATCTTGCACAATGTCCACAATTATTTTTGACTTTTCATTGAAATTGTATTGAAATTGTGACACGGTTTAGAAATGGGAAACCTGCATGAGGTTTTATTTTCAATATGTAAACAAGCTCTAATAAGAATGTTTGCTTATAATAACTGACACTACTGAATTAAGTAAATATAGCAATTCTGACGGGCATCACAGTGGTGCACCAGTAGAGTTGCTCCCTTAAGGGCCTGTCCCACTTTCCCACTTCCTCTGCCGAGTTGAAAGGATCTTTAAACAAAATCAAGATTTTTGTGATCTACGAACTCCTCCTCCCGACTATCTTTTTACTCGTGGACTTTTTTGTCATGTTGGAAAAAACGTTCCGACTTACCTGATGCCCCGAGTACCTACGGCTGGCATAACTAGCCGCTACGGTATATCTACAGACTCCTACAGCCTCCTACGGACTCGCTACAGACTCCTATGGACTCGGTACAGACATTCGCCGTGTTTGAATCAAGGGGAAAACTCGGGAGAATTCGTGAGTAATTCGGGAAAGTGGGACAGGCCCTTTACAGTGCTAGATACCTGAGTTTGATCCTCACTACAGGTGCTGTCTGTACAGGGTGTGTACGTTCTCCCTGTGGCATGGGTTTTCTCCAGGTGCTCCGGTTTCCTCCCACATTCCAAAGACGTGCAGGTTTGTAGGCTAATTAGCTTCTGTAGATTGTCCCGCGTGTGCATGATAGAAATAGTGTACGAGTTGGTCGGCACAGACCAATGGTTTCAGAAATCATTGTCACAAATGCTTGTTTGAGCTATGCATACACACATTGGCCTGGTGTGTAATAATCCTTTATACATACACATAGCTGAGAGGATCATGGAAAGTGGGGTTAGTCAAATAATCCCAGTGAGGCTGAAAAACACATGGTCTGAAGAAGGGTCTTGATCTGAATCATTTCTCCAGAGATGCTGCCAGACCCGTCGAGTTACTCCATCTTTTTGTGTCTATCTTTGGTGGTATTTCTGCTTTGTTAAGTTGATGAATTGATTCTTCAGATAATAATTTACCACATAATTTACCATTCAACAAGATACAGTTTTGCTCGGTTCAAGAACAGACAAACCATGTATTTTATACCAGCACAGAAAGAGAAACATACATGTCATGCCTCATTTTATATTTTAAAGGCATTCAGCTCAGGATAATCCTCGCTCACCTCAGATAATTTGAAAACAATGGGATTGACTGTCTGAACCTCAGATCTACAACCAGATTGAATTTTCTCTTTCCCAACCTCAGCTAAACTGAAACTCATTTTCACCTTCCCACCTGAGATCAGCCTCCGGAACAGCAGGGGCTGAAACTTTGACCTTTGATCTGTAAGGGTCAGTTCTATACCAGAATGTGCCCTTCCTAACAGCTTGTTCTTTGCCAGAGTATCAAATTAAGTAGCCACAACCATGTAGAACAAAATAACTCAGGCTGAACAGCATGTCAAATATGGATTCTAAATACAAATACTGATGGAAAGCACTGTTTCAATTTTTCTTATGTAATTGGAGTACATGATTTCCAACAACTACAGCACAAATTAACTTATGGTTTAACACACACAGACACACAAAATATTGATTATCTCAAGTCAAGAGTGCTGTGTCATATGTACTGACAATGGAACAATTAAGTTCTTACTTGCCTTATATAATCAATGGAGGTGAATTTGTTTGTATTTTACTTATCTGATTTGTTTAGCAAATAGTTCAGCTTAGTTTAGAGAGGGTCTTGATCTGAATCATTTCTCCAGAGATGCTGCCAGAACAGTGTGGAAACAGACCCTTTGCCCCACTTAGTTACTTTCCCTCTCATTTTCCCTCTTACTGAAAGAGGCTGAATGTAATTTAGTTGAAGATTGAAGGAACTGGAGAGCTTCACACAATTTGTGTGCTGAACTCATGAAGCAACAGTCTGGTGCACAACTCTGACTTCAAATATGAGTTGCTTCCTGGAGCCATCTGCCATAGATACGTAGATAATAAGGGCAGGGCTGGGCCATTCAGCCCATTGTATCTGCTCTGTCATTCAATCTCATTCTGGCTGGTTATCTTCATATTCTTGACTCACCCTATACATACTGGAAATGTATCTATCCTCCTCTTACATATGGTCAGCAACATGATATCTACAGTCCCTCTGTTGCAGCAAATTCCATGGGTTCACCAGTATTCTGAATGAAGACATTTCCATCTTAACTTTCTCCTAAATAGTCATACTGTTGCAAAGCATGAAAATAGGCCTTTTGTCCTCTTTTTCATGCATTCTAGGCTGGCCAATGTACCTGCATTTATCCCATATCCATCTAAACCCTTCCTATCCACATTTATGTCTAAATGCTTTATAAAATCGCAATTGTATCCACTTCTATAGCTTCCTCTGGTAGCTCATTCCAGGTGCAGAATCTGAGTGGAAAGGTTGCCCTTGAGGTCCCTCTTAAATCTTTGCCCTCACACCTTAAGCTTATTCCCTACAGTTTTGGAATCCACTAACCTGTGGAAAACTGAGCATGAACTGTATCCATACCCCTCATGATCTTATACATCTCAAAAAGCTCAGCCCTCAGCCTCCGAAGCTCAAAAGAAAAAGGTCCCCGGCTATCCAACCTCTCCCTATAACCCAAGCCTGCTTGCCAGGATAACATCTTGGTGAATCACTTTTGCACTCTTTCCAATTTAATGTCATCATTTCTGTAGACCTACATAGAATTGTCCAAGTGTGGACTCACCACATCTTGTGCAGCTGTATTGTAAAGTTCCAACTTTTGTACTCAAAACCCTCTCAAATGAAGGCAAGCCCATCAAATGCTCTCTTCATCACATTGTCCACGTCACACCACTTTTAGGGAACATTGCACCTAAACTCCAAGATGTCTCTGTTCTGCAACACGCTCCAGGACTCTACCATTTACTTTGTATGTCCTTCCCTGGAATGACACACCAAAGTGCAACACCTCACTTTTAACAGAGTTAAATTCCACATGCCATTTTCTGGCCCACGTTCCCAACTGACCTAGATCCCGTTAACAACTTAGATAACCTTCCTCAGTATGTACTATTCCGCCTATTTTGGTGTCTTCTGCAAATTTATCAAAGAATCCAGAAATCTGAGGTGCAAGGGGACTAGGGAGTGCTGGTCCAGGACTCCCAAAAAGTTAATTTGCAAGTCGAATCAGTAGTAAGGAAGGCAAATTCAATGCTAGCATTTATATCAAGAGGACTGGAACACAAAAACAGAGAAGTAATGCTGAGGCCACTAAAAGGCGCTGGTCAGGCCGCATTTGGAATAATGTGAGCAAATCTGGGGCCCATATCTCCGGAAGGATGTGCTGGATCTGGAGAGGGTCCAGAGGAGGTTTACAAAAATGATTTCAGGAATGAGTGGGTTAGCATATGATGAGCATTTGACAGCGCTGGGCCTCTACTCGCTGGAGTTTAGAAGGTTGGGGGGGGACCTCATTGAAACTTACAGAATAATGAAAGGCATAGATAGAGTGGATGTGGAAAGGATGTTTCCACTGGTGGGAGAGTCTAGGATCAGAGGTCATAGCCTAATAATTAGAGGCTGCTCTTTTAGAAAGGAGGTGAAGAGGAAGTTCTTTAGTCAGAGAGTAGTTAACTTGTGGAACACATTGCCACAGAGGGCAATGGAGGCCACGTCAGTGGATATTGTTAAGGCAGAGATAGACAAATTCTTGATTAGAACGGGTATCAAGGATTATGGGGAGAAGGCAGGAAAATTTAATTAGAAGGCAGAGATCAGCCGTGATTGAATGGACTCGATGGGCCGAATGGCCTAATTCTACTCCTATAACGTGTGAACCTGTGAACAATCTCTTGCTTTGCAACCCAAGTATACAACTCTTCGTTGTACATCAGCGCCTCTCCTTCCTGAGAAGATTACGGAGAGTCGGTATGTCAAGGACGATTCTCTTGAACTTCTACAGGTGCACAGTAGAGAGCATGCTGACTGGCTGCATCGTGGCTTGGTTTGGCAACTTGAGCGCCCAGTAGCAGAAAAGACTACAAAAATTAGTGAACACTGCCCAGTCCATCACCGGCTCTGGCCTCCCCACCATCGAAGGGATCTATCGAAGTCGCTGCCTCAAAAAGGCGGCCAACATCATCAAAGACCCACACCATCCGGGCCACACACTCATTTCACCCCTGCCATCGGGAAGAAGGTGCAGGAGCCTGAAAACTGTAACGTCCAGGTTCAGGAACAGCTTCTTCCCTACAGCCATCAGGCTATTAAACACGACAGCAAATAAGCTCTGAACTATCACAGACTATTATTCTTATTGCACTATATTTGTTTATTTATTGAGTATGTGTGAATGTGTATATATACACACTGACGTTTTTTTCTCCCATTGTGTACTATGTTTACATGTTCTGTTGTGCTGCAGCAAGCAAGAATTTCATTGTCCTATCTGGAATATATGACAATAAAACACTCTTGACATCTCACCCAAGGTAAACATCCTCTCTGCATCCAGCCTGTCAGATCCTTCCAGAGTTTTGTAAATTTCAATTAGGTCACCTCTTTCTTCTAAACTCTGGTGAATACAAATCTAGATAATCCAACGTCTTGTCAGAAACCAGTCTCATTGTCTCAGGAATCATTCTGGTGAACCTTTGTTGCATGCCCTCCATAGCAAGTATAATATTTCTTGGATAGACACAAAAAGCTGGAGTAACTCAGCGGGGCAGGCAGCATCTCTGGAGAGAAGGAATGGGTGACGTTTCGGGTCAAGACCCTTGTTCAGACTGGTTAGGGATTAGGGGATAAGACCAAAGCTGTGCACTATATTCTGAGTATGATCTGATAGTAAGGCCTGTATAATTGTAGCAAGACATCCTTGCTCCTACATTCAAATCCTTGTTATGAAGGTCAATGTACCATTTGCCCTCAACTGCTTGCTGCAGCTCACTCAGTGCCCCACCTCATGACAGTAACGTACTTGACACACGATTAACAGCTAGCAGCCCTTCAAAGAAGACTGATTATGGCACATGTAAAAGGCTAGCAGGTCAGATTCTGAAAGAGCAGCCGTATTATTGGAAAATAATGAGGTCAGCAGCAGAGCTTTGCAAACCAGATATGTCGAGTTTATCTGTCCCAAATGTTCCATCACATTGACATTAAACATCTCTTTCCTAACTATTGAACAAAATAAACATTTTACACAATTTTTCTTCAGCCAAGTCAAATTGTGTTCAGTGTTTATTTTGATAACTGCAAGTGTCAGTTAAGGGCCTGTCCCACTTACACGATTTTTTCGGCGACTTGCCGGCACCCGTCATAGTCGCAGCAGGCCGCCGAAAATGTTCAAAATGTTGAAAATTCAGCGGCGACCAGAAAAAGGTTTGACTCTTTGGGCGACTACTCACGACCATACAGGCGTCACCCCATGACAGGAGAGCAGCAGCCAGATCTGTGTCCCCAGGCCTGGCTCTGCGGCAGAGAGGAGTAGGGTGAAATCAGACAGGGATATAGTGATTGGAGATTCAATGGCTGGGGGAACAGTCAGGAGATTCTGTGGCAATAAACAAGACTCCAGGATGGTGTGTTTCTGCCCTCGTGCAAGGGGATAGGATGTCTCAGAGTGGCTGCAGAACATTCTCAAGGAGGAGCGTGAGGCAGGATGAGGAAGAGTTAGCTTACTGGATACTATGCTTCATGGTAGGAAGCAGAGGGTGGTGGTGGAAGGTTGTTTTTCGGACTGGAGTCCTGTGAATGGTTGTGTGCCTCACGGATTGGTGCTTGTAAATTTTCATCCAAATCACTGACATAGAATACAAACAGCAATGCTGTTTGTATTCTATGTCAGTGATTTGGATGAAAATTTACAAGGCATAATTAGTAAGTTTGCAGGTGGTATTGTAGACATTGACAATGGTTATTAAAAATTACAATGAGATCTTGATCTGCTGGACAAGCGGGCCGAGGAATGGCTAATGGATTTAATGTAGATAAATGTGAGGTGTTGGGCTTTGAGATGTCGAACCTGGGCAGGACCTTCACAGTGAATGAAAGCACTCTGGGTAGTGTTGTGGGGAAAAAGGGTCAAGGAGTACAAATACATAGTTTCTGAAAGAGATGTCCCAGGTAGATAGGATGATAAAGAAAGCTTATATCACCTTGGCCTTCATCAGTCAGGAAATTTAGTACGGAATGTTGTGTTACAGTTGTAATAATCACAGGTGAGGCCGCACTTGGAGAATGGCTTTTTCCCCCAAGAGTCGCAAAATCAAGAACTAGAGAGCATAGATTTAAGGTGAGAGGGGAAAGATTTAATGGCAACCTGTGATACAACTTTCTCAAACAGCGGGTGATGGATACATGGAAAAGGTGCAGGTGAAGTAATTGAGGCAGGTACAATAACAACATTCAATTGGGGCTAGCAGATGGGGCATATTAGTCAGAATGGAGGAGTTTGGCTGAAGGGCCTGTACTCATACTATATGACCGACTTTATGACAATAAGAAGAGCAAAGGTTTCTTGTGGATTCTTGGGCTTTTAAATCAATGGCTCTCACACTTAGATGTGCTGAGTTCTCTACACACTGATCTATTGATAAGTGAATAGAGACCCAGACACATCTAACCCGAAATGTTCTTTTCAGATTCAGCAGGGCGGCAACATTGGCCTTGCTACACATGGTTGGAGTTCTACCTCAGGCTGGTCACTAATGTTGAAACTGACAGCTCATCTTCAGCCTCTGTGCATTTTACCTCCTCTCAGGTTAGCCATAGGACTTGGAGCACAGGAACATGAGGGGTGATCTTATAGAGGTGTACAAAATCATGAGAGGAATAGATCGGGTAGATACAGAGTCTCTTCCCCAGAATAGGGGATTCGAGAACCAGAGGACATGGGTTTAAGGTGAGGAGGAAAAGATTTAAAAGGAAGCTAAGGGGTAACCTTTTCATACAAAGGGTGGTGGGTGTATGGAATGAGCTGCCGGAGGAGGTAGCTGAGACAGGTACTATTTTACGTTGAGGAAACATTTTGACAGGTACATGCATAGGACAGATTTAGAGGGGTATAGGCCAAACTCAAGCAGGTGGGACTAGTGTAGATGGGACATGGTGGCCGGTGGGGTGCCGCAAGGCTCAGTGCTGGGACCCCAGTTATTTACAATATATATTGACGATTTATACAAAGGAATTAATTGTAACATCTCCAAGTTTGCAGATGACACAAAACTGGGTGGCAGTGTGAGCTGCGAGGAGGATGCTATGAGGCTACAGGGAGACTTGGATAGGTGGGATGAGTGGGCAGATGCATGGCAATATAATGTGGATAAATGTGGGGCTATCCACTTTGGTAGCAAGAACAAGAAGGCAGATTATTATCTGAATGGTGCCAGATTAGGAAAAGGGGAGGTGCAACGTGACCTGGGTGTCCTTGTACATCAGTCACTGAAAGTAGGCATGCGGGTACAGCAGGCATTGAAGAAAGCTAATGGCATATTGACCTTCATAGCAAGAGGATTTTAGTATAGGAGCAAAGAGGTCCTACTGCAGTTGTACAGGGCTCTGGTGAGACCACACCTGGAGTATTGTGTGCAGTTTTGATCTCCTAATTTGAGGAAGGACATTCTTGGTATTGAAGGAGTGCGACGTACGTTCACCAGGTTAATTGTCGGGTTGGCGGGACTGACATATGATGAACGAATGGGTCAACTGGGTTTATATTCACTAGAATTTAAGATGAGAGGGGATCTTATAGAAACATATAAAATTCTTAAGGGATTGGACAAGCTAGATGCAGGAAAAATGTTCCTGATATTGGGGTAGACACAGTTTAAGGACTGAGATGAGGATGAACTTTTTCAGCCAGAGAGTTATGAATCTGTGGAATTCTCTGCGACAGAAGGCAGTGGAGGCCAATTCACTGGATGCTTTCAAGAAAGAGTTAGATATAGCTCTTTGGGCTAACAGAATCAAGGGATATGGGGAAAAAGCAAGAACGGGCTACTGATTTTGGATGATCACCCATGATCATATTGAATGGCGGTGCCGGCTCGAAGGGCCAAATGGCTGACTCCAGTACCTATTTTCTATGTTTCTATGTGTAGGCCAAAGGGCCTGTTTCCATCTTGTATGACTATGACTCCAGGTTAGCACTACTGCAATGATTCACTGATCAGTGAACACGTGAAAAGTTAAAGGAAGAGTTGTGAATCTTGCTAGCGCTTTTGCCCCTTTACGTTTCCAAAGGATTGCTGCAGATTGGTTAAGTTTCAAATAAGCGCAGACTGGAGAACTAAAACTTTGGCTACCTTTCCCATTTCCCAATAGCATGCCAGATGGGCATCAACAGTGCTTCCTCGTAACCTTGTGTTTGTCACTCACCATATGTAGCAAATTGTAAATCCAGATGTGATCAACGGATTTCTGTATAGGAAATTTAAAAATCGCAACAGACTCATGTATTCCAACCTTGTGTCTTTTTTTGGAAGATGAATAGTAGTATGTTGTGATTGCTGTTACTTTCATTAATTGCAGATCGATTAGTACACCAAGTACTAAACATGTACATGTGAAGTGCATTTACGTATTGATCGTACATAAAATGCTCAATGAAATTGCCAAAAGTGGTTTCACTGTACAACAGCCAAGGTTGGCTGCTAAATGATAATATGCCAGCTCTTCTGAAATGGATAAACAGGCAGAAAGGCCTGGGAATTTCTGGGTTTATATACATACAGGTGGCAACTCACACTGCAACTATGTGCCAGCACATTCCACCCAAGCATACACAGACTGGCACTCCACCACATTCTCCCCCACAATCTAGCTATTGGCCACTTGCTGTCTCCCAAAATGAGGGCTACTCCAACCATCACCATACATTCACATTGGGCCACTCCAAAACTAGGGTTCATCCTAACCCTCAACTGAGTCCCTGCAACAGTGGTGCATGAGGAATCTGTTTGCCATTGAAGTACTACTGTCGAGACTGTGGGATAGCTAGTATGCAAAAGCCACTCCAGAATTCATGCACAGGCAAATTCTACTTTCTGAAAGTAACTTTGGGACCTGGAACATCAGTGGCCCAAGGACAGTTCGAGTTGTGACTGGATCATTGCTCTGCTTTCATAGCCCAGGAACTCAGTGACTTCAATATTGAAACTTGTGTAGGAACGAACTGCAGATGCTGGTTTAAATCGAAGATAGACACAAAATGCTAGAGTGAATGAATGGGTGAAGTTTCTGAAGAAGAGTTTCGATCCGAAACATCACCCATGCCTTCTCACCTGAGATGCTGCTGGTCCCGCTGAGATACTCCAGCATTTTGTGTATATCTTCAATATTGAAACTATTGTACTCAGTGTAATATGAAAAGCAGGAGCTGGCCATTTCAAGGCAAACATTGGTGGGAACATTTTCTGGTCAGATAAACCAGAAGAAAAAACCATCTCCAGAGGATTGGTTCTGCATTCTTGTATGAACTGTCTGGCATCTTAATGATTCCTCTGCTGGAGTAAATGAAACCTTGTCATCCTGTTTCATACAAAACTACCAAGTTATAGTTACTAGTGCACTGGAAGCAACATACTGTATGAGGCCAAAGAGGAATTGCATTCCAAACTTAAGAAATACTTGACCCAAGTTCCAGCAGAAGATTTTCCTTGGCAATAGCAATGTCTTAGTAAGAAAGGACTCAGACATTTATAAAACAGGCAGAGGAGGAAAAGCTAACTCCACCAGAGTTCTCCACCTCAATGAAACTCATGGAATGTGGTCCTGTTATTTCCGACATCTTGACACATTCTTCCTCCTCTATACTGACCAAAGCCTCATTTTTTGTTGACATCCAGGGTTTCTCACTCCTACCTGACTTAATCTTACCAAAAGTTAAAAGGTTACCTCAAGGGTAGTGATCTCCTGATTACTTCCGGTGCCACATGCTAGTGAGAGGAGGAATAGGAAGATTGGACAGATGAATACGTGGCTGATGAGTTGGTGCAGGGTGCAGGACTTCAGATCTTTGGACCATTGGGATTTCTTCTGGGGCAGAGGTGACCTGCGCAAGTGGACAGGTAGCATGAACTAGAGGGGGACTAAATTCTGGCAGGCAACTTCTCTGGTGCTATTCGGAAGGGTTTCAACTAGATTGGCAGGAGGACAGGATCCAATTCAGTACTGAGGCAAGTAGGAGACTGGAAGTTGGTGCAGAAGTCAATGACAGCAGGTTCAGTAGAGAGGGTTGACAGGAACACAGCTGGGAGTGAGGAAAATATTTCGGATTAAATTGCAGTACAAGAGGCCTGACATGTGAGTGTATGAATTCAGGGCGTGAGACTGGGACATTACAGCCATCATGGAAACCTAGCTACGGACGACTCTATGACTCATCCCAGTCAAGAGAATAACAAGGCCTCATCATTATGCCCTCAATCCAGGCATTGGCATTTGAAATGACATCGTCATCGAAGTGATGGCTTAAGGATCGCATGCCTTTGTGATCTCTGAGGGCTGCTGGACTATCTATACCTTATTAATGCTGTAATTTCCATCAACCTGGACTCAAAACAGCCCTGATGAGAAATGCTGCCATAGGAAAACGAATATCACTGAAGGTTGTTACAATGAAACATTTGTGACCTCAAGAACTGAGAACAGGTGGAAAAGGGGCAGAAGGCCCAGCAACTAGTCTCAGCAGTGACATGTTTGACCCCGTAAGTGCCATCAAGGCCATCTGTGGCTCAAATGTCGGTGTTTACTGAAAGTAGCAAGACTCTGTCATTGACGTGAATTTCCCAACACAAATACACAAGCTTTATATGGGAAGAGGAGCGCATATCAGAGGGTCCAAGAGATGGCATGGTCGTGACTTTTCCTGAAAGGAGACAAGGTTTGTTGTGGTATCTATACAGGAGCTTCACCCCTCTGTCCTCTAAAGAGGGCGTCATTGCACGAATCTTCCTCAGTTGCCTCCTCTTGATGGTCAAAGAGCTTCCAAAGTTGAACATTGATTCTGCCCATCGATGGTTTAGAATTGGTGCCTCTCTCTTCTTCTTCTTCTTGCATATGGCGTGCACAGCCTAAAGTTGTAGGACAACTTGTTCTATTTGATCTTATTTGATTGTGCACGGCAGGTTGATTGCATTCGTTAAAACAGTGTGGACCACGTGAAGGTTGCAATCTCCCACCTCTGCCTCTCCCTGACTACCTGTGTTTATGACAAGTTGGTAATTGAATGTAGCTGTGCAGAGAAGTCCTGCATACAATTTTATTTTCATAATTGCCAAATAAAACAGAACTTTGTGATGAAATACCTTGATTTGAAGTTGAGAAATTATAATGACCTAAACAGCTGTTACTAGTGTAGCTTTTCTTTTCTCTTTTCTTTGCTACAAACAGACACTTGTATATGGTCTCATCCATTCGGGGGGAGGTCAATCTGTTGATGATCCAGTGAGGCACAGCTACGGCCACTTTTTCTTGCAGTCCTTGTTTGAGTGGTCCACCTGTCAACGTCTGCTGGAGGCACACCTGGACCCCTTCCTGACTGCACTGCTCCTAGAGGTTGAGAGGTCTTTAGAGATACAGTGTGGAAACAGGCACTTTGGCCCACTGAGTCCAAGCTGACCAGTGATCACCCCTACACTTGTTCTATCTTACACAGCTGGGGCAATTTATAGAAACCGATTAACCTACACACCTATAGATCTTTGAAATGCAGGAGGAACCCCGAGGACCTGGAGAAAACCCATGCGGTCACAGGGAGAACATACAAACTCCGCACAGACAGCACCCATAGTCAGAAATGAACGCAGCTCTGGCGCTGTAAGGCAGCAACTCTCCCGCAACTTTACATGGAATGGCGGGACAGGTATAAGGATTGAGTGACCTACCCATGTTCCTATTTGTTTTGTATTCTGACGCACGCAACCAGAATTTGAGCTTCAATTTGTCCTTTTACCAAAATGTATAAAAAGATAGACCATAAACCAAACAACCTCCGACGTCCTTCACCAAACCGTCCACTCTGCTTAACACCACTCCTGCCTAAAAAGATAAAAGATGTTGGTTTGACATCCAAATAAACATGGATCACTTCCCATATTTCAAGAGAGACATTTCAGTGAGGGGGCACTGATGATACAATTCACCAGCGCAGCACTGATCCACCTGTGCTAAACAATTTTTGAAGACCAAGATCTCAACCCCTGCACCAAGCCCATAGTTCACCAAGGAGCAAGGAACTCTGCACTCTTGATTATATCAGAGAAGAAACATTTTAGAGTAGGCTATTTCAAAGCACTAGAGACATACCCACAACACTGCCTCTCCAGAATCCAGAGCTCCCCACAACCAATGGCAGCGTGATGCCACCTTCCTCTCCTGCACTATAATTTCCAACATGAAGACTGAACACCAGTTCCAGCGGAAAGCCACATCATCCATGTTTAGTTTAGTTTAGAGATACAGCGCGGAAACAGGTCCCTCAGCCCACCGAGTCTGCGCCAACCAGCAATCCACGTACACTAGCACTACCCTGCAAACTAGGAACAATTTACATTTTTACCAAGGCAAATTAATCTATAAACCTGTACGTCTTTGGAGTGTGGGAGGAAACCGGTGCACCTGGATAAAACCACGTGGTCATGGAGAGAACATTCATACTCTGTAGAGGTAGCACCCATAGTCAGGATCGAATCCGAGTCTCTGGCGCTGTAAGGCAGTAACTCTACTGCTGCGCCATTGTGCCGTCCTATGTGGCTCACACAAATGTCCTGAATCAAGCACTCCATTTCAAAACTCAGTTGTGGCAATAGGTTCTGTAGAGAATAATGACAATGCTTCGAGGATATCCTCGAAGAATTCTTGAGGTCGTACAATGGTTTCACTGACTCTTGGGAGTCCCTGGCCCAAGGCCACTCAAATTGATAGAGTGGTGTCGAAGGAAGCTCTGAGAGATCACAAGGAGGCAAACAATGGAAGGAGCGACCAAAAATTTAAACAACCCACACACATCACATGCCAGCTGCCCCATCTTTGGCAGAGTAGGATTCATTATTTGCCTCTGATCTCCATGGGATTAACTGAAAAGGTACCAATCCAACAGTTATTCCTACTGCAGTCCTCTCCGGCTGGTAGATGAGACAGCCGTCCATCATGTATTTATCATCAAAATGCAGCTCCTTGTCCAAGTGAAAGAAAACAAATGGATTTGGATTAGTTGGAGAGCCTGAACATTTGACTAGAGCCCAAGAGACAGGCGATGGGTGTAGAGGAAAGAAAGCCTCAGTACTCTCTCATTCAATCACATAAGAAGTGCATTAAAAGGTCACTTGAAAGATGTTTGGTGTTCATATCTTGCTAAAGTTTTATGAAATGCTGTGCACTAATGCTTTCCCTTTGTGCTGGGAAATAGAAAAACTGCTTCATTTTGATGATCAGCATTCCTTTGTGGTTCTACACTAAATTGGTAACAGAAACGGAGATTGTTGTGGCTGAAAAGTTGCAAAAGCTTGCATTCTTACGAGGTTTTTAGTGACTAAAATTAGGGTTCTGGTTTGTATTTATGGTTGTTGAGCTTGATTCCTTCTTGTTCTCATTGTTTTACTGCTTTTTGACTCAGAGAGCAAGGCAGATGAGAAAGATGTTTATATTCAGTGAGTCAGAGGCAAGCCAAATCCGTCCTCATTACAAGATAAAAAACAATACTTCCATCATACTGCTGCATCATTCCAGTGAAAGGCAATACCCATTCAGATGATTAAATGATATGTTCTTCCCATACCAGCTGAACAAGTTCAATATATAAACATAAATGTCCAGAAAGAACAAGGGTTATTTTGGATTATGCAGCAATCAGAAATAATCCTAAACATTCAAAATGCACTGATAATGTTTCACATGAAAAGGCAATTATTTAAATCCCTACCAACCTACATTAGAGAATCCAGGGTTTCAATTGGGTATATTCCACAAACACCTGGCATTTAGCTGTTTTCAGAACGACTTCCAGACGTTAATCTCTGGAAGTATCAGCAGCCCCATTTTACGGTTGTTCTCACACCAATTAACCTCAAGTAAAATTGGTTAAAGTCAAACTCTGTACTGTCCCAGCAGAGAAATGCGCATTGCTTTGGGCTTTTTCAAATCATTGTTGCAAATAAGATGCGTTAAGATCTGTATATTTTCTCAGGAATGATCACATGTTTATACATCAGCGGACGAACCCTACGCCAGGCCATCAAAGAATCATCATGGGTGGCAGAGCGGAGTAGCCAGTGGCTCTGGCTAAAGAGGAAAGACCCCATTTGGTCGCCCAAATAACTGACTAGACAAATGCAGAGGGGGGTGGTTCTGGGACGCCAGAATGCACCGCTGAGCCTATTGGAGACGTCGTGGGTTCAATCAGCAAAAAGTCGATGAAAGTAGGTGCCCACTTGATAACCCCAATGACGTGTCTGCCTAGCCTTTCTCAACATCGGAGGAGCTTAGGTGAGTGCAGAAGGCTCCCATCACCATTTGAATTTGGCACTTTGGATTTTTATCATCTTGTCCTGTGTATTTGGAAACACTCTTACCATGTGAAGTGTGGGTACATTGTGATTGGCTGTCTCCAATGCACCTTCCTGTATTATGTCCACGTTTCTTTGTGTTTTGTTTTTTTTTTGTCCTAATTTTCTTTGGGAATATAAAACTACATATGTGCTACATCTTTGCCAAGGTCAGGTAGCTATATACTTGCCTGTATATAATGATCAGATGCTGCTTTTTGTATATCTGGCAGAGCTTGACCTTGTTTGTATACCTGCATCATTTCTCATCTTAATTTTCCAAAAAATCTCAAAAGTTCCTCACAAGAACATGATGCCAAGTAAAATTGATCTCATGTTCAAGAAGGAACTGCAGATGCTGGTAAATCGAAGGTAGACAAAAGTGCTGGAGAAACTCAGCGGGTGCGGCAGCATCTATGGAGCAAAGGAAATAGGCAATGTTTCGGGCCGAAACCCTTCTTCAGACTGATGCAGGGTGGGGGTGGGGAGGGGCGGGAAGAAGAAAGGAAGAGGAGGAGCCAGAGGGCTGAGGGAGAGCTGGGAAGGGGAGGAGACAGCAAGGGCTACCGGAATTGGAGAAGTCAATGTTCAAGCGGCTGGGGTGCAGACTGCCCAAGCAGAATATGAGATGCTGCTCCTCCAATTTGATCTCATCTGCCTGTACATGATCCATTTCCCTCTATTCCTTGCACTTCCACATGCTTATCTAAAAGCCTCTTAAATGTCACTAGGGTATCTGGCTCTACCACCACCCCTGGCCACTGTGTAAAGAAACTTGCCAACAAATCTCCATTCCACTTTCCCCCTCTCACCATATACCTATGCAGTGTTGGACATTTCCACCCTGGGAAACATAGGTTGTGACTGTCTGCCCTGTCTATGCCTCTCATTATTGATATGATATAGGTAGCGAGGAAATCAGAGGAAGAATTATTGCCATAAAGGTTTGTTATACTAATAAATGTTTAAAAAAAACATAATTTACCTTGAAGGTGTGGAAATAAAAACCAGGAAACATATAAAATAAGAAACTATCCCAATATTCCATATTTCACAATTAGAAGTACTGTATTCAGAGGTTCTATGAAATCTATGCTAGTGTCCAAATTTGCAAGTTAGGAAACAGATAATTCTCCTTAGTTAGATCCTATAGCTACTAAATAGTTATGTTTAGTAATTTCTCTGACACAGGTAATTGTAAGTACCAGAAATGATCTAGGGCCAGCTGATCTTTCTAGAGTTTGTAGGCTACAAACAAATGGCTCTGAATGTAGGTATGTTACAATACTTACCTTCAGTCGCGCTGCAATTCTGCCACTGGCCGTGTGCGCGATTTTGGCGCCTTTAAGGGGGGGGCGGGTTTAAAACGCGGGTTTCTCCTACCTTGTCCTGAATTATATTTCGTTGGAGTACAAGCATTTGCTGAAAAATCGTTCCTAGGGGCGTTTTGTGAATTTTTTATTTTTATTAAATCGACAATGTCAGCGCTGGAGTTGTTTTAAAATCAGCTCCTGAAGCCGTCAATGCCGATAACGGGGATGGATTTCATGTACGGGACAGGTAAACGAAAGTGGTTTATTTTAATGTATAAAAGTGCTTCTTAAGAAGCCTTTAATTCACATTTTTTCATGCGAAACGGTGATTTTATTCCCCGAACTAACGGCAGAATTTTTCATGCCGATACGGGGTTAAATTCACCGCAAATGAACGTTCCAATTGATCGCGTTCCAGAAATCCTCACTCGCAAGATGATTTAAATGCCCATTAATTTACAGGTATTAAACATTCAATTCCTTCCATTTGGCCTGTAAATTCATGACAAAGAGATTTAAAAATTATGTTATATTGTGAATTCTTGTGTGAATGTTATTTGGACACTTAGGCTATTTAAAAATGTTAATCTATTCTTAAGAAATTGATAGATGTTTAGATCTAGTAATTGAATTTTGTAATTAGCTACAATTAGGTAACTAACTAATTATATGCTTTAATTTCATGTCTTCTAAGTAAGATTGTTTCATATTTGTTTCAGAATGGTTCAATCTATAATAACTGAAAAATTCTTTCAGTTCTCTTAATTTTTAAGAAAGTTATGGGCTTTTAACTGTCCTCGATCACAGCTTTTGTGTTAAGTCAATGGAAAGCAGTAGGGAACAAGATGCTAATTTCCGAGTATGAAGTTGGCCATAACTTTTTTAATACTGAAGATATGACAGTGAATTAGGTGTCAAATTAAACTTCTTTTTATGCTTTATCTGATGGGATAAATTGCAGACTTTATTTTTAAAATCTCAATTTTTTTTAACATTGCTACTGAATTTTGCCTAGGAAGAAACTACAGATACCAAATTAAACCGAAGATAGACACAAAGTGCTGGAGTAACTCAGCGGTCAGGCAACATCTCTGGAGAAAAAGGATGGGTGGCGTTTCGGGTCGAGACCCTGCTTTAGACTCAAAGAAGTGTTCAGACTTCAGAGACTTTGGCTCTGAATGGTATTTGGTGAACATTGTCACTGAAGGATATTCATGTATCACACATTATGTTCATGTCACACAATGTGTGATAGAGTGGTGCTCATTCACATCTCAGTACTTAATTATCTAAAGAAATCACAGTACCATCAAACTGGAAAAAAAAACTTGGCTCCTAATGGACAACTAAGTAGGAGATGACAATTGTATTAGGTTCTGGCAGAAAAGTTTTTCTTTTGTTTTTGTGGATCCTTGGATGAAATCATACGATGGAAGTTATGTTTATGCAATGTTTTCCAAGAAGCCAATGAGCCACTTATTCAATGTCATAAATGTCAAAAATGCATCAGTCCAGTTTGCAGTACATGCAGTATCTTCCCTTTTTCATTCACGTCATTTTTCAGGTGAAAAAGTAGATTAATTAGCACACATAGTGCAGAAACAAAGAACTGCAGATGCTGGTTAATATGCAAAATGACCCAAGGTGCTGGAGTAACTGAGCAGGTCAGGCATTATCTCTGGAGAACGTGGATGGATGATGATTCGGAACTCGACTCAAACAGTCACATATCCATATTCCCCAGAGGTGATGCCTGATCTGCTATACTACTATGCAATCTTGTTTTGAAGCAAGAAATGGTGATGCAGTGGTGGCTATCAGAGTTTATCACAGAACAAACTTGAGAGGAGCAGATCTACTGCCTGTTCTACTGATCAATACAGGCAACTGGAAAGAGGTACACAAAAATGCTGGAGAAACTCAGCGGGTGCAGCAGCATCTATGGAGCGAAGGAAATAGGCAACGTTTCGGGCCGAAACCCTTCTTCAGACTCCAAGAAGCCAATGAGAACTCTCATTGGCTTCTTGGAAAACGGTTTCGGCCCGAAACGTTGCCTATTTCCTTCGCTCCATAGAAACCCGCTGAGTTTCTCCAGCATTTTTGTGTACCTTCGATTTTCCAGCATCTGCAGTTCCTTCTTTAACAACTGGAAAGAGGTATTAGATTCTATACTTAAATTCAATTTACCATAGGTATTTAGACACCCCTATATTCACGTATTTGTATCCTGAGCAATGATTGAGGGCTTTTTCCTATAAATCAGTCCTCGTGCTGTCTGTTTTATGCACTTAAAATGACACAAGGTCTAATTCATTTGCGGGAGAATAAATAACAAGACTGGAAATTGCATGCTGTGATGGCAAATTGACTTGTCTCATTCCTGGTTGTACTATATTTAAAAATGAAACTTGTGTAAGCTTGTGGAACACAATGTAAGATGACTGGTAACTCTATTAACCAGAAAACACATTATATACTTGAAGAAATATTGCAAAAAATATTCTGCACAGAGCAAGGAAGACATTAGGATTTCAGAGATTTATGAACTGTTGGTATGTACAATGTATTCTGTGATTAATAATATTGAATTACATTTGCACAAGCACTAGAACTGAATATCAAAATACTGATCTTAATTGGTAATTTAGGTTGTGCTTTCTTCAGAGTGCAGGATAATTTCACCATTGAAAATGTACAATACAAGACCAAGGAAATAACAAGCCTTTCTGTACAATGATTTAGCCATAACTGGGGTATTGTGTCCAGTTCTGGGCAACACACATTTAGAAACAGAAGAGATTAACCAAAATGATTGGTGGGATGAGGGACTTTTAATTATGTGGATGGAGTTGTGGAGCTGGGGTTATACTCCTTGAAGTGGAAGAAGTTGCAAGGAGATCAGATGGAGCTATTTAAAACTACAAAAGGTATAGATAATAAAAAGTGAAAAACGGATCCAATTGGCAGTAATTAACAAATGGAAAACTTAACGAAGATGATTTGCAGAGGAAGCAAATGTGATGAGGTGAAATGTTTTATTTAGTACAGGTCTGATAATGCATTGCCAGCAATAGTGACAGAGGTCGATTTTGTTATAATGTTGAAAAGATTGCTGAATTTGTGGGACGGTGAGGAGAGTGCAGCAGAAGAGTGCAGCACCTGCTGGGTAGCTTGTGAGTTGTGCTACTTTGCACTATAGCTAACTAGCTTTCTTCCCTGTAGTAATCATTCTGAGTAGATTGTTAAATTGAGGACTCCCTGAACTACCTTCAACCTGTGAACTCCTCTATGATATGTCTGTCCTGCTGCTTTGGTAAAACAATCCCAGGGATTTGAAGGAGGAGTCAGTACGTTATCTCTAAGATGTAACGTAAAGGAACAGCAGATGCTGGTTTACAAAAAAAGACGCAAGTGCCGGAGTAACTAAGTGGGTTAGGCAGCATCTCTGGAAAACATGGATAAGCGACATTTCAAGTTAGGACCCTTCTTCAGTGCAATTGTAAAAGGGGGAGAGAAAGCTTTAATCGTGAGTGCACGGCTACAACAGTCTTTTGCTTGACCAGTCTTTTGGGCAGATTTCCCAGTTTAGACCCCAGATGATCATGAAGATACGTAAAATTGATTGGACTGGGAGTGACTTTCTAGTGTCTTGATGAAAAGCCTAGGTTAATGCCAGCTGCTGTTGTCCCAATCTATCCTTTTCCTGTTTTGCAGATTGGGGTTATGGTACCACTCTGGTCAGGAACCACATGTTGGGCAGACTGGAAATGGAGATCAGGCTTTCTCCCCTGAAAAAAATAGGCGAGTAAACTAGAATACTCAGTCTAAAACTGAGTGAAATGGACTGAGAGTATGTCCTATAAGAGTCCATTTAGCCACAATACATAGATTCTTCCCTATTTTTGAAATCCTATAAAATGTCTTTGAACTCTTAAACATAATTGATTTGGAATGAACTCCTCAGTCTTTGTTTTAATTTTAATAAAATGATTGCATATGTGAAAGTTTACACTAATCTCACTTTTTAAACTCAATCTTAAAGATTATGAATTAATTTGGTCGGATCTACAATTCTCAAGGCAACACTAAACAAAGATGAATTGCCTGATGTTGCATATTTTTTATTCATATCAAGGGAGAGAATAAAAGCAGATTACATCAACAGATTTAGGAGTGACGTACAAACCGTACAAGATAAGTTGATTAACCCCTTCCCGTCTGGCAATCACCGTTAAAATCGAAGTTATATTAATTGGTTAAGAACCATAATAAACATTCTTGTCATCCCAGAGCACTGAGAGTTAAAGTTAAATATTTTGTTTTTACCCAAAGTGATTGTATTAACTTAATTGAAAAAGAATGGAAAGGAATGAATAACCTGTTTGGCAACAGAATTCATCCATAAAGTTCAGTATCACATGGTTTCAGTATGGTTAGAAGAGCTCTGCAGCATCAGCAGTCATTTGCAAATTGAATGTACAGAGAATTCCCCTGGACTATCATCCTCTAGTAATATACCAACATAACAAAAACATTGAAGTAATAATAATTAAAATCAGCCAGTTTTATTTTCCTCTCCCAAATTAGAACAAATGTGAGACATTTTTAATTATCTTTCTATCTGATAATTTTCGCACTCATATAACAATCTTGTTCATCTTTTTCCTACCATGAAATCAATAGTCACCTCGACAGAAGAAAAGATTACAATTCAGCGAGGATGTATAACATTTATCCGTACTGAAGACTGGGAGATCAGTCCAATGCCAATCCAGTCAAAGATTTGCAAGAAGGCTATTTTTCCTATCGTTTTTGAGCAGGATGCAAGTTTGATTGAAGAGTTTCTATTATACTGATTCCCAAAATCCTTTTTACACTCCTGTTACTTGACCTATGTACTTTATTTCATTATGTAAAAAAACAAAAAAAGAATTCAATAGCTAATTACTCCTCTCGACCCATGTGTAATATTTGTAATCTCACTAAACATAGCAGAATTTAATGGGCCATCCCTTCAATATCTGCAGCCAGTATGAAATTCCAGTATTGTCAATGAATTTGCAGCAGGGAACAGGACATATCCAGACCGCTCTCTTTAAATTACATTTTCACACAGACTTCTCCTCCCATCATTTCACTTCTTCTTGGACTCCTCGAAATTGGCCTTTGGATCTGTAAATAATGGATCCAGTAGTCTGATCCGAGAAAGTTGAAAGCCTGTGCCTTTCTGCTCACGGTGAGGCTGGTTCTTAACTTTTCAGAACTGACACACCAGGATATCCGCTATGTTTGTTCAAGCTGAGTACCTGAGGTCTGTGGAATCAAACACAGAATGAGAGTTAATAGCGCCAGTCTGAAGACCTTGTCTGGGATTTCTTCAAGTGCAAAAGTCTGGAATCACTCAGCTTGTTTGTATTCTAGGATGAATGTTTTATTGTCCAATGTCCATTTAGTGCCATTTCAAATAATGCCACAAGGAGAAAAGAAATGCAAGCCAGTAAATAATCACCTTTACTTCCTTAGAAGATTGAGAAGGTTCAGTATGCCAAGGAATACACTCTTGAACTTCTACAGGTGTACGGTAGAGAGCGTATTAACTGGTTGGTAGACTAAAATGCTGGAGGAACTCAGCAGGTGAGGCAGCATCTATAGAGAGAAGGAATATGTGATGTTTCGGCTGACTTAAGTTACAATTTTCGAATAGACTTTCCCAAAAATTAAATATGTGCTCAGAAACCTCTTTTTTTATTTGCCACAGGTTTTACTGTGCTCATAAGTAAAGATTATTTTGCATCAGATATTTTACTCAGTTGGGATTTTTCAATCTGAATGCCCTTGAGAGAACTGACTGTGATAAATATGGGAAGCAGAGAAGAAATAGAAAATGTTGGCTTAGGAATTAGTTTGTGCCAGCTGCTGGAATAATACTGTGCTGGATCGGGTGGACCCAAGGAACATCTAATGGGCCTGTCCCACTTAGGCGATTTTCTAGGCGGCTGCAGGAGACTATGCAGTCGCCACATGGTCGCCACATGTTCGCGGGTGGTTGCCGGGGAGTCGCCTTCATGGTCGTGAGGAGGTTCTGCATTCTGGGAACTAGTCGCGACCTCATTCTGGTCACTGCGACTTTTTCAACGTTAGCGGCGACTAGAATGAAGCCACAATGCCGTAGGTGGGTCGCCACGAGGTCCTAAAGGGTTGCCAGGAGGTCGAAGGTTCTCATAGGTTCTCGTAGGTTGTAGCCAGTGCTGACTGGTGAATTTCATTGGCTCATTGGGAAGAAAAAACGGAAGCAGTAGTTTTCAGAACCAAGGATAACCGACTGGTAATGTTAAATGTCCGCCGAGCTTCACAGACGTGTATCTCTGGCTTCTTAAAAGTTGTCTCCACTCCTTCTCCCTCCTCCCCCCTCTCCCCCCTTCTCCCCCTTTCTCTCCCCCACCCTCTACCCCCTCTCCCCCCCTCTTTTAAAGGACTTACCTTAATTACAGCGCCAACCTTCCTGTTCATCGCGATGTGTGTCTGTATCACATTAGCTTTGCACCGTGTGAATTTCACTCAGACAGCGCTACCCCCGCTTGCCCTGTCCCCCGCCTACATAACTGGTTGGTGAAGAAGCTATGTGTGTGTGTGTGTGTGTGTGTGTGTGTGTGTGTGTGTGTGTGTGTGTGTGTGTGTGTGTGTGTGTGTGTGTGTGTGTGTGTGTGTGTGTGTGTGTGTGTGTGTGTGTGTGTTCCACTCTGAACCTCTGTTGCACCTCTGTTGCATCTCCTCCAACCTCATCTATTGCATCCGCTGCTCTAGATGTCAGCTGATCTACATCGGTGAGACCAAGCGGCGGCTTGGCGATCGTTTCGCCGAACACCTCCGCTCGGTCCGCATTAACCAACCTGACCTCCCGGTGGCTCAGCACTTCAACTCCCCCTCCCATTCCGTATCTGACCTCTCTGTCCTGGGTCTCCTCCATGGCCACAGTGAGCAACACCGGAAATTGGAGGAAATGCACCTCATATTTCGCTTGGGCAGTCTACATCCTGGGGGAATGAACATTGAATTCTCCCAATTCTGCTAGCCCTTGCTGTCTCCTCCCCTTCATCAGCCCTCTGGTTGTATCCTCCCATCCCCCAGCCCTCGGGCTCCCCCTCTGCCTTGTTTCCTTTCTTCTCCCCACCCCCTATCAGTCTGAAGAAGGGTTTCGGCCTGAAACGTTGCCTATTTCCTTCGCTCCATAGATGCTGCTGCACCCGCTGAGTTTCTCCAGCATTTTTGTGTACCGCCAGAAAATGGAGTCCAGTTGGCTTGATTGGGAAGAGCAGGGAGTCAGCACAATATGGGAAGCTGAAGGATGAAAGATAACTTTTGGGACCATCAGTGGGCAACATCCTTGTCCTCGGAAGTACAATTAAAACTCAGTGGTTCCAGGAGTGATTACCAACGATCGCTTCCTGGAGTAATATGGTTTCAGTTTCCCTGCAATGCCACAAAAGCATCATTGCGTCCTGAACTTCCATCTACCTCATTGGACACCTTCGAACTATCTTTAATCGGAATTTATTGGACTTTTATTGCACTAAATGTTATAACCTTTATCCTGAATATGTACATATGGATTGATTGTAACCATGTATATTCTTTTCGCTGACTGAATAGCACACAACAAAAACTTTTTACTGTACATCGGTACACATGACAATTATAAACTGAACTAAACTTGATTCTTGTCTGACACAGAAGCAGAATCATACGTTCTACTCTGATTTGTGCCCGAAACTGCCTGGTTGACTTAACTCAGAAATGTTCTTTCTCACATTTCACTTCAGGAAATGGCTAACATAATTCTTGCAGCATTGAAATAAACAATCACATTTCCGACAATCATTCTTTTGATTCACGTTTGCACCATTCCACCAAATGGCAATTGTCGGCTTAGGTCTTTCCAGCCATATGGTGGTGAAGAGGATTACAATTTCAGGTAATTGTGAATGCAGGGAGGTCACTTAATACTCATTGAATACTTTTCTTCCAAAAATTGGGCTTCTCTGAATGAAGCTACAACTGTTTTCATTTGGGAGCATTCACAAAAACACATCCCATATACGATCTAACCAATAATTAAAGAGAATGTAGAAGATTTCTCCGAAAATGACACAGTGTTTGTTTCAGGCACATGGATTCGATGTCTCATATCCTTATTTCTTCTTTACCTGCTCCTTCTCAGGCAATTAGGATTAAAGATCACTTTCTTCCATTCTGGTTTTGATGATGCTGTGGTGACTGATGAGGACAATACAGAAACCAAATTCTTCTGCAATGAGGTGGGTTGGAAGATTGGGACTGAACCCTAGCTTATAGTGTCTGTCCTGGGCCTCCTCCATGGCCAGAGCGAGTCCCACTGCATATTGGAGGAACAGCACCTCATATTTCGCTTGGGTAGTTTACACCCCACTGGTATGAACATTGACTTCTCCAATTTCAGGTAGTCCTTGGTTTCTCCCTCCTTCCCTTCCCCTTCCCAGCTCTCCCACAGCCTACTGTCTTTGCCTCTTCCTTTCTTTTTACCGCCCCATCCCCCCCGACAGAACGGTCTTGACCCGAAACGTCACCTTTCCTTCGCTCCATAGATGCTGCCTCACCACTGAGTTTCTCCAGCTTTTTTGTCTACCTTCGAATTTTTCAGTATCCGCAGTTCTTTCTTAAACCTAGCTTATAGGAGGACTGATCAGAAGCCGAATAACAGTGGGGAAGAAGCTGTTCTTGAAACTGGTGGTAAGTGCTTTCAAGCTTTTGTACCTTCTACCCACTGAGAGAGGGGAGAAAAAGTGACCGGGTGAAAAGTGTTGAAAGCCGTTGTGAACTTCATCATTGTGACTACCTTTGCAGGGAGGTGGCATCCAAGGTATGGGTGGACATGTTCTTTACTGCACAATAACTCTCAGAAATCCAGGGAGCAGCGCCAACCATCATACATGGCCTTTCTCAACCTCATTAAAGACTTTGACACCATCTGCCAAATGGGGTGATGGAGTACTCTCCTCAGATTTGGTACATTTAACCCATAATGAACACCTTTGTAGATATGTAAGAAATTATATTGTCAAAATCAACGGTTTTTGACTGTTAATGACTTATAATAAGAGTGTTTGGTGGAAGTTCAGTCCTATTTTCATATTTTTATTTCATTCAAACATTATGCAACTCACTGTATAAGTGGTTGTTCACATTCATATTACATTTAAAGCTGCTCTTTAACAAGAACATGGTTTTCTATCATTAATGATGAGCAGTTGTCTGTTTACTTACTATCTAAAGTGGGCAGCATGGCGGCGCAGCGATAGAGTTGCTGCCTTACAGCGCCAGGGATCCGGGTTCGATCCTGACTACGAGTGCTTGTCTGTACGGAGTTTGTACATTCACCACGTGACCTGTGTGGGTTTTCTCCAAAATCTTCGGTTTCCTCCCACACTCTAAAGATGTACAGATTTGTAGGTTAATTGGCTTGATATAACTGTAAAATTGTCCCAAGTGTGTAGGATAGTGTTAATGTGCAGGGATTGCTGGTCGGCGCTGGCACGGTGGGCCGAGGGGCCCGTTTCCGCGCTTTATCTCTGTATCTCTAAACTAAAATTGCCAGGATGAATCATTTTTTAAATTCACACAGATTGGAAAGTTTTTTAAAGTTTTCATTTGAAATTATTAAATGTTACATTAAATATAAAGCTTAACTAAAAATACAATATTTTATAACCTTAAGTATTTAGAACATTATCATTTTGGAACAATACGCCTGATGAACATTTTAATTGAATACCATGAGAATTGAAAGCCATTTTTCGACTCGGTTTCTACCAATTTGGAAAGACCATCTGTCAAAGTAGATTTGTATCAGTGTATTGGCATAATGGCTCTTTTCTTTTCCAGGTTCCGGGAGAGTTCAATGATGTTCCCAGATTTCATATATTATCTGACTTTTAGAGATGCTCCTTAATTACAAAGGGCAGAACTGTTCTATGGTCCCCTTTGTCTACCCACAATAGAGATGTCTTCTGATGTTTTAACATGCACGAGAAGGTCATAAATAAGGCAAGGTGATGAAAGAGCTAAATATAGAGAAATAATGTGGCTACTCATTTAGAAATGAGACTAATGCTCTTGTCAAATCCAAGGTACCCATTTTTCAACAGGTGAACCTCCTGGCAAGTGAATGGCAAATGGTGAAGATGCTTCATTTAGTTGTTGAGAAAAAAAAATCCCTCTCATTATTTGAAAAGGTTTTGAAAGAAGATGTATTTCACATGGTTTCTGGAACTCCAAGCAATCCAATAATAGCAGCTCCATTGACTAAAATAAACAGACTGTATATTTTAAGAGTTATGGGACTATAATCAGAAACCATAGCCAAATATGGAGATCTTCCTGACCTCTGTGAAAATCAAAATAAACATTCATTACCTTTGTTTTAAAGGAATAGACATGTACAAGTGGGCAATTTATAAGTAATTCCCAAGTGTATCAATATTGTCACCTTAGTTTTGATATCTCATGTGTTTATTCATGCAGTTATTATGTTTGCAACAAGGGAGTTGCATACAAAAACATTAGAAATCCAGCTGACTGTGGTGCAATTGGTACTGTGCTGAGACAACCTTTTGAGGATTATATTTTTTGTCATAATAAGCACCGGAGCCTAGGCACTATTCAGGCATGATCTGCAAATGGCGTAACACTCATGGTACTGAAGTGCCAATCAAAGATAATCTTCTCCAACAAGGGGGAATCTGACTACCTCCCCTTGACATTAAGAGGCATTGCCATTGTTGATGCCTCCATCATCAATATCCTGAAGGACACCAATGAAGAGAAACCCAACTGGCCCAGTCACATAGGTTCTGCGGCTCAAATGCAGGTGAAACGTTGGGTATCCTGTGGTGAATTACTCTTCCCCTAGGCCTTTCCACTATCTACCAAATCAGATGCATGGTGGAAAAGAGAAACAAGAACTGCAGGTGCTGGTGTACAAAGAAAGATTAGAGTAACTCAACGGGCCAGGTAGCATCTCTGGAGAACATGGATAGGTTACGTTTCAGGTTCCTTCTTCAGAATGGAGTTATTACGTTGTTACTCCCGCATTTTGTGTCTTTTCACACGATGCAATAATCTCCACTTGCCCCATTAACTGCCGAAACATTCATCCCCTCCACCATTGGCATACACCGCCTACATACCCGATCAATTTATCGTAATGATATTGATTGAGGATAAATATTCCCTAAAATGTAAGACATAACACCCTTGCATCTCTTTAAAATAAAGGCATGGGATATTTTGCACCACCTTAGTGAATAGCAGCAGCATTGCTTTGAAGTCTACCCCAAAATGCAGCATTGCCTTCCTGCTGGCCCAGATGGTCAGATCCATGGAGTAGGTCGAGAAGCAATAATGTTCTGCTGCTCAATCTCGACTGGCACAATTAATACTAATTCTCTGCACAACAATGGGTATTGTCTGGAACAAAGACATGCAAAGATCTAATAGAGAATTTCACTTAATGTAGGGTGATGCAATGTTGTAATTTGCTGCTCTGCAGAGTGGATGTAGCAAATCACTTTTATCTATTTCAGAGCGCTTAGATGCACACACTATGGGGTCAAAGTTTGATAAAGTCATTAGATTCGGAGATGATTGGAATGGAGTGTATATGTCAGCACAGAGCCCTGGTCTGTGTTCACATTGAAAATTTCACCCCATATTTGAAAGATGCTACAGAGATGCAAGTTGTTATTCTGCATGTTCTTTAGGTTAAAACATTGCCAAAGCCACAAATTATAATTTAGTACTTTTAGTTTAGTTTAGTTGAGAGTATCAGTGCGGAATCAGGCCCTTCGGCCCACTGAGTCCACACCGACCAACGATCCCCGCAAATTAACACATATTAGGAACAATAAACACAGGCACAATTTACACTTATACCATTTAATTAACCTACAAACCTGGACATCTTTACAGAGCCTCTCTTCAGATATGAAGATCATGATTTTTTTTGTCCACGCTACAGAGTCAGAAAGCTCACACTTTTCAGGGCGGTTTGTATACATTGAGTAATTCTTTACTTACAGTCCACAAATTCCATGCTGTAAACAATGTCTATTCAATGCGACTGAAAATGATGGCAGTCATAGAGTTCAATTACTAATAGTGCCTATTGGCTTGCCTCACATAAACTATCTAGTAATACATTTAATTACAATTAAGGGAACATTTGGAAACACTGATGTAGAGACATATTCAGTGTAAACATTTCCCTTTATTTTCCCTTTTTTTTCACTTTTCCCTGAGGACAATTCCAGAGGTGCAGACAACAACCCCGCAGCTTATTTCCCCCCAATCAAATACATTTTGTAGTTTGGTAATTCAACTGCGGAAACTGTCACAGCCTGCTCCAACACTGCCCTCAATGAAACATACTTTTCAATAGGGTCCTCTGCGAGATTGCTAGCACCTTTGCCCTCACTGTCACAGAGCTGTGTACCATATCCAAAGGCATCCTGATTGAAATGGTCAATCTGAGCACAGGAAAATATGATAAGCAATCATTAATTTCTTTGCAAACCTGAATGGTATTGGCAGATTTTGTTGTGTAGCTACATGTCGATTCAATTCTATAAAAAAGTTCTTTACCATGAAGATGTTTTCTCTTAAAAAGAGGTAGTAGTTTACCTTGAAAATGTTATAACTACAATATAAAAAACATAACCTGCTATTAGCAATGTGTAGGAAGGAACTGCAGATGCTAGTCTACACCAAAGATAGACACAAAATGCTGGAAAAACTAAACGGGACAAGCAGCATCTCTGGAGAGAAGGAATGGGTGATGTTTCAGTTGGAGACCCTTCTTCAGACTGAGAGTCAGGGGAGAGGGAGGCACAGAGATAAGGAATGTGTGAAAACAAGATTTCAAAAGAGATAAAGATCAAGGAAAATGTAGAATAGATCATTGTTAGCTAGGAGAACACGACAACAAAGCAAACAGCAGTGTCACTGTTGAGTTACTGACCACTGTTTGAAGAATATTTATACCATTTTATTTTCACTTAAAAAAATGAATATCTACAACAAACCATATCATTTTATATGGTTGCAGATAATATAATGTTGGAGCTTGGTCCAATGGCATTTCATTCTTCCCATATTCCCAATATCTCCTATCAGAATACACTGACTCGAAATGTCACCCATTCCTTCTCTTCAGAGATGCTGCCTGTCCCACTGAATTACTCCAGCTTTTTGTGTCTACCTACAAACTAGGGACAGTTTACAGTGACTATTTACCCTAACAATTTGAAAATCTTTATGGTATGGGAGGAAATGGAAAAATTGGAGGAAGTGCACACCATCTTGGGAAGAACATGCAAACTCCACACAGAGAGCACCAGAGGTCAGGATTGAGCTCAGGTTAAGCTCAGCTCAATTCTAGTTGCCCTGTTACAGAAAGGTTACGGAGGCTTTGGAGAGGGTGTGCAAAATGATTACCAGAATGTTGCCTAAATTAGAGGGTATTGGCTTGAAGGAGAAGTTGGACAAACTTGGATTGTTTTCCTTAGAGCAGAGGAGGCTGAGGGGAGAGCAGATAGAAGGTTATTAAATTGTGAGGGGCATAGATAGGGTAGACAGTCAGAATTTTTTTTCCCAGGACGGAAATGTCAAAGACTAGAGGGTAAGGCTTTAAAATGAGAGAGCCAAAGTTTAAAGGAGGCATGTTGGGCAAGTTCTTTACAGAGGAAATGCTGGAAGCTTGGAACCCACTGCCAGGGATGGTGGTGGAGGCAGGTGCAACAATGGCATTGAGGGGGCTTCAAAACAGAACCAGGATATGCAGGGAATGGAGAGATATGGATGATGTGCAGGTAGAGGAGATTAGTTTAACTTGGCATTATGTTCAGCATGGACATGGTGGGCCGAAGGGCCTGTTACTGTACTGTTCTACATTTTATGCATCACTGGAGCTGCAAAGCAACAACTCTCCCAGCTCCACTGCTCAGAGGTATTACAGATTTTGCTTCTGCACTGCAAGGCCAAACAATCCTCTTTATGAAAGAATATCTCCCTAACACGTCCTTTAGGATGATGTTCCAGTCACAACTTCCATACCAATACTCCACAGCTACATGACATAACAAATCGGGTTGCATCTGTAAATACATTTCATGTACCAAACATTTTGCTATGCTGCACCTCTCCAATTGCTTCCATTCTCTCAAGAAAGTTAATTTGTTCCAGAATTGAGCCTCGGGTCACCTAAATTCAAGTGTGAACCCAGACAACAGAATATGTAAATTATTTAACTATCTCTGATGAAATGGAACGTGATGTACTACTGGCAGGAGCCACTGGATAACAATCAGAAGTGGGAAATCTGGCTTGTGGGCCGGATATAAAATAATGATGAGATGGAGTAAAGGAAGGAGATTGAGAACCTCATGACCTGGTGTCGAGAAACAATCTTTCTCTCAATGTCAGCAAGTTAAAGGAGATAATGATCGACATCAGGAAACAAAGCGGTACACATAACCCAGTTTGCATTGACCGTGCTGAAGTAGAGATGGTTGAAAACTTCAAATTGCTAGGAGGCAGTATCACCACCTTCTCCTGGACCACCCATATTGAAGGAATGACCAAGAAAGCACACCAACACCTCTACTTCCTTAGAAGACTTAGGAAGTTTGGCATGTCCCCTACAACTCTCACCAACTTCTACAGATGCACCATAGAAACCATTTTATCAGGATGCATCACAGCTTGGTTTGGGAACAGCTCCACCCAGGACCACAAAAAATTGTGGACATAGCCCAGACCATCACACAAACCAACCTCCCTTCTATTGACTCCATTTATGCCTCATGCTGCTTCGGCAAGGCCAACAGGACGAGTCGCACCCTGGCCACTCCCTCTTCTCCCCTCTCCCATCAGGCAAAGGGTATAGAAGTGTGAAAATGCACACCACCAGATTCAGGGACAATTTCTTCCCAGCTGTTATCAGGCAACGGAATCATCCTGCCGCAACCAGAGAGCAGTCCTGAACTACTATCTACCTCTTTGGTGATCCTCGGACTATACTTGATCGGACGTTGCTAGCTTTACCTTGCACTAAACATTATTCCCTTATCACGTATATATACACTGTAAATGGATCGATTGTAATCATGTATTGTCTTTCTGCTGACTGGTTAGCACGCAACAAAAGCTTTTCACTGTACCTCGCTCGGCACATGTAACAATAAACGAAACTGAACTGAACTGGATGTGTAAGAACTGCAGATGCTGGTTTAAACCAAAGATGGACACAAAAATGCTGGAGTATCTCAGCGGGTCAGGCAGCATCTCTGGAGAGAAGAATGGGAGATGTTTCAGGTCAAGGCCCTTCTTCAGTCTGAAGAAGGGTCTCAACCCGAAACGTCACCCCTTCTATCCAGAGATGCTGCCTGTCCCGCTGAATTACTCCAGCATTTTTGTGTCTATGAAGTGAAGTGAACTTGTGTTGTCCCTATGTTATACCTCACTGTGATGAAGAGTACAGTTGTACAATCATCTCCATGCCCACCACCTCCCCCTCCAACCCCCCCCCCCCCCCTGGCTCAGGCTGAGTGAAGTGGATGGAGGAATTCAACCTTCTGATCCTTGACTTCCTGATCAGCATGACCTCAGTTCCACAGCAGACACTTTGTCGCTGAGCCATCAAGATCACTTGTCAACTCATTGCTTTGGCTGAAGTTGAGATTGCGTTTTGGTAACTTGTACATGTAAACAAAGATTCCATGCTTGGTTACATAAAGGAAAGAAAAAAATGTTACTGTATAAATAATTACAATAAATCTATGAAAGCATTCATTACATTTCATGTTAGAGAGGCAAATCGTTAAACTTAGAGTGCAATTAGTCCAATCTTTTCTAATGCCATAAAGTAAATGTCAGAATCTATTAACAGAAATTATTAATCAATTGACTAATCCAGATTAATTAGCCAGTGAACTGGCATCCCATCAGGAGACGAAATTTGTAGGAAGGAACTGCAGATGCTGGTTTAAACTGAAGATAGACACAAAAAGCTGGAGTGACCCAGCGGGAAAGGCAGCATCTCTGGAGAGAAGGAATGGGTGATGTTTCAGGTTGCGACCAGACTGAAAGTCACAGGAAAGGGAAACGAGAGATATAGACAATGATGTAGAGAAATATAGAACAAATGAATGAAAGTTATGCAAAAAAGTAACAAAGATAAATAATGATGCTTTTTCATTGTTACTTTTTTGCATATCTTTCGATCTGCACGGGTTACCACAGGGGGCAGTGGTCTGAAGAAGGGTCTCGACTCGAAAAGCGACCCATTCCTTCTCTTTAGAGATGCTAAGTTACTCCAGCTTTTGGTGTCCCATCGGGAGACAACAGCCAGGGAGGTTTCTTCCGTTTGTTTGATTCCTCACATGAAAGGGGCAGGTTAATGGGACAAGCAGCTGTCAGTCATAATACCTTCAGAAGCTTTCCATTGGGAAAGATGTAACATCATCCGAGCGGCAGCTGTTAACCCGTATTGAAGGCACTCAGCCTTCCTCAGTGACTGTCTCTTGCAAGAATCCATGCAGCTGGCCAGCCAGCCAGCAAGCTGCAGGAATCTCTGACTGCGCTGCAGCACCCTAGATTGTATGATATGACCCCCAGACTGGAGAATGTCTATGTAGTTAGTTCATTCATTATCCTGTATGGGTTCCACAGGACCAACTCTGGGATGGGATGGGATGGGGGGTGGGGGTACTTAGGTAATGTGATCCTTCTCAGCTGCCAAGAATCCTCCCTCAGGAAATACCTGTCAGTGGGGGAGGGGGAGGGGGGGGGGAGGGGGGGAGCTGACTGTTACCGGGTTGAGTAGGAAGAGATTCAGACAGAGTGAGCATTGTCAGCACAGGCTAGTGTGTCAGGGTTGTGTGACAGACTGCTATTTCCTACAGGCACATTCTTAGGCAATCAGGCTTTTAGTCCCTGCTTGTCAAGCTGGCAGCAAACGTCATCTTTACCATTCCACAGTGAAATCTCTCCAGTTCCCCTCCAGGTACAGGTGTAGTTCAGGCTGCGGGTGGAGCCAAGTTTTCTGACATAAATAAAAATAAATGCGTAATATTTACATTTTCCACGTTTAGATACTGTATTCACGGTAATGTGGTAGATGCTATCAGATGAGTTATTTTGTCTTCTTCTGATGCAAAAAGAATTTACGTTTTTTGCATCTAAATGCTGCCAGGTCGAAAGATTTTTTAACACATTCATGGTCAAAAGAAATTTAGAAGACTATGGTTAGTAGCAGAAAGTGAACTACTTTAAACCTAATTCGTTTCTGCATTCTCCATATCTATCCTCTGTGTAGATCGTCCAAGGATACACTTCCTCAGGCAGTGCTCCAATACCTTTATCAAATAGCCTTTGTTCACATACAGGTCTGAATACCAGTAAGTTATTCAGATGCGGGGTGTAGTGTCTGTAGGAATTTCACTGTTAGTGCTTTTAAAAGTAAGAAAGGAGGTAGGCATATCAACAGGATGTCCTTGGGTGGTGCTGCAGTAGTGCTGCAGTAGGGTTTGATCCTAATGGATCTGGCTGTCTTTATGGAGTTTGTATGTTCTCCCTGTGACCATGTGGATTTTTTCTGGATGGTCCAGTTTCCTCCCATACACCAAAGATGTACAATTTTGTTGGTTAATTGGCTTCAGTAAAAATTGTAAATTGTTCCTAGTGTGTAGGATAGGCCAGTATTGGGGTTGATTGCTGGTCGGCATGGACTCAGTGAGCCAAAGGGCCTGCTTCCACTCTGTATCTGTAAAGTCCAAAGTCTTTCATAGAAGGTAGTCGTCTCAGAGCTGAACCGCAGTCTGGTGCAACACTGGGTTACAGTCAGCCTCAGAGTACGCTCAGTTTTAAAGGTGCCCTGACACTCTGGTTGCCAACTGTCCCATATTAGCCAGGACATCCTGTGGACTAAATTGGTTTGTCCCATATGGGACCGCCCATGTCCAATATTTGACAGCTACTACTCGGGTCGAGAGGACTGTCGGGTCGGAGCGCCGCGTCCGACCCCTCCTCACCTGTCCCGACGTAGTGCAGCCCATGGAGTGCAGTAGTAGCGCCTCGTCCGCGGCCCCGTCAGTCAGCAGCTCAGCCAGCTGTCCGACCTTCGGACCTTCGCTTACCGCCGACGCCACCACCCGTCCTTCTCATGGCCGATCATTGGTTCATGAGTTGAATGGGGTGCTGGACTTTGCGCGCGTGTCGCACACGAAGTCTGGCGCCCGGGCCAAAACTCCTCAGCTGGCCCACCGCCTGGGCTTTATGTGCAGTCCAGCACCCGTGCCAACTCATCATTCACCCAGCCATGGCCAAGTCGGTCAACGAATTGCCGAAAGGAATTTGTCCCTTATTTTGACCTTTTGTCCCTTATTTGGGAGTGAGAAAGTTGGCAACCCTACCTGACACATACTTTTATCACATGCATTTATTATAAAATAAATAAGTTTATAGAAATCCTCATCTATTTGCACACAAATTTATATGCTAAATATTTACTTAAGTACTGTTATTAATTCAACTGATTATGAATTCAGTTGGTCCACTCTTTTTGACCTCTGAGATCTGCTCAAATGGGAAGGCACATTTCTGAGCCTTGAAGTGTCCACTCTAGGCAACCTCAATACTGGTGGTTCACTGGAAATTTACGAGGATGTTGACAGGACTCAAGGGCCTGAGCTATAGGGAGAGGTTGAGCAGGCTAGGACTTTATTCCTTGGAGCGCAGGAGATGAAGGGTGATCTTCTGGAGATATACAAGATCATGAGCAGAATAGATAGGGTAGGAGTCTTTTACCCAGAGTAGCGGAATCGAGAATCTGTAGAGAAGACAGATGTTTAAGGTGAGGAGGGAAAGATTTAACAGGAACCTGAGGGGCAACTTTTTTACACAAAGGGTAGTAGGTGCACAGAATGAGCTGCTGAAGGAAATGGTTGAGGCAGGTATTAACAACATTGAAGAAACATTTAGACAGGTACATGGATAGGCTTACCTCTCTCTCCCTATCCCTCCCCCACCCGTCACACTAGCTTCTCATTTTCACCCAACAAACATCCAACAATGGCCTGTTTCCTTTATCATTTTTATTTTTTTGCATATCTTTCATTCATTGTTCTTTATCTCTCAGCATCATCGTCTATATCTCTCATTTCCATTATCCCTAACCAGTCTGAAGAAGGGTCTCGACCTGAAACATCACCCATTCCTTCTCTCCAGAGATGCTGCCTGTCCCGCTGAGTTACTCCAGCTTTTTGTGTCTATCATGGATAGGATAGAATAGGTTTCGAAGCATTTGGGCCAAGTGCGGGCAAGTGAGACTAGTGTAGATGGGGCATGTCAGTCGGAGTGGGTAGGTTGGGCCGAAGTATTTGTTTCCACACTGTATGACTCTATGACCTCCTCCAGTGGCCATGTGCATCCCTTCAGTTCCAGTTCCAGTTCCAGTTCTCCTGTGGCTCCCTGACTTTGTGCTCATGCCCACCTTTTTGGCTCCTCTTCTTTTCCTCAACCTATCCTTCTATGTTACTTTACACCAACTCAGCTGTGCTTGCAATCACAACCTATTGGTATCTCAGCTGCTGATTGCCCTTGTGTTGCGGTGTGGGATGGTGCTGTACATTGGAAGAATCAAAGCCAGTCAATATCCATGAGTTGCCAGGAGTCCTTGTCCAGTAATTGTTGCCTCATGGTTTCCTTTATTGCTTGAACAGATCATTCAGCTTCCTCATTATACACCGGACACCAAGTTATGCTGCATTCCTTTTGAGTGAAGGACTCAGTGACAAATTGTGTCGACCTGAATTGTAGACCATTCTTGGAAACCAGTTCTAAGGAGGATTGTGGGTTTCAAAAGCTAATCTGAGTCTCTGAGGTCTGTTTTGTGGAGCTGCACAATCCAAACAGCAACTCTTTGAGTGGCTATCAACTGGCAGGAGGAAATATTAATCTCCCAACAGAAAGACAACCCCCACTACTTGGAAGGGACCACCACATTTACGCCTATATGTGAGCATTTGTGGTCTATAATCTTAAAATGCTGAGCAGTTCTCCAAGAATACAAAAACAGGCCAGTGTAGATCACCCTTGGCCTCCGTCTTCAAGTAGACAATTTCCATTTGCTAAGCATGGAAATGATTCTGCAGTACCTTTGCAATCACCACTGTGTGTCCCCACTTCATGCAACCTTGACTCACAAAGAGCTCATAGCACCTTCTGAGGGTGATCTGACTCTCAAATCTGATTTCCTCCACCTAACATCAATTCACATAACCACCTCAGAAGAACAAGGGTTACACATTGTCAAATGTTTGGTTCTCAGTTAGCGCTAGATTAAAATGTAGCTTTAATTTTCACCATGCCTTCATCTGAAATCTTGTCTATAGTTCATGGCAGAAGTAGACGCTTCAACACCACATGTATCACTGGCCCTACCAATATTGCCATTGTCATCAGTAGAGCCAGGATGTTTAGGCACTAAAAACACTGAAATAGGCAGGCAAAAAGGCATAATAAAATTACAAAAAAGGCACGACAAAGGCATTTATTGACAAAAAAGGCATAAAAAGGCATTTATTTCCACCACCAAAATATGGTTTAAAATGATAATATAAAGGTATACTACATTAAATGACCAAAGTTGCCTGGTTGCACAAAATTACCAGCATTTTTTCAAATTATCTGGTGTTCAACTATGCCGTCTGTCAGACAGAATATGCTTCAGTTGTGAAAAACTTCTGTCTACCTCAGCTGAGGTCACTTGTGCATACCTGAAACAAGCTACAGACCCTATATTTATGTAGATATCTTGTGCATTACAACTACCTTTGAGAACTTTAGCTATGTTTTGTATTTCATCAAGATCTTTGTTAGCTAAAATCACTCTCTCACATTTTCCTTGTATGTCTTTACCTACATTGCCAGGAACTTTACGAATATCGTCAGTTACTTTGTTGAAACCTGCAAGTTATTCACTAATGTTTCACCACGTTTCTCAATGGAGGTAATAGCTTGTGGGAAGTTTGCAAAATTAGAAGCAATAAACACAAGATCGCGGTGGAGGGACTTTTTCCTGCATGATTTCACTGACGATCCTGACTGCAGCAGATTCTTCTTCTTCAAAACAGTTGATGATTTTTTTAATCTTTTAAAAATTTGCAGCATAGTAGAGTACAGCAGAGATTCATGTACCCCACCTAGTCAAAACGGGCTGAGGAGGCAGCGGAATCTCGGGTGCCATTTCCTTGAACAACTGCACACGTGATGGTGCTTTGAGGAAGATTTTCTTGACATTGGAAACTAGGCGATCGACATTTGGAAACAAGCTACATATCTGCTTGGCAATTCTATGAAGTCCTGGAGCTAAGCATTCAAATGCAACATGTTGGGGAATAAAACGTTAAGTCACACACAGAAGAACATTCTCGTGTTTTATACCTTTTGGCCAAAGTACAACAAGTGAAGATGTAAACAACTGAGCAATAGTTGAGCTGTTTGACTTCTCCAATACTTCCGATGTCAACAAATACTTCTTTGATAGTTGACCTGCCTCCAGTATACCGATGACCACATTGGCAACATATCTCCCCACAGCATCAGTTGTCTCGTCTGTTGAGATCCATATTTTGTTGCATGCAACTTCATCTCTAATTTTCTGCACAACAATGTTGAAGTTGCTGTCAACATAATTTTTCCGTAATGATGACTTGCTTGGTATATGTTCCTCTGTGCATTTCTCTAGAAAACCTCTGAGAGATTTGTTTTCCAATTTCCACAGTGGAATTCCAGCATCAATGAATGCCTTGCACAGATCACTCAAACTCAGATTTGCGACTGGAGCCAGCAGTAAATGTAGTGAGGAGACAAGCTTGGGTAGTCCACACCCCAGCGGTATCAACATTGACTTCTCTAATTTTAGATAGCCCTTGTCTTCTCCCTCCTCCCCCTTCTCAGCTCTCCTCCTATTCCTACTGCCTCTTCCTCTTCCTTTCTTTTTACCGCTCCCCCCCCCCACATCAGTCTGAAGAAGGGTCTCGACCTCATTCTTTAGGGAACGGGGATTTCCCTCTTCTATTATAGATGAGGCTCTCACCAGGGTCTCCTCTATATCCTGCAGCTCCGCTCTCACTCCCCATCCCCCTAACTCGTAACAAGGACAGAGTCCCCCTTGTCCTCACCTTCCACCCTATCAGCCGTCGCATACAACATAAAATCCTCCGACATTTTCGCCACCTCCAACGGGATCCCACCACTGGCCACATCTTCCCATCTCTTCACATCTCCCCCCTTTCTGCTTCCTGCAGAGACCGTTCCCTCCATAACACCTGGACAATTTGTCCATTCCCACCCAAACCACCCCCTCCCCGGGTACTTTCCCTTGCAACCACTGGAAATGCTACATTTGTCACCTAATCTCCCCCCTCGACTCCATCCAAGGACCCAAACAGTCTTTCCAGGTGAGTCAGAGCTTCACCTGCACCTCCTCCAACCTCATCTACTGCATCCGCTGTTCCAGGTGTCAACTTCTCTACATTGGCGAGACCAAGCGCAGGCTCTGCAATCGCTTCGGCCAACACCTCCGCTCAGTTCACAATAATCAACCTGATCTCCCGGTGGCTCAGCACTTCAACTCCCCCTCCCATTCCAAATCTGACCTTTCTATCCTGGGCCTCCGCCATTGCCAGAGTGAGGCCCAGCACAAATTGGAGGAACAGCACCTCATATTTTGCTTGGGGAGTTTACACCCCAACAGTATGAACATTGACCTCCAAATTCAGATAGTCCTCCCTCCTTCCCTCCCCTTCCCAGCTCTCCCACAAGCCTACTGTCACCGCCTCTTCCTTTCTTTTTCCCGCCCCCCCCCCCGACATCAGTCCGAAGCAGGGTCTCAACCCGAAACGTCGCCTATTCCTTCCCTCCATAGATGCTGCCTCACCCGAGGAGTTTCTCCAGCATTTTTGTCTACCTTCGATTTTTCCGACATCTGCAGTTCTTTCTTAAACACCAGGCAGATTGGTTGTTTGTTCTTTATTGCCGTCACCACATTCCCTTCACTGCTGACGTCTGCGGCCCCATCCCCATCATCTACCCAACCGTTCATCATCTGCCCAACGCTCTGCTTCATTAGCTGCTTGAGTGCAATTGTTCATCACCTGACCCCATCAGTTCTGTTGATTACTCGCACATCCCCAGCACCCTCCTCACACTCATTACTCACACTCCAATCATCTATCCAAACCTCTAGTCTCCATTTTCTGCCCAATACTTAGTCATAGAGTCACAGTGTGGAAACAGGTCCATCGGCCCAACTTACCCACATCGACCAACATGCCCAATCTACACTAGTCCCACTTGCATGTGTTTGGCCCATATCCCTCTAAACCTGTCCTATCCTTCTCCAATCCTTTCTCTCAATCTCCTCTCCTTAGGAACACATTGAGGAAGCACATTCCCTGTTTCTGGGATGCTGAGTCTGTTATATGAGGGATGATGGAGCAGGCTTGTCTTCTATTCCCTGGAGTTTTTAAAAATGAGGGATGAGCTGATCAAAACATACATAATTCTTAGAGGACTCATCAGAGTAAACACACGGAGGATGCTGCCCAGACTGAGCTCAGAACCAGGCATCACAGTCTGAGAATAAAGGATTGGCCATTTAAAACTCAAAGAAACTTTATTCAATCAGAGTAGTACTTCACTGGAATTCTCCACTTCCAGAGGACTGTGACTCAATCATCAATTGCTTTCCAAACTGAGACCAATACATTTCTTCATATTACATGAATCAATGAATATGGAGAAAGGGCAGTAAAATTATGTTGATGTCAAAGATCAATTGATCTAGGTGAATAGAGGAACAGGCTTGCAGAGCTGAATGGCCCATTCTTTATGTCTCATCACAATACCAGCTCTTCAATTGAGCAGGAACCTATTCTGATGACAAACGGCCTGTCCATCTGGCTTTAAAGATAGATAGAAAGAAAAAGGAAAAGGGTGGCAGTGATGGAGCTGGTAGAGTTGCTGCCTCATAGTCCCATAGACCTGGGTTTGATCCTGACCTTGTGTACTGTCTGTGTTCACATGTTCTCCCTGTGACTGCTTGGCTTTCCTCCGGGTGTTCCAGTTTCCTCCCACATCCCAAAGATTGTCCCGAGTGGGGAGTGGATGATAAAGTGGGATAAAATAGAACTAGTGTGAACAGGAGATTAAAGGTCAGCATGGACTCATTGGGCCGAAAGTCCTCTTTCCGTGCTGTATCTCCAAACTAAACTAAACTAACCTTTCAGCCAGCAGGCAGCTCTGCAGCATGAAAAAGCTTCCAATTTCTGCGGAGTTAAGGTGCATGACAGATTTGCCACAGGATTCACCTAAAACTCAGTAGAGTTCATTCTCATAGGATCATCAGTGACAATAATTGTATTTTGATTAATAAATGCTGCACGCTCAATTGTAATTGATGACAATCAAACCGCAATAAGCATACCTCGGGTACCAGGGTAAGCCACTTTCTTTGGGCTATATAACATTCCTGCAAATTTGACAACAGTATGGTTGAGAGATTTGCTGTCTAGATTTTTCAAAAGAAGTGTGCTGAAAGCAAACAGCAATCAATGATTTTAAAGCAACGCCTAGTACGAAGCACCTGGAACATAAGAGTAATGTAAGAGGTAAGACATAGGGGCAGATGTAGGGGCATTTGGCCCCTCAAGCCTGCTCTGCCTTTTGTCAGGATCATGGGCAACCTTTTACCTGCCCTTTTCCTGCACTAATTCCCATATCCTTGATGCCATTAATATGAAAAAAACATTGAGCAATCTATTGAATGATGTTTGGCTTTCATCGACTTGTGAACAAGTACACCCAGGTCCCTTTGAGTGTCAACATGACCTAGTCTCTCAGCAATTTAAAAGTAATGGGCCTGTCCCACTTCGGCAATCTTTTCGGCAACTGCCGGCGACTGTCATAGTCATAGCAGGTCGCCGAAAAAACGGCGACTGGACCACCCTACGACAATGTCTACAACAATGTCTACAACAACCTACCACTTAGTCGACGTCAAGCAACGGCAAGCTACCGACAACCGGCGAACGCATTAGGACATCCACCTTCGACCACACCTACGGCAACCTACGTCCACCAGCTACGACAAGTACCGACCCTGTCGGCGACAACTGAAGACAACTTGAGACAATTCAGTCGCCGGTACCTGTTGCCGGTTGACGTAGGTTTGACGTAGGTAGTCGCCAATGGAATTCACCGAAGTCAGCACCCTGGCGACAACCTACGACACACCTATGTCAGGAGAAGTCAAGTTACGCTCATTGGCGTCAAGTCAACTGTCGCCGACTGTCGCCGAAAAGTTTTTGAACATTTCAAAATCCAGCGGTGACCAGAAAAATGCTACGATTTCTTTGGGCGACTGAGGAGACTACTCACGACCATACAGGCGACACCTCGGCAACCATGTGGTGACAGGTGGTGTCGCCTGTAGTCGCCTAAAAATCGCCTAAGTGGACAGGGGCATAATTCAGCTTTTCTGTCATGTGCAACAATGTAATTGAATTAACATTTTTCCATTATGAATATATGGATATTCCATTATCCATTCCGAATAGCTAGGTCTCAATCCATGTCAGCACATTAGTCCAAAATCGATGTCAGATCATTTGTTGACTAACCTTTTGTGTTGGACCTTGTTAAAAGCTTTCTGAAAATTCAAATACATTGTATCCTCTCGTTCACTGATCCGTTTTACCCGTCACATCCTTAAAGTTGTGTATCAAGCAGAAGTGACAGGGAAAGTGACGAGAAAAGGGTTCCAATACAGCAAGACAAAATGTGTAGGAAGGAACTGCAGAAGCTGCTTTAAACCGAAGATAGACACAAAATGCTGGAGTAACTCAGCGGACAGGCAGCATCACTGGAGAGAAGGGTCGAGACCCTTCTTCAGACTGAAAGTCACGGAAAGGGAAACGAAAGATATAGACAATGATGTAGAGAGATATTCGTAGAACAAATGAATGAAAGATATGCAAAGAAGTATCAATGATAAACAATGATCCTTTATCATTGTTACCTTTTTGCGTATCTTTTATACCTGCACAGGTTAGCACAGGAAGCAACCCGATGCAGTCATCAATGTAGTGGAGAACAAGTTAGGGGTTAGGGCCAGTGTAGGGCTGAACAAGGACTGTTCAACATAACTGATAAAAAAGGCAGGCAGAGCTGGGGTCCACATGAGTGCCCATGGCTACACCTTTAACTTGGAGAAAGTGAGAGGAGTCAAAAGAGAAGTTATTGAGGGTGAGGACAATGGAGAAGTTGTTGTCGTTAAAGGTGTAGCCTGGGCACTCGCATGGGGCCCCAGCTATTCCTGCCTTTTTGTCAGTTACATCGAACATGTTTCCAGCGTATATTTTCTACTTCTGAAACATGGAATGAAAGCCAGTCGTCCTCAATCTTGAGAGGCTACCAAGAAGAAAGATGTGGAAAAAAATAGTTTACATACTGAATTGAATATTCTCTCACCTATTTGCCTGACCTGCTTTTGGGAAATTAAATGAGCACATGTGTTTACAATTCACAGTTTTAGTCAAAGCACAATGGAATTACATATTCCTGTTCTCACAAGAGTGCTGGCAGATGAAGAGGCAATGGGAGTTGACCTCTGTAGATATAAAAAGTGGGCAACCAGACTTCTCAGGGGAATGACTGACAACAACAAGCCCATGTTACAGTAGAACCAATTTGAAACATCCTGGAGATTGGGCATGTTTGACTTCCACTAACACCAAACCCAATCTGTTAGATGCTAAAAACTGCAAACATTAAAAAAAAGAATGAATATACTCTAAACTGTGATTGCCAAGATCTTTCCTCAACACTCAACAAGTGAGAGTATTTAAATTGTGAACTAATTCTACATAGTTGTGAGTATGTGTACATATATACATTGAGCTTTTCTTTTCACTCTCTCGTTTGTCATATCATACTATGTTTGCATGTTCTGATGTGCTGCAGCAAGTAAGAATTTCATTGTTCTATCTGGGACATATGACAATAAAACACTCTTGACTCTATTGACCACCACTTACTCAATAAAAGCAGCTGCATAAGGGAGGTGTTTTGCTCATGACTGGGGAACTCCAGTTAAAACATTTCCAATCATTGTTCATGTGAACAAGAAGATTGCTTTTATAGGATTTCTGTTCAGTCTAATCAAAGGTTCAGAATCCCACAGTTAAGGATATTATTTACACAGTGTAATCTGTAAATTTGATAGTTTTTGACTAAGAAACCACATCACAGCATGAGTCCTATTTATTAGTCATACACTAATGATCCAGCAATTAAGTCGTAAGCAGCACAGTGGACCTCTTGGGAAGTATCATTAAACTGGAGAGGTTAAAGTATGACTGTGCCTCATTTGAGTTTTTGCAATTTATTTTACATAACAGTGATTTTTTGCAGTAAATCTATTATTTTCCTTAACCTTTCATCACCAGAACTTATGCAATGCTGGAAGGTGTGCAGAGAAGATTTACGATGATGTTACCATGATTCGAGGGCATGAGCTATTGGGAGAGATTAGGCAGGCTAAACTTTATTCCTTGGAGTGCAGGATGCTCAAGATTCAAGATTCAAGAGAGTTTATTGTCATGTGTCCCTGATGGGACAATGAAATTCTTGCTTTGCTTCAGCACAACTGAACATAGTAGGCATGACTACAGAACAGATCAGTGTGTCCATATACCATTATATAAATATATACACACATGAATAAATAAACTGATCAAGTGCAAATAACAGATAATGGGCTATTAATGTTCAGAGTTTTGTCCGAGCCAAGTTTAATAGCCTGATGGCTGTGGGGAAGTAGCTATTCCTGAACCTGGTTATTGCAGTCTTCAGGCTCCTTTACCTTCTACCTGAAGGTAGCAGGGAGATGAGTGTGTGGCCAGGATGGTGTGGGTCCTTGATGATACGGCCAGTCTTTTTGAGGTAGCGACTGCGGTAGATCCCCTCGATGGAAGGGAGGTCAGAGCCGATGATGGACTGGGCAGTGTTGACTACTTTTTGTAGTCTTTTCCTCTCCAGGGCGCTCAAGTTGCCGAACCAAGCCACGATGCAACCAGTCAGCATGCTCTCTACTGTGCACCTGTAGAAGTTAGAGAGAGTCCTCCTTGACAAACCGACTCTCCGTAATCTTCTCAGGAAGTAGAGGCGCTGATTTGCTTTCTTAATAATTGCATCGGTGTTCTCGGACCAGGAAAGATCTTCAGAGATGTGCACGCCCAGGAATTTGAAGCTCTTGACCCTTTCAACCATCGACCCGTTGATATAAACGGGACTGTGGGTCCCCATCCTACTCCTTCCAAAGTCCACAATCAGTTCCTTGGCTTTGCTGGTGTTGAGGGCCAGGTTATTGTGCTGGCATCATATGGACAGTCGCTCGATCTCCTTTCTATACTCTGACTCATCCCCATCAGTGATACGTCCCACACAGTGGTGTCGTCAGCGAACTTGATGATGGAGTTCGGCTACGCAGTCATGAGTATAGAGTGAGTACAACAGGAGGGCTGAGCACGCAGCCTTGAGGTGCTCCGTGCTGATTGTTATCGAGTCTGACACATTTCCACCAATACGAACAGACTGTGGTCTGTGAATGAGGAAGTCGAGGATCCAAATGCAGAGGGATGCACAGAGATCCAGTTCTGCGAGTTTGGTAACCAGCTTGGAGGGGATGATTGTATAAAATGCCGAGCTGTAATCAATGAATAACAGCCTGACATATGAGTTTTTGTTGTCCAAGTGGTCCAGAGCGGAGTGGAGGGCCAGCGAGAATCGCATCCACCTTTGATCTGTTGTGGCGGTAAGCGAACTGCAGTGGGTCAAGTCAAGTCGTCAAGTCAAATCAAGTATCATTAATTGTCATTCAGACTTTTCAGTCTGAACGAAATTTCGTGCCTTGCAGTCATAACATAGAATAAAATAACAAAACACACAATAAACACATATTTAACCCACCACAGTGAGTCCACCAGGCACCTCCTCACTGTGATGGAAGGCAAAAGTATTAAGTCCTTGTCTCTTCCCTCCTTGTTCTCCCTCTGTGCTGAGGCGATCCAGGCCTCCGATGTTGTGACCCCACCGGGTGATGATAAGCAGGTCTCGTGGCTGAATCCGTGCTCCGCGAACGGGCCGGTTCCAACTCCGCGGCCCGGGACGGTCGAAGCTGCCGAAGCTGCCGTCCTCCAGTCCAGCGGACGAAGCTGTCGTTGCGGGAGCTCCGGAAAAACAGGTCACCAACCTGGGACCTGCGAGCTCCCGACGTAGTCGTCCACTGGGCCCGCGGCCGAGTCCACTGGGCCTGCGGCCGAGCCTCCGGTTTTTGTCCAGGTTTTTGTCGAGGTAGGAGTTGATTTGCGCCATGATCAGCCTCTCAAAGCACTTCATCACCACAGACGTTAGTGCCACTGGTCGATAGTCATTGAGGCACGTCACCTTACTCTTCTTGGGCACTGGTATAATTGATGCCCTTTTAAAGCAGGTGGGAACCTCAGACCTCAGAAGTGAGAGGTTGAAAATGTCCGTAAAAACTCCAGCCAGTTGGTCCACACAGGTTTTTAGAACACGACCGGGTATACCATCAGGCCCAGGCGCTTTTCGAGGGTTCACCCCTCTGAAGGATTTCCTGACGTTGGCCTCTGTGACTGAGACTGAAATACCATCACAGCGAATGGGGGCTCGGGAAGGCACATCAGTGTTCTCTCTATCAAAACATGCGTAAAACGCATTGAGCTCGTCAGGGAGTGATGTTTCGCCGACATTCGAGCTGCCTCCTGATTTTGCCTTGTAGGAGGTGATTGCATTCAGGCCCTGCCACAGCTGCCGAACATCTGTCTCATCCTCCAGTTTGGAGCAGGTCCCTTTTGGCCTTTTTGATGGCCTTACCTAGGTCGTATCTTCTTGTAGACCACTGTATCATCAGACATGAATGCCCGGTGTCTGGTCTTCAGAAGAGTTCGGATCTCAAGTCCGGAGCTAAAGGGTGATCTTATGGAGGTATATAAAATCATGAGGGGAATAGATAGGGTGTATGCACAGAGTATTTTACTCAGTGTAGGTGAATCAAGAAACAGAGGACATAGGAATAAGGTGAGGACATAGATTTAATAGGAACCCGAAGGACAACTTTTTCACTCTGAGGGTAGAGTATATGGTATGAGATGCCAGAGGAGGTAGTTGAGGCAGGGACTAACAACATTTAAAATGCATTTGGACAGGTACATGGATTAGAAAGGTTTAGAGAGATATGGACCAAATGCAGGCAAATGGGACTAGCTTCGATTGGGCCTCTTGGTCAACATGGAGGAGGTAGGCCGAAGGGCATGTTTCAATGCTGTATGACACTAAGACTCTAACAAGCCTTATTTTTTAATTATGCATAGATTCCCTTCTCGGTTCGGTGTGATTACTCAAGTTCACAAACCAACAATGTTCAGACATTTGTCAGTTCTTTTCTCATACTACTGCACATGGATAAATAGTTCCCAAATAATTACATGCCCGGTTGCAAGAATTGTACAGAGCCCATGTCAAGAACAGATTCATTTCATAATATTATCCTTCTATCTTTGCTGTAGGTTGCATGGATGTTATGTTAGAATGGCTTGGAGCCTCCTTTTAAATCCACTTTAGGTGGATTTCTACCACTTGCAAGAAATTCAAGCTACCTCCCCTGACCCGGCAGGTTTGCTAAATTCATCAGTGAAGCTCATTGAGGGCACAAACCTAATAACACATATTCGGTTGCATACATTTTCAACTGTGATTCCAGAACATCATCCCATTCCTACATTTCTCTGTATTTCTTAACTGTACATTAAAAGCTTCTAATAATTAACCAATGACAGGATTATCTCCCTATGATTAAACAATCTGCTATGACTTTGACTGGCGGTAATTAGGTGTAGAAAGTAGCTACTTAGGTGAGGCACTGGATGGAGCTGCTGCATGTGTAACCATAACAAAAGTCTCACCCTTTCCTCCCTTCCTGGGGACATAGATAAAACTGACAGCAGCCATGCCACTGACTGCACGGGCAGTGTGATGAAGGGTCTCGACCCCAAACGTCGCTTATTCCTTTTCTTCAGAGATGCTGCCTGACCTCCAGCTGACTAACCCCAGCATTTTGTGTCTATCCATTGACTGCAGGGACAGTTGAATGAACATGGTGAGAATGAATGGCTGCACGGTGTATTTATGGGTAAAGCAGATGAACTTCGAGCCTGGATCAATGCTTGGGTTTATGACGTTGCAGCTATTGCGGAGACTTGGTTGCGAGACGGACACGACTGGCAGCTCAACGTTCCAGGGTTTCAATGTTTCGATGTGATAGAGAGGGAGGTAAAAGAGGTGGAGCAGTTCCATTGTTACTCAGGGGGCAATGTCATAGTCAGAGAGGAGATACTGGAGGGATCATCCACTGAGGCAAAATGGATGGAGTTCAAAAATAAGAAAGGTGCAATCACACTGGTGGGATTATACTATAGGCCTCCCAAAAGCCAGCACAATATTAAGGAAAAGATATGCAGATAAATTATGGAAAGATGTAAAAGCAACAAGGTTGTTATTATGGGTGACTTTAACTCCCCAAATATTGAATAGACTTCCTTAGTGAAAGAGGCTTAGACAGGGCAGAATTTGTCTAAGTGGGTTTCTTGAAACAGTATGTGGATAGTCCAAATATGGGAGGAACTGTGCTGGACGTTGTATTGGGAAACAAGTTTGGCCAGGTGACTGGTGTTTCAATGGAAGAGCATTTTGGGAACACTGATAAGATAGTTATGAATAAGGATAAGAATAAGGACCTGGACTTGGTGTAAAGCACTGAATTGGGGCCAATAACATTACAACATTATTTGGCAGGAATTCGGGATAGTAAATTGGGAGTGGCTGTTCTGGGATAAGTCCACATCTGACATGTGGGAGTTGTTTAAAGACCAGATGATCAGAGTTTTAGGACCGGCATGTCCAATAAGGTGGAGAGACAAAGATGGCAAAGTCAGGGAACCTTGGATGATAAGTGGAGTTGTAAATCTGGAAATCTTGATAAAGGAGAGAATTTATACTTGGAGTCAGAGGATGTAGGCATGGTATTAAACAAGTACTTTTCATTGGTATTCGCCAAGGGGAATCAATGTGGGGCATACTAACGTATGAGTGAATTTTGAGATCATGAAGAAAATGGCATTGGGACTCCTGAAGGGTATCAAGGGTTTCATGGGATCTACCCCAAGTTACTGAGAGAGGGAAGAGTGGAGATCGCTGAGACCTTGACCAAGATCTTTATTTCCTCTGGAGGACTGGAGAGTGGCCAATGTTACTCAAGGCACAAAGTGCTTGAGTAACTCAAGGGATCAGGCAGCATCCTTGGAGGGAAAGGATAGGTGACGTTTCAGTTCCCAGCACTTTTTTACTCCAGCACTTAGTGTTTTGTTCAAGATTCAAATGTCTGTAGGTCCCTGTGTCATCCAATGTTATTTCTTTGTTTAAAATTGAAAATAGGGTTATTCCAGGAAATTATAGGTCAGTGAGCATTACAACAGTGACAGGGAGAGATCCTGGAGAGGATTTTTTGTGATAGGATTTAGTTGCATTTAGAAGAGAATTGGGAACTGTCAGCATGTCTTTGTGGGAGCAGGATACCTTTTTCAACATGTTTGAGGTTTTTGAAGAGGTAATGAAGGTGATTTATGAGGGTAGAGATGCGGATGCTAACTATATGGACTTTAATAAGGCATTTGACAAGGTCCCTGATCCAGAAGATTAAGGTCAGAACTGGCTACCCATGGAAGACAGAGGGTGGTGGTGGAATAGTCTTATTTTGGCTGGAGGTCTATGACTATAGGTATTCTATGTTCTATCAGCTCACCACGACGTAGAGCTTTTCTTCCGTCGCCCCCGCATCCGTGCCTTTTTCTATGGGAAGAAGTCCTCACCACCCAGTGATGACCCCTTCTCCCGTCTCCACCGGTCCCCCTCTTCTTAGACTCCCCAGAACGGCCTTCTACCCTCTCTAGACCTCTTTATTTCCAACTGCCGGCATGACATCAACCGTCTCAACTTTTCCACTCCCCTTACATACTCCATCCTCACCCCCTCTGAATGTACAGCCCTCCGCTCACTCTGCAGCAACCCTGACATTATAATCAAACCCGCCGACAAGGGAGGTGCCGTGGTACTCTGGCGCGCTGACCTCTACCAGGCTGAGGCCAGGCGACAACTCTCAGACACCTCCACTTACTTATCCTTGGACTCATCTGAGCACCAGGCCTTAATCTCAAACACCATTACTGATTTCATCATTTCTGACTGTCTGCCTTCCACAGCCTCCAACCTTATTTTTTCCCTGCCCCGCAAAGCCCGTTTTTACCTTCTCCCCAAAATCCACAAACACAACTGCCCTGGCAGACCCATTGTTTCTGCCTGCTCCTGTCCCACGGAAATGATTTTCACGTACCTCGATTCCATCCTATCCCCCCTGGTCCAATCTCTCCCGACCTATGTGCAAGTTACCTCACATGCCCTTTGTCTCTTTAATGACTTCCGCTTTCTGAGCCCCCACTTCCTCGTCTTTACTATGGATATTCAGTCACTCTACACCTCCATCCCCCACCAGGAAAGACTTAAAGCCCTCAGTTTCTTCCTCAACTGCAGAACCATCCAATTTGCCTCTATTAACACCCTACTCCAACTAGCAGAGCTGGTCCTCACACTTCTCCTTTGACTCCTCCCACTTCTTCCAAGTCCAAGGTTTAGCTATGCACACCCGCATGGGCCCCAGCTTTGCCTGCCTCTTTGTAGGGTACGTTGAACAATCCCTGTTCCAGGCATACACTGGCCCTATCCCAGAACTCTATCTCCGTTACATTGATGACTGCATCGGTGCTACCTCCTGCACCCATGCAGAACTCATGGACCATCTCCGACACCTCCAACCCCTTTCTGGATCTCAGTCTCCATCACAAGAAATAGACTAATGACTGACGTCTATTACAAACCCACTGACTCTCACAACTATCTCAACTACACTTCTTCCCACCCTGCTTCCTGCAAAGACTCTATCCCCTACTCCCAATTTCTCCGTCTATGCTGCATCTGCATCCAAGATGAGGTGTTCCATATTAGAACATCCGAGATGTCCTCGTTCCCCTACCTTCCCCTGCAACCACAGAAGATGCAACACCAGTCGCTATACCTCCTCCCTCGACTCTGTCCAGGGAACCCGACAGTCCTTTCAGGTTAGGCAGAGGTTCACTTGCACCTCCTCCAACCTTATCTACTGGATCCGTTGTTCAAGATGTGGACTCTTATACATCGGCAAGACCAAACGCAGACTGGGCGATCGTTTCGTGGAACACCTTCGCTCAGCCCGCGTGAACCAACCTGATCTCCCGTTTGCTGGACCCTTTAATTCTCCTTCACATTCCTACACAGATCTTTCTATCCTAGGTCTCCTCCATTGTCGGAGTGAGGCTAAACGCAAATTGGAGGAACAGCATCTCATATTTCGCTTGGGCAGCTTACAGCCCAGTGGTATGAATATTGATTTCTCTCACTTCAGGTAGCCCCGGCATTCCCTCTCGCTCTATCCCTCCCCCACCCAAGTCACACTAACTTCTCATTTTCACCCTACAATGCTTACAATGGCCCGTTTCCTTTATCATCGTTACTTTTTTGCATGTCTTTCATTCATTGTTCTTTATCTCTCCACATCACCGTCTATATCTCTCGTTACCCTTATCCCTAACCAGACGTTCAGTCTGAAGAAGGGTCTCGACCCTTCTCTCCAGAGATGCTGCATTACTCCAGCTTTTTGTGCCTATCTTCAGTTTAAACCAGCATCTGCAGTTCCTTCTTACACATAAAAGTGTGCAGGTTGTCCGTAAACACTGCAGACATCAAAAGTGCAAGGTTCATCAAGTACAACAATTAATTAATGTACTAATAAAGGGAATGTAATTGGGTCAGTAGCCTTCCCTAAACCATTTTTCTCTTCCTGATCCTCTGTTGAAATCAGTTACAGACATCCATTCTTGCCATGAATGCAAGCAGCTTTCCTGGGTAGTAGGGATTGAACCAGTATTGCCTGGTTGCTTACTTAACTTACTCACCAAATATACTTAACTATAAACAGAATCCCGAGCAGATGGTTGGTATTCAATCATTACATCAAAGCGGACCGCAACTCCTCAGTTTGGTCTCTTATCTTTTTATAGAAACCATTTCTCCAGTCTGCTGCATTTGCACTTGTCCAGATAAAATTTAAGATCTTCAATATCTTTGGTAATATCAGCAATTCACAGGAGATAGTTCTCAGTTCATATTGCTGTAAAGTAAAGCTCCGAAAAAACACAAAAAATCCATTTCGCCCCACCATTTGAAGAGCGTTTCCTACTATAGCCTGGGGCTAAGTCAGGACTTGGTGGGCCAAGAAAGCTGACAGTACAGTTGTCCAAATTGGCAATGGTCCTGAGAAAGACAAACAGGATGGGTGATGTACAAGTTGGCATATTCAGCTTGCTTGAATAGAGGCAGCTCTTCTCAATTGAATGTTGGCCTGAAAACCTGTGGCCATTCTTTAATTTTGCCAGGATGACATCTGGCAGTTAGTCATATCCCCTTGAGGCACCAGAGTGTTTTCAATAGTTGGCCATCCACACCAGAGAAGGCATTCAGTATGGAATCAGCATTGGCATAGCTAGAAGCAAGGCTCATTATGGCCAGAGTAATAATTGGAGGAACCTATGTATCTTCTCAACGGGGAATGCATGCAACTGATTTGGAGGTTATTAAGAGGATTTCTGGCATGACTCTACATTTCCGTTCAGGTGATTATGAGAATCCCTTAGAACATAGAAGATATAACTGTACAGCAGTACAACGTAGGAACAGAACCTTCAGCACCCAATATCTGTGCTGATCATGATGCCAGTTAAATTAATCTCCTCTAATGAGATGGCAATGATCTTCCATCTTGACCTTCCATTCCCCCACTCCTCTCTTTCCATTGCACCCATCTCACCACCACATTGTTGTTTCTTTCTATGTGCCTTGACTGGAATTCTGGCATTTACATGCAATTTAGAGCATATCCCGTGACCTGGAAAGTTTGCTATATCCAGCCTTTAATGGACATTTCCAGCACCTGAAACTCAGTTATATCAATACAAAGCGATGAGTTCCTAATTGCACATTTCGACAGCTCCACTGCAAAATCTCCTCAAGGTATGCCTACTTTGAAGAAGTTCTCCTCCTCTCTCCGACGAGTGCTGCAACTTTTCTTCTCACTGCTCCTCCTCTGTGATTCTCCCTCTCCCCTGACTCTCAGTCTGAAGAAGGGTCTTTACCCGAAACATCATCCATTCCTTCTATCCAGAGATGTTGCCTGTCCCGCTGAGTTACTCCAGCATTTTGTGTCTATCCCAAGATTTGTTTGGACATCCCAAAGCATTATCCTATTTTTACATTTCTTTGCACTTCCTCCAATACCAATATTAAATTAAAGAGAGCATTATGTTTCTCCCCAAAGCAGAGTATCTTTTGGAAGTTCCATACACAACTACTGATATCTTTCACAATAAAAGTCACAAGCTTCATATTGACTTGAGGGGAAAAACTGACCAAAATATATATATATTAAATAGATCAAAATGACATTTCAAAGGATGTGGATTGACAAACACTATTCATTGTCAAATTTAGAATAATTTTGGTTTAAATTAATGCAATTGTGTCAACTTCACTTAATTTAACATTCTGATTCAGTCCCAATTTGAACAGATGGCATTTAAACTAACCTATTTCCTCTTTAATTAAAGCATGTTTTGTGGAACAAAGCAGATTTTACAGAGGAACTTGGACACATACAGCAATAAAATAGACACATTTCCTTACACAAATGAACTACTTGCTCGATTGTAGTCAAAAGATGATTAAAATCAATGGCACCCACTTATATCACAAGGCTTCTCATAATTACAGCCCCTTTTATTATGGATCTTTTAAAAAAACAAATTCCAAAGCAAATTTGATCAAGGATTTAACTCCATATCTAAATGATTGTTCACGTTTCATGTTTTAAAGCTTGTTTGTGTTACGTTTATAAAACACTAACAGTTACCCAAAAGGTAAATGCTGCAGAATTACCCTCTTCAGGGGAACAGCATCTGGCCATCTGTAGATGTCTAATTTTGACCTGTGAATAAATGAATCTTGAAAAGTGGCATTGTACTTGATAAATGTTCCAACTTTCTCCCGAGCAATTTAGTAAACTTTGCTTATTTAAGGATTGTCCCTTGTGGTAGCAGGTCATAAAATTTCATCTAACAGTCAGTGGGCATTCAATCCCAAGCCAATCTGTTGCCATTTAAGGGGCCTATTCGGCTGGCTGTGCAAACACCAGCAACAGTTCGATTTTATTATACTGCCACACAGTATTCAAAATGCAGAGGGGGAGGGAAGAGGAAAGAAGATCATACTAATACATTCCAAACTTTGTTTTTACACGAATGTATGAGCACAATAGGTCTTTGTTACTCCGGTGTTATGAACTGCATGCTATTTATAACAGTATTACTCACTAAAAGTTTTTGCTGAGAGACATAGACCCAGCCAAAGTCTTGCTCGTACACCGCTCTCTGGAAAAGATTGATGAGATGCAGGTCTGCGCCTGGGATTCTCCACACAGTTTCAATCATGTCATTGTGGATGGTTGCCAAGTGAGGCCACGCAATTATTCACAGGAAGAAAAATTATAAGTTGAACTTTAGCAGTCAGTCTTTTTTTAAAAGCTTCTTACGGGTGTGGTTCTTTATTAAGCCACTTCTCTCAAAGGTATGACCCTAGCTAAATTTTTGTTTTAATAAGCAAGTCATCCTTTAATCCCAAGTAGCAATATGTTGTTTGTGAATCTACCCATAGCATGTCAGTGGGCTGTTTACCTGGCTGATGAAATCATTGCCTTCAAACACAGTTCTGAATCCCTTCAGGGTTAATGGTGCATTCGGGGATAGTACTGCAATGGGCAGGAACTAGCAGAGATGGAAACCGAGAAAGGATCTATTTGCTGAAGGATTTTTTTTTCTATTTAAAAACTAAGTAAAATGTGTTCCTGAAAACTTTCACCTAAAACTTATACAGACATGCTAAATATTAAACCTGCACCAAGAGCTACCAAGTTTTCATTTTCTACCAAAAACATAGTCATGTTTGAACAATTTGTTTTGGGGTTGTAACTGGCAGAGTAGATAAGGGCGGACCAGCGAATTGGCATATTTGGAGTTTTAGAGGTCCCTTGAGAAGGTGCTACATGAGGTTATTAAATAAAATTAGAGTACTTGGGATTGCCGGTAATTGGCGTGAATTGAGGATAATGAACAAAAACCGGAAAGTAGGAATATGCAGGTCATTTTTAGGTTGGGAGGCTGTGACTAATGGGGTGCCACAGAGATCAATGCTGGAACTTCAGCTGTTGACAAACTATAATTTTGATTAAATGGAATTTATGTAATAAATGTAATTGTGGTTACCAAATCTAAAATATCCAGTTTTGCTGATATAGCATTGGATATCAGTGCAAACTGTAAGGAGGCTTCAGGGAAATGGATGGACAAGGACATAACAAATGGAATATATTAGTAGCAATGTTACAAAATTTTGAGATTTAAAAAATAAAGTCTGCAATTTATCCCATCAGATAAAGCATAAAAAGAAGTTTAATTTGACACTTAATTCACTTTCATATCTTCAGTATTAAAAAAGTTATGGCCATTATCATACTCAGAAATTAGCATCTAGTTCCCTATTGCTTTTCCATTGACTTAACACAAAAGCTGTGATCGAGGACAGTTAAATGCCCATAACTTTCTTAAAAATTATGATAACTGAAAGAAATTTTCAGTTATTACAGATTGAAGCATTCTGAAACAAATATGAAACAATCTTCGAAGACATGAAAGTAAAGCATATAATTAGTTAGTTACCTAATTGTAGCTAATTACAAAATTCAATTACTAGATCTAAACATCTATCAATTTCTTAAGAATAGATTAACATTTTTAAATAGCCTAAGTGTCCAAATAACATTCACACAATAATTCACAATATAACATAATTTTTAAATCTAATTTTCATGAATTTACAGGCCAAATGGAAGGAATTGAATGTTTAATACCTGTAAATTAATGGGGATTTAATTCATCTTGTGAGTGCGAATTTCTGGAACGCGATCTTTTGGAACGTTCATTTGCGGTGAATTTAACCCCATATTGGCATGAAAAATACTGCTGTTAATTCGGGGAATAAAATCACCGTGTCGCATGAAAAAATGTGAATTAAAGGCTTCTTAAGAAGCACTTTTATACATTTAAAGAAAGCACTTTCGTTTACCTGTCCCGTGTGTGAAATCCGTCCCCGTTATCGGCGTTGACGCTTCAGGAGCTGCTTTTAAAATTACTGTAACGCTGACATTGACGATTTAATAAAAATAAAAAATTCACAAAACGCTGGTAGGAACGATTTTGTCAGCCAAGGCTTGTACTCCAACAAAATATCAACCAAGACAAGGGAGGAGAAACCCGCGTTTTAACCCCGCCCCCCCTTAAAGGCGCCAAAATCGCGCACACGGCCAGTGGCAGAATTACAGCGCGACTGAAGGTAAGTTTTGTAACATACCTAATATTAGTCATGCAGCACCGAAACAGGCCCTTCAGCCCAACAGGTTCATGCTGACCATCAAGCAGCCATTTACACTAATCCTAATCCTATACAAATCCCATTTTATCCCCCACCAATCACATTAATTTTCCCAAGATTCTACCACTCTCCCACACAATCGGAACAATTTACAGTGGCCAATCTACACATCTTTGGGTTGTGCGAGGAAACTGGAGCACCCAGGGGAACCCCACTGCCAAGCCACAGGGAGAGTGTGCAAACTCCACACAGACAGCCCTGGAGATCAAAATGGAACCCAGGTGGCTGGATCTATGCCGCTCAATGTTTTGAAAGTGCCAAGTCATCCACTTTGATAAGAAAAAGTTACCTGAGGGGTAACTTCTTCATGCAAAGGGTGGTGGGTGCATGGAACGAGCTGCCAGAGGAGGTAGTTGAGGCAGGTACCATCGCAACATTTCAGAAACATTTAGAAAGGTATATATATGGATAGGGCAGGTTTAGAGGGATGTAAACCAAACTTGGAGAGGAGGGACTAGTGCGGATGGGACATGTTGGCCAGTGTGGGCAAGTTGGGCAGAAGGGCCTGTTTCCACACTGTAAGACTTTATGACTCTCTCTATGACGATAGAAAAGTTGAGAGCTCTTTAAACAATGAGAGCTTGAACTGCTGGTGTTTGTGTTCAGAGGCTGGTTTTTGATCTCGTCTATTCATCAAAACATAAATTGCAGGTGCAGCCGGTAATTAGGATGGCAAATGTGTATGGAATCTTGCTATCCTGGTGAGGCCACATTTGAATTCTTATTTATGGGTCTGGTCACTTAATTAAAGCAACAATAGTTATGATAGCAGGGGTGGAATGAATGCTCACTTGTTTCATTACTGAGATGGTGGTGTTTATCCTGCAAGTTGGGCGTACATTCCTTTGAGTTTTGAAGAACATTGAGTCAGAGAGTCATAGTCATAGAGTGATACAGTATGGAAACAGGCCCTTTGGCCCAACTTGCCCACACTGGCCATCAATGTCCCAGCTACACTAGTCCCACTTGCATGCGCTTGGTCCATATCATTCCAAACCTGTCCTATCCATGTACCTGTCTAACTGTTTCTTAAACGATGGGATCATCCCAACCTCAACTACCTCCTCTGGCAGTTTGTTCCATACACCCACCACCCTTTGTGTGTAAAAGTTACCCCTCGGATTCCTATTAAATCTTTTACGGTTCACCTTGAACCTATGTCCTCTGGTCCTCGATTCCCCTACTCTGGGCAAGAGACTCTGTGCATCTACTTGATCTATTCTTCTCATCATTTTGTCCACCTCCTTTCAAGCTTGACAATATCTTTCCTATAACATGGTGCCCAGAACTGAACACAATATTCTAAATGTTGTGTCACCAACGTCTTATACAACTGCAACATGACCTCCCAGCTTCTATACTCAATACTCTGACTGATGAAGGCCAAAGTGCCAAAAGCCTTTTTCGCCACCTTATCTACCTGCGACTCAACCTTCAAGGAACCCTGCACCTGCACTCTTAGATCCCTCTGCTCCACAACACTACCCAGAGGCCTACCATTCACTGTGTAGGTCCTGCCCTTGATCGACGTACCAAAATGCAACACCTCACACTTCTCTCTATTAAATTCCATCAACCATTCCTCCGCCCACCTGGTCAATCGATCCAGATCCTGCTGCAATCTTTCACAACCATCTCCACTATCTGCAAAACCACTCACTTTTGTATCATCAGCAAACTAGCTAATCTTGCCCTGTATGTTCTCATCCAAATCATTGATGTAAATGAAAACAGTAACGGGCCCAGCACTGAACCCTGAGGCACACCGCTAGTCACAGGCCTCCAGTCCAAAAAGCAACTTTCCATCATCACCCTTTGCTTCCTTCCATAGAGCCAATTTGCTATCCATTCAGCTATCACTCCTTGATTCGCATGCGATCTTCCGCCTACCATGCGGAACCTTATCGAATGCCTTACTGAAATCCATGTACACAATGTCTACAGCTCTGCCCTCATCGACCTTTTTGGCCACCTCTTCAAAAAATCAATCAGATTTGTGAGACACGACCTCCCACGTACAAAACTATGTTGACTATAGCGGAGTCATGAGATATGGGGAGAAGGCAGGAGCAGGGTACTGATTGTGGATGATCAGCCATGATCACATTGAATGGCGGTGCTGGCTCGAAGGGCCGAATGGCCTACTCCTGCACCTATTGTCTATTGACTATCCCTAATCAGCCTTTGCCCATCCAAATGCCTATATAACCTATCCCTCAGAATACTCTCTAGTAACTTTCCAACTACAGATGTTAAACTCACCAGCCTATAGTTCCCAGCATTTTCGTATTTTCCCTGGAGCCCTTCTTGAAAAGAGGCACAACATTTTCCACCCTTCAGTCTTCCGACACCTCTCCTATATTTAAGGACGACTCGTAAATTTCAACCAGGGCTCCCGCAATTTCTTCTCTAGTTTCCCGCAATGTTCTCGGATATATCTGATCAGGCCTTGAACATGGGGTAATCTGATTGAAGGGTACAATATACCCCTGCACCTCCCCTTTCTCTCCCCACCCCGCTGTGCCCCACCTGGAATCACACCTATTTCTGCCTTCCCCCTCGCCCACCTTGTACATTCCTTCCTCTGGATTCACAATTTGCAACGCTTCAATCTCTGGTGTTTGTTCCAACCATCTGCTTTTCAACCACCCGTCTCACCTGTTGCCACTAGGGGCGCCGCATTGACAGCAGCCTCTGCCTACAACCTGTTTGTCTTTTCAATCTTTAAAAAAAAATTTAGTTCGTTTAAAGTTTGTTTTGGGGGGAAACTTTAACTTTTCTATGTGGGGGGGGGTAGGGTAAGGAGGAAACTGTTTCCCAGTCGCTTCCTGGCGGGGACGTGACTATTTCACCGAGTCGCGTCCTCGCCCCCCTCCTCGCGGCCTACCACCTGGATCAGAGCAGACTTTCCTGCCGGGGACCGGGGATCGGACCAGAGCTACAACAGCGGCGGCACAGCGCTGGATTCACCGCGGAGCGGGCGATGCCTACCTGGATCGCCGTTTGGAGCTCCGGATTGTTGGGCCGCTGCTCCAACATCGTGGAGCTGCGGTTTGGGAGAGCTTCCAATGCGGGCGGCGCTGACCGTCATCACGGAGTCCTGGGGCCCTTTGCCAAGGGCCACTAGCGTTGCATCTCCGCCCAGCGCGGCCTGCGGACTTTGGGAGCCGCGGACTCCGGTAGGAGGTGGCCGACTCTGATGTCCAGGCCGCTGAGGATGTCCCCCAGCCCCGATGTCGGACTTACATCACCCTGGCGAGCGGGCCTGAACATCGGGCCGCCCGTAGCGGCGACTGCGGAGGGCTCGGGGAGGCCCCGACCACGGGTGAACATTGGGGAACTTTAGAGGAAGATGACTGACTGGTGCCTTCCCTCACAGTGGGAAACTTTGATTCTGCTGTGTGGGGATGTTTATGTTGAACTCTATCGTGTGTTGTGTTCTTTATTTTAATTGTATGGCTGTATGGTGACCACACATTTCACTGTGCCATCTGGCACATGTGACAAATAAATGTATCTTGTATCTTGTATCTTGACTATGTATTACCTCTCACTTAATTCTGCCTCTCCTCTCTCCCAGCTTTCTTCCCACCTCCCCCCTACAGTCAGTTTGAAGAAGGATCCTGACCTGAAACATCACGTCTCCACATTCTCCAGAGATGTTGCCTGACCCAATGAGTTACTCCAACACTTTATGACCTTTATGTATTAAATTGTTACAAGACATGGCAGGGTAGACAGGGTAGGATAATGTTTCTCCTAGCTGGCGTGTCATGAACAAAGGGTCATAGGCTCAAAATAAGGGATCAGCCATGCTGTATGGAGATGAGGAGAACTTTCTTCACGCGGAAGATGGTGAATCTTTGGAATTCCATACCCAAGGGGCTGTAAAGGCTGACCCATTTCAAAGGGTCAGGGTAAGAAAGTAAAGTTGAGGTGAAATTCAGGCATGATGTCATAGAATAACACGAGGGGACAAATGGCCTTTTCTGGTTTCTGTATTTCAATTCGAACAGTTGCAGAAAAACTTCCATCCCTTGTGCCTCAATTTCCACCCAAAGCTTGGCTCGAGTAATTTAGTTTAGTTTAGAGATACAGTGTGGAAACAGGCCCTTCGGCCCACCGAGTCCATGCTGATCAGCAATCACCCAGTACACTAGCACTATCCTTCACACTAGGGACAATTTACAATTTTTACCAAGCCAATTAACCTATAAACCTGTTCATCTTTGGAGTGTGGGAGGAAACCGGTGCACTTGGAGAAAACTCACATGGTCACAGGGAGAATGTACAAACTCAGTACAGACAGCATCCATAGTCAGGATTGAACCTGGGTCTCTGGCGCTGTAAGGCAGCAACTCTATTTCTGGGCTGCTGTGCCAGCCTGATTTCTAGCACCAAGGATGACTGTGAGGCTATGAAGTAGAGGGAAAGGGAAATGAACAACAAATATATTTTGTGTGTTTACATGCAAGGAAGAAATAACAGCCATTGTGCATCTTCCCTGCATTTATCTTCAACGTATTCAACAACGTTTAAATACTTCTCAATGAAAAGCCAGAAATATAAAGTGGCAGCAGAAATAGGAGATATGGCTTTTGTGAAACAATTATTGCACTGATCAGGCTTTTTATGTGCTGCCATTAAAAGTTGGTGGTCCTTTGTCTGCCTGGAGATCTTTCATCAATCATTTTAGAACATTTCCACAGCTCAGTCTCAACTACTGCTTTCCAGTCTAAATTTCCAGCTGCTCACTGGGAATTACTTACATTTTAAACTTATAAAGAGTATAAGATAAAGGAATGAAGCATGCAGATTAGACGCGTCTTAGTATAGTTTAGTTTAGTTTAGTTTAGAGATACAGTGTGGAAACAGGCCTTTTGGTCCACCAGGTCTGCGCTGACCATCAATCCCTGTACACCAGCACTATCCTACACACTAGTGACAATTTACAATTCTTACAAAACCAATTAACCTACAAACTTGTCATTTTTGGAGTGTGGGAGGAAACCGGAGCTTCCGGAGAAAACCCACGCTGTCACAGGGAGAACGTACAAACTACATGCAGACAAGAGCCCTAGTCAGGATTGAACCTGGGTCTCTGACGCTGTAAGGCAGTAACTCTACCACAGCGCCATTGTGCCATCCCTGTCCCTTCCTTCCAAGTAGGTGCAAAAACATGTTTATTGGCCACTAATTCTCTCCTTCTGTAAATACTTCTTAGCCAGTCAAACACCATTGGTGTTGCTTATGTCACTCCCTTTCCCAATCAATTAATCCTCCACGAAAGTTTTTCAGATATAGGAAGAATGTTATTTCAGTGGTACTTCCACTCTGTGAAGAGATAATAACATCTATGTTCAGGATTTCCAACTCACTTCTGTTAGGCACATGAGATTCAAATTGTGTCTCCTAGTATCAATGTCTCTTTTCTGTGGTTGGGATGATGCTGGCCACCTGCCATCAATTTGATGTTAACACACCAAATCAAAGAGGATTTGTAGCAGGTCTTTGTTACTTTAAAAGGGTGGTATGAATTCTAGTTGTGTTGCTGCTACTGTTGAAGGTGACTGAGAACAATTTTATACCTGAACACTTACTGGGAGGCAGCAAGCTAGGTCAAAAAATCTAAAAATCTTTCCAAGTAGGTGCATGATCCTGGGATCATTTTTGTGAACCTCCTCTGGACCCTCTCCAGAGCCAGCATATCCTTCCTCAGATATAGTGCCCAAAATTGCTCACAATACTTCAAATTTGGCCTGACCAACGCCTTATAGACCCTCAGCATCACATCCCTGTTTTTGTATTCTACCCCTCTTGAAATAAATGCTAGCATTGCGTTTGCTTTCTTTACTACCGATTCGACTTGCAGATTAACTTTTGGAAATTCTGCACCAGCACTCCCCGATTGCTCCTCCGATTTCTGGATTCTCTCCCCCTTTATTCCTACTACCAAAATGCATGATTCCACACATTACTACACTGTATTTTATCTGCCACTTCTCTACCCACTCTCTCAACCTGTCCAAGTCCTTCTGCAGAGTCCCTGCTTTCTCTACACTACCTTCCCCTCCACCTATTTTTGTATAATCTGCAAACTAGGCCACCAAGCCTTCAATTCCCTCACCCAAATCTCTAATATACAACGTGAAGGGTAGTGGCCCCAGCACCGACCCTTGCGGAACTCCGCTCGTCACTGGCAGCCAACCTGGAAAAGCCCCCTTCACTGCCACTCTTTGCCTTCTGCCAACCTGGCAGTCTGCTATCCATGCTAGTATCTGCCCTTTGATACCATAAGCTCTCATCTTCCTCAGCAGCCTCACGTGTGGCACCCTATCAAAGACTTTCTGAAAATCTAGGTAAACAACATCTACTGACTCCTTTGCCTGTTCTGCTATTTACTTCTTCAAAGGATTCCAGCAGATTCGTCAGGCAAGACCTCCCCCTCACAAAACCATGCTGACTTCAGCCTATTTATCATGAACTTCTAAGTACTCCTTAACTTCATCCTTTATAATGGACTCTAAAATCTTACCAACCACCGAAGTCAGATTAGCCAGCCTATAGTTCCCACTATTCTGCCTTGCTCCCTTCTTGTGCAGCGGGGTAATATTGGCAAGTTTCCAATCGTCGGGAACCACTCCTGACTCTAGTGATTCTTGAAATATCACTACCAATGCCTCCACAATCTCTAAAGCCATCTCTTTCAGATTCCAAGGGTGCAGTCCATCCGGTCCAGGTGACTTATCCGCCTTCAGCCCTTTCAACTTCCCATGCACCTTCTCCTTAGTAATAGCCACTGCACTAACTTCCACCCCCTGACTCTCTTGAATTTTAGGCACGTTGCTGATGTCTTCGACTGTGAAGACAGATACCAAAAAGTCATTCAACTCCTCTGCCATTTCTTTATTCCGCATTATCACTTCTCCTGCATCATTTTCCAGCAGTCCAACATCCAGTCTTGCCTCTTTCTTACTCTTTCTATAACTGAAGAAACTCTTGCTATCCTCTTTTATATTATTCGCTAGATTACCTTCGTATTTCATCTTTTCTCCCTGTATTGCCTTTTAAGTTACCTTCTGTTGTTCTTTAAAAGCTTCCCAATCCTCTGGCTTCCTACTAATCTTTGCAATGTTATATGCCTTCTCTTTTAGTTTTATACTGTCCTTGACTTCCCTTGTCAACCACGGTTGCCTCATTCTCCCCCTAGAATCTTTCTTCCTCTTTGGAATGAAAAGATTCCAATTATTCCCAGGAATTCTTGCTATTGCTGTTCCACCTGGGGTCCCTTTCCAGTCAACATTGGCCCGCTCCTCTCTCATGCCTCTGTAGCCTCCTTTGCTCACATGCAATACCGACAATAGACAATAGACAATAGGTGAGGAGTAGGCCATTGGGCCCTTAGAGCCAGCACCGCCATTCAATGTGATCATGGCTGATCATCCACAATCAGTACCCCGTTCCTGCCTTCTCTCCATATCCCTTAACTCCGCTATCCATAAGAGCTCTATCTAACTCTCCCTTGAAAGCATCCAGAGAACCAGCCTCCACCGCCCTCTGAGGCAGAGAATTCCACACACTCACAACTGTGTGAAAAAGTTTTTCCTCATCTCCGTTCTAAATGGCTTACCACTTATTCTTAAACTATGGCCCCTGGTTCTGGACTCCCCCAACATTGGGAACATGTTTCCTTCCACTAGCGTGTCCAAACCCTTAATAATCTTATATGTTTCAATAAGATTCCCTCTCATCCTAAATTCCAGAGTATACAAGCCCAGCCGCTCCAATCTATCAACATATGACAGTCCCGCTATCCCAGGAATTAATCTTGTGAACCTACGCTGCACTCCCTCAATAGCAAGAATGTCCTTCCTCAAGTTTGGAGACCAAAACTGCACACAATACTCCAGGTGTGGTCTCACTAGGGCCCTGCACAACTGCAGGAGAACCTCTTTGCTCCTTTACTCAACTCCTCTCGTTGTGAAGGCCAACATGCCATTCACTTTCTTCACTGCCTGCTGTACCTGCATGCTTACTTTCATTGACTGATAAACAAGGACCCCCCAGATCCCGTTGTACTTCCCCTTTTCCCAACTTGACACTATTTAGATAATAATCTGCCTTCATGTTTTTGCCACCAAAGTGGATAACCTCACATTTATCCACATTAATCTGCATCTGCCATGCATCTGCCCATTCACCCAACCTGTCCAAGTCACCCTGCATTTTCATAGCACCGTTCACACTGCCACCCAGTTCACACTGCCAACCAGCTTTGTGTCATCTGCAAATTTGTTCATGTTACTTTTAATCCTTTCATCCAAATCATTAATATATATTGTAAATAGCTGAGGTCCCAGCATCAAGCCTTGCGGCACCCCACTAGTCACTACCTTCCATTCTGAAAGGGACCCATTAATTCCTACCTTTTGATTCCTGTCTGCCATGTGCTCTAATTTTGCCCACTAATCTTCTATGTGGGACCTTATCAAATGATTTCTGAAAGTCCAGGTACACTACATCCACTGGCTCTCCCTTGTCCATTATCCTGGTTACATCCTCAAAAAATTCCTTAAGATTCGTCAAGCATCATTTCTCCTTCGTAAATCCATGCTGACTCGGACCGATCCTGTTACTGCTATCCAGACACATCCGATTTCACCTCCTCCCTCAAATTGCAGGTGAAATCTTATCATATCGTGGTCACTATCTCCTAATGGTTCCTTGAGCTCCCTTATCAAATCCAGTTAATTATCAAAAGATAGGAAAGATAGGTAGATTTTAGGCGAATGGCCTTTATTTCACTCATTTATGTTTAGTCTCTTTTTGTTTTGGAAGTAGAGGGTGAAGGGATTTATATGTATGTGGACAGAATTCTGCATTGTCTTTCTTAATGCAGGAACATTACATCACAAAATGCACACATTTGAATGATTTTTGATCTTTCAGGAATATTTTTGACCAGTATCGTCTGCTGGAGCCTGTGTTATGTTGCATGACTTTTCTCGGATTAGCAGAATTTTAAATCAATGTTATGCTGAACTTTTGCCAGAGTTCATGTTTTTTAGAAGACATACTGGCAACAAGACAAAATTACTTGATGACTTGATTGTAATACAAGTCATTCTTTACATGTTTGCCACAATGAATGTTCTGACTGAATTTTTATTTTATTTTCATTAAATATAATAGATAGATAGATAGATAGACAGATAGATAGATAGATAGATAGATAGATAGACAGACAGACAGACAGACAGACAGACAGACAGACAGACAGACAGACAGACAGACAGACAGACAGACAGACAGACGGACAGATAGATAGATAGATAGATAGATAGATAGATATGCCTTTATTGTCATTCAGACCGAAGTCTGGATGAAATTGCAGCAGTCATACATATAATACAATAAAAACAACAATAAACACATATTAACATCCACCACAGTGAGTCCACCCAGCATCTCCTCACTGTGATGGAGGCAAAAGTCTTAAGTCTGCAGTCTCTTCCCTCCTCTTCTCCCTCTGCGCTGAGGCGATACCCCCCGGGCGATGTTATAATCAGTCCCGCAGCTCAAACACCGCGGCCCGGGGTGGTCGAAGCTGCCGCCCACTAGTCCTGCAGACGCAGCCGCTGACCCGCGGCCGAACCCCGGACTCAGGCCACCACCGCCAGAACACCATCCCAGCCACCCTCACGTGAGTACCGTGCCGTCTTCAGCCTCGGGCTGGGCCGCCCCGACATGGGCGCCGAACCTCCCCCCGAGCCGGGCCGCCCCGACATGGGCGTCGCTTCTTCCCAGGGCCGGGCCGGGCCGCCCCGACTTGGGCGTCGCTTCTCCCTCTGGCCAGGCTGCCCCGACTTGGGTGTTGCATCTCCCCCCGGGCCGGGCCGCCCCGACTTGGGCGTCGCATCTCCCTCCAGCCGGGCTGCCCCGACTTGGGTGTTGCTTCTCCCCCCGGGCCGGGCCGCCGCGACATGGGCGCCGAACCTCCCTCGGGCTGCGAGCGCCGCACCTCCCCGAACTCGGCCGCTCCAACGGGAGCCTCGTTCCACCCTTGGGCTGGCCGCCCTCACGAGAGCGCCACAACCTCTCACAGGAGCACTGTTCCAGCCCTGAGCCGGACCACCCTCACGGGAGCGAGCTCAGGGCGAGTCCTGACGGGCTCTGCCTCCGGAGCATCGAGGTCATCAGCTCCATTAGGCCTCAGCGCAGACGGAGGCAGAGAAGGGGAATACGACAAAAAAGTCGCATTCCCCCACAGGGAGAGACTGCAAACCCCGTTACAACCCCCCACCCCCCCAAAACACAAACTAAAAACCCAAAACTAGACTAACCAAAACAAAATAAACAACACAAAAAACACAAACATTAATAATGCCATTATTAAGCAAAATAGCATAATGGCATTTTAATAAATCATGTTCTATTAATTGTTTCTAACAGCTACCATATTGACCAGTTATGCATCAACGGCATTCTCTTGGGATATCTGTGAAACGACATGAAAAATATCTTGCTCATACCAATTTAGTCAAAAATATACCACAGAATGTGCTTAAATGTTAAGTGCATGCAGGCCAATAATAATTGCATAGATGTTATTATAGACTCGACTACAAGCAATTAGATTTGGTACCTCTAGCTGGGAAAGGGAAATGTGCCAAAGTTCCTGTTGCTGTGCATTGAACATTAGTTAGGGGTTGCATGTTTGGAGATTACATGATATTTAGCTTCTCATGATGTCCCCCACCATTCAAAGCGAAATGGTTTGGTGGACATAAAGAGCAAGGTCTTTACTAAAGACCATGTGTCTTCCAGGCACTAACAAACATCTAGAAATATGATAAATAGGATCAGGAGAAGGTATTCAGCCCCTTAAGCCTACTTTACCATTCAACTATATCATGGATGACATTCTACAGGGCTCCATTTTCCTACGGCCCTCATATAATTGTAGCAAGATGTCATTGTTCTTTCCTTCACATCCTCTTGAAATGAAGATCAATGTACCATTTGCCTGCTTCACCTGCTGTTTGCTTGCTTTCAGTGGCCTGTGCAAATACACCCAAGTCTCTATTAGCACCAACATTTCCAAAATCATATAGTTTAAAGAAAGCTCAACATTTCTTTTTTACTGACCTCAAGAGAAATTTGCAGAAAAAACATTACAAATTTGGCAACATTACATTAGAAAGTGGGCAGGGTTTTTAAAGGCCTTTTTATATCTTGAGACCATGATTCATGATGGGGTATTATCCATGGATACAAGCATTCCTTTGATCTTTCTTCCTAAATGGCAGCTTGACCAGTTGACTGGCATCACTGGGCTACATAACAATGCAAGTCCACTCAATATTAGCTTTGGTCAGTTCAGCAGGAATCACTGGACACCAATTATGTGTGAACTCTACTCTGATTCTTCCTTCTACTTATCTCATGGATGGTGAAACTAATCGCAGTACACCCATTAGAGTCTAGGCTAAGATCAAATAACTCAGCACGGATCAAAAATAAAATCAGGATTTAGTCTGTCTGAGATCTTTGCCGTACGAAATCAATTATTTTCATCTTTCTGAAGATCAATAATATTATTGAAAATCATTAAAGGTTATAAAACATAATATTAGTTTCCTGTGGGTTTCTTGGGATTATTTGAACTGGTACCAATAATGATGATTATTTCTAGAGCAGTAATTGAAGGAAAGAATTGTGATAACTAATGGTTAAAGAAATACGTGATGTTATTCCTGTGGAATCCTGGGAAGCTGGTAACACTTAACTGCAAGAACTACATGTGCAGAAATAACCAATAATTTGTTCAATGAACCCACATCTGGTTAGTCTGCCTTCAAATGGGGTTCATGGTCTGACAGAAAGCAGCCTCTAAACTTTGTCAGTGGCAGAAGCAGGTTTTTGTACACCAGAAATTTCAAATACAGGAAGTGCGTTTGTTATGATAGCATAACAATTTGGACTGGCCATCAACCAGAAAAGAAACAGACTTAAAAAGAATTGTTTAAGATTTTTAAGAAAATATAAATTCAAGTTCAAATATACATGCACAAGGCTGTCTCCCATTTGAACTGTTTTTTTAACTACTTTGTCTGAATTATAATGTGACTAAAAATAACAAACACGGGTAATTTTTACACAGCTCAACAAAGAAACTAGAAACTATTTCTAATTTGAAGGTATATGGTGAATTAGGATAACTGGAAAATCAGGGTCCAGCTAAGGCCAAGTTTCACTTCCTATATTATGTGCTATTCTCCTCTGTGCACTCTATCTATCACAGTCACTCTCTTTCAGGCCATTCTGTTTTTTTGTCTTTATATTGATGATGGAGATTATAAGCACACACAGGGGAGTGAACGCAATTATTCAAATACATCCTGCTGGGATGATGAATATATAATTTGAACTTTCTATCCTAGCTGCTGCAAAACCAGACTGTTGATCATTAGCTTTCACACCACTATGCAAAAGTATATTTTACTGAAGCATTCTGGCAGATCCTGGAAACCAGTAGCAAAAGAATAAACCAGAATTGGATTTCCACACAATATGTGTTCAAAGTGCGATCCTGCATTGAGTTATATGCACTGAAACCCCACATAGCACTGACCTGCTGAGCACCACTTTGTCATAGTGCCCTTAGTCCCTCTGTACATTCACAGGTGATATACCCCGTACTTTAAGAAAGACATCTGCCTGTGCAGACTTGCCGGGAACCTGTGATGAACCCCTGAACCTCCCTCATTAATGAATTGTCCACATTACTATCACAATGCTTAAGAAACATTTAACCAGGTACATGAATAGGATACGTTTAGAGGGTTTATGGGCCAAAAGCAAGATAGTGCAGATGGAGCATGTTGGTAGGTGTGGGCAAGTTGGGCCGAAGAGCCTTTTCCATGTTGTGTGATTCTAAGTGAGGAGATTGGTCTGATGTAGTTTGAGAAAAAAACCATCTTGGTGCTGAGGGCCTTGTGATGACGACGGGTGTTGAGTGCTTACCGAAACATACCGAATAGTGAAAGGCCTGGGTAGAGTGAAAGTGGAGAGGATGTTTTCATTAGTGGGAGAGTCTAGGACCAGAGGTGAGAGGGTGGTGAATCTGTGGAATTCTTTGCCACAGAAGGCTGTGGATGCCGTCAATAGATATTTTTAAGGCAAGAGATAGATAGATTCTTAATTAGTATGGGTGTCAGGGATTATGGGGAGGAGGGAGAAGAATGGGGTTAAGAAGGTGAGATAGATCAGCCATGATTGAATGGCAGAGTAGACCTGAAGGGCCTTATGAACTTATGAGTAGGCCACAGCAAGCAGTAAGGCACCTACTACTGTGGTGCAGGGCTGAAGTCTCCACCCTGACAGACTGGTGAGTGTGGTTCTTTGCTGGGGACTGGACACACCTCCCTGCATTGACACACCACCCGAATACCACAGTTTCTCTCCTCACCTCCTGCCGACATTTTTAAAGTATCCAAGCACAAGTCCATTAAACTAAAAAATGGGCAGGTTTGTGCTGAATTGCAATCAGGACCTAAGATTAACTCATTTTACCGTCTCACTGGTAATTACAGGTTAAAATTCTCTGCAGATTTTTGCCCCCATTATTTAATAATGTCCCAGATGCCTGTTTGTCCTAATTTGCTGCTATCAGCTGGCACCCAGCAGATCTTTTGGATATTTAACTTAAAAAATAAAAACATACTTGCAATCCAGCTAATCAATGTGCTGCAGGTTGTCTGGATCCAGCATAACCTGAGCCATTAAGTAGAAATAATAAGTTAGTATGAGCAAATGGAAATAATTTAATAAGCAAAAACCGTCAAGAACCTTCAAGAATTTTCAGTGGGTTAACTAAATAAATCTGGTGGTAGGATCAGAGCCAAAAGTGGTGCGTGCAGCATGTGTACTGCCAGGATCCAGGCACCGAGCATGAATAACTACATCTGAAGTGTACAATGGTTACTGATCTTTAGCAGAACATTGTTGTTTTGGGAGTTATCTGGACAAACTCTGCACCAGTTAGGTGCTGGAAAATTTTACATTATTATTTTCAGACCAGGCCAACTCAACAGATGTTAGGTGTAGAGAGGTCAATGAATCCACCTATCACTTGCCAGGCTTTGGCTCACCCACATCCTCTCTTCCAGCATTATCCCCCCGACTACAATCAGTCCGAAGAAGGGTCCCGACCCGAAACATCACCTATCTATGTTCTTCAGAAATGCTGCCTGACCCACTGAGTTACTCCAGCATTTTTATGTCCATTTTTCAGATTGAGTGACTGTTGGCCAACAGAACAGGAATAGAAAGTGGACTGTGATGTGAACAAATAGTGGATAGTGAAAAAAGGAACAGGGAATGGATAGTGGATAGTAGATAGTGACAAAGGTACTTGGAGTGAGTACATTGAAGATAGACATAAAAAGCTGCAGTAACTCGGCAGGTCAGGCAGCATCACTGGAGAAAAGGAATAGGTGACATTTTGGGTCGAGACCCTTCTTCAGACTGGGTACACATAGGTCATGTGTGGATCAAGTGGCCTAAATATACAAGAGGTTCAACACCATACAGGACAGAGCAGCCCCCATCAGCACCCATTCGCTGATTGTACCACTGACACACACTTACATCAGTATGTCCCCCCTACAGGATTCACTGCAGAAAACCACCAAGATTCCAGAGACATCACATTCCAAACCCAACAACTTCAACCAGCTGGAAGGACAAGGGCAGCAAAAGTACAGGAAAAGTACCACCTGGAAGTTGCCATTCAAGCCACATGCCATCCTGACTTGGAAATGTACCGCCATTCTCTGGATCAAAGCCCTGCAATTCACTCCCTAAAAAAATGGTGGATATGCCCTCACTTCCTTGTGTAGATTCGATGGGCCGAATGGCCTATTTCTGCTCCTTTGCCTTATGAACCTCAAAGACTGAAGCTCTCCACCATCCTCGAGCAATTAAGGAATTGCAATTCAATGCTGGCTCAGCACGCAAAGCCCATACGCCTTGAATAAAAAAGCAAAAAGATAGCAGGGACACATACAGAAGAGGGATCCCCACTTCTCCGACATTTGGTTGGATATCTTGAGAGCTGAGATGAGGATGGGAGCAGATGGGGCTCCTAATTCCCTAAAGAAAGTAGGTCACACCTGTAGAAAACGAAGACATTTGAACTCTTGGAGTATCCCCTTTCATCGTCCATGAATAATTCCCCAACACGTAGTACAGGTGAAAAGTATCCTTTAAGGTGAACCTACATTTCCTTCCTTTGGTCAGAGCTTCTTTCCTGGTTATGGTCCTGGTGTTTCATGGTTGTGTGTCTACATCGCAGTATTAATGCAATAGATCACAAGAAGGTTGCAAAACAATTGATGTCATTGTGGCATCTCCATTGAAATCCCTATGACTCACAAAGTCTCTTGCCCAGAGTAGGGAAATCGAGAACCAGAGGACATTGGTTTAAGGTGAGGGGGGGGGGGAATTTAATAGGAACCTGGGAGGTCACTTTTTCACACAAAGGGTGACAGGTGTATGGAATGAGCTGCCGGAGGAGGCAGTTGAGGCCAGTACTATCGTAACGTTTAGGAAACACAAGTTGGGCCGAAGTGCTTGTTTCCACGCTGTAAGACTCTATGACTATGACTCTATGCGCAGAAATGTGCACTTTCAGTTTGAATTGCATGTAATTTGTTCTACATGCTGTCAAATATGTGAGCAATTCAATTTAAACTTTAATTCAATTGTGTAGCACATAAAAACATGTCATACTCAATGCCCAATGCAATTGAATTTCTCAAACAAAATATTGCACACTTGGATGAATTGAGGACAGATATTCCATTAAACTTTGTGCGCACAAATACATAAATTGTAAGGACTAAAGCTAGTCAACTAGAAGCTCAAAATCCAGTTTAACGAATAAGCTGCAGTCGCCATTATAGAGGGTGAAGCTCAATCGGCTGATGAGTATTCACGGCTGTAGGATGTGGAACAGGGATATTTGGATAGGAATTGGGAAGAAGAGTAGGAATAATGCAGTTAATCACCATGGAGATAGAGGTGGATGATGGAGCACAGCAAGAAAATAAGAGCATGGAGAGTCCAGGGCCAGTTCAATGATGCCCTGGTGCTCGAGTATAACTGAATTTGCCAGTAGCAGCCCCACATTGAGAGACACTGATCCACGTCCTAGCTAGAGCTTTGACTATTCCTGATTTATGGCTGTACTGCCTGCCTGGTATTGGACATGGTGCAGATGTTCCCAGTCCCTGTCAGAGGTGTGCTGCTCAGCATATTAGATCACACTCCTCCACAAGCATTGGAAATATTTCTAACTGTCAGATACATTTTTAATGGATGAACACACATATTTTGAAAACTTGTGAAATTGTTCTCTTCCAGGCACGACAGTGCAATAAACTTGCTCAACAATTCACAGAGTTGCTGTGAGCAGTGCCTGTTCAAGGGTTCATCTGTTCTAAATGGATCAGTTGCTTTAGTTTAGTTGACTTTAGTTTAGTTTAGTTTAGAGATACAGCATGGAAACAGGCCCCTTTGACCCACCTAGTCCACGCCAACCAGCAATCACCGCGAGAACGTACAAATTCCGTACAGACAGCACCTGTAGTCAGGATCGAACGCGGGTCTCTGCCGCTATAAGGCATCAACTCTACCGCTCCTTTCAACCCATTGGTTAATGCTTGTACTATTTCCTCTCATTGGTTTCTGACCAGAAGTCTTTGTTGTTGCTGCTTTGCTTTTGCCTGTTTTCAGTCCATTTTTACTGCAGTCGTGGATGGTGACATTGGGTGGTGGGTATATGGAACAAGCTGCCAGAGGAGGTAGTTGAGGCAGGTAATAGAAGAACATTTAATGAACATTTGGACAGGTACATGGATGGGAAAGGGGGATATGGACCAATCTTGGATAGGTGTAACGAGTGCAGATGGGGCATCTTGGTCGATGTGTGCAAGTTGGGGTGAGGGGCCTGTTTCCATGCTATATGACTCTATGACTATAACTGGTCAGGATCACACAATCACAATCACAATCACAATCAGTTTTATTCGTCACATTGCACATAAAGTGCAAGTGAAATGAATTTGCCAGCAGCGGTACAATGATAAAGAACACACAAAAACACACTAAAAAAAATTTACACAAACATCCACCACAGCATTCATCACTGTGGTGGAAGGCACAAAAATTGGCCAGTCCTCCTCCATTTTCCCCCGTGGTCGGGACCTCCACCCTCCGCAGCCGTCGCTGCGGGCGTCCAGATGTGTAGACAAGGTAAAAAGTCCAGGTAAGTCCTGAATCGGTGCCTCCCCACCGGAGACCGTGGCTTCAAGTTGGTGTAGGCCGCAGGCCGGCGGTCGAGAATTAAAGTTAGCGCCGCAGCCAGAAGGATGCCTTTGTGGCTGAGGAACAACCAAGAACCAGAATAGCTGGGATAAGAGGAAGAAGGCAAGCATCAAGAAAGTGGCCATGAACTCTGAAAATGTTCAAGTGGCTCCTTTTGTACCTGAACTTCACTGAGAATCAGTTTCCCTGGTGTTTTTAGTGAGTCGACGAGACTAGATCACCTGCTGCCACCATAACTCAATTCTCAAACCAGTGCATGGACAACATCGCTTGTGGCTGTCAAGGACCTCTGACTTATCCCATTTATGGAGCTCGCTCCTTCCACCTTACAATGAAGCATTTCATTGACAGCTGCCTATCCACTGTTATGTCGAGGACTCTTTTGAGGAAATTTACAGCAGGCAGAAGGGCAGGATAGGCAACAAAGATACGTCACCTCAAATATTTTTGTCTGATTCTTTATGTTCCAGTCCCTCCCTTTATTGTTCCAAATGAGAGCAGAGGTCCTCGACAACTTTTTCGGGCAGCCATTCGTGTTTAAGTATTGCCAGTGATAATCAATGGTCACTCAGTCATGGAAGTTCACTCATCAAGCTAATCATGTCCTCATCCAAAGCAGAAAAGTGTATTCTTCATTAGCACTGGTATTCTTGAGCTGCCTATTCAAGAGCTGCCATGATGAAGCTTTAGTAACCTGATGTCATCTCAATCTTCAAAAGGGTATGAAGTGCTGGAGTAGCAAGTCAGGCAAGAACCTTGACACATAATTTATCCATGATCTCCTGAGATGCTACCTGACCAGCTGAGTTACTTTGTATCCTTTTGTGTATTAAACCACATCTGCAGTTCTTTGTTTCTTCATCTCAAACTTATTAGTTTGTCAGGATTTCAAGCCTGGTTTGCCAGCAAAGATTCATCTAAAAAAATGGCTTCATTTAAACTGGCACAACTAAATTTCCTAATAGGGCAGCTTATTGAAGGTTACTGTAAAGATTCCTCTAATTCCATTTCAGATTTTGGGCACTAATTTCTCCTCATGTTTAAAGATTAATATGCAATATTAACCCAATTTACCTGATGCCCTGGAGTCTAGACTTCAGTCGACATTCTGTGGTTTATGCTGTCTGGCATATGTAATTTAATGTTTGGAATCAACTTGATTCATGTAGCTGGTTCTGGAAAATAACATTGCTAAAATAACTCATGAAAATACTCTTACAAATTATGAAGTGGATTAAAAAGAAAGCTACAAATTCTGAGATTTTAACACAAAGTAAATATTTTTGAATAAACATTCAAAATGTATTTTGTGACGTCAATCTGGGTAATGAATTGCAGCTACATCGTACTTTGGCATATGTCCTTACGTTCTTTCCAAACTTTGGACCCAATTAACTATTATATTTGACACCATAAGAATTCCAAAACACAGTAAGTGACACTTGTAGGTATCAGAATACAGCTGTGGTCACATAAATGCAGAAACACTTTCACTCACTCACTAATATTCTCATTATCTTGCCATCTCCATTAACATAGTGTGACCGTGGGAGGGGGTATTATTGAATTCTGTCTGCAGGCCATAGTTCAAAATGGTTCACATTTCATTATAGAGTGGATGAATTCCAGATGTGGTGCTGTGAGTAATCAGTACCAAGTCTGTAGCAGTGAATGTGTTCTATGCAGCTGGGAGAAGGTTGTCACTAAAATATGACTAATGGCTGTGTAGTGCACTTATATTACAGACTAATTTGCTTTACCCTCAGCCAAAAAATAGCTAAAACCATGGGAAATTAATTCATTTCCCTCAATAATAATATTCAGAAATATTAATGATGTTCTATGATGTCTATTTTATATATCTTTTGCTTCTCTTTATCGTAAAGGCTTGGGATATAATGACGGTTTGTATATCATACATTTTTGATAATTTTATGTAATGGGTTTAAATGAGAAGTGATTTGCTGTATTACCGTTCTCTCGGGAATACTGTACAGCCAGCTTCCATGAAAGTTAAGTACGTTTCCCTTTGACTGGAATGTACTATTGTCGAGCAGATAAATGGCGGCAGTAAATAGTGGGGGAGGAAGAGAATAATGGATGCAATAAAGATTTCACCCCCAACTGCTGGTAAAGTTAAATACTTTTGGAACATCTGCAAAAGGGGATAAGAGAGAAAGAGATTTAGAGATCATTATGGAAAGAAATTGGTTCAAATATCAAACGCTGCAGACCTACCCAAATAAGGAGAGAAGAAAAGGAGCAGGAGAGTCGAGAGTTATTGGTGAAGCAAGTCACAGTTGGAAAGGAGGTCAAGAAGGGTAATTATTCAGACCTTTTGGAAAAAGGGCAAGGGGGATCAGGAACCAAGATAAATGTTATCAGAAAAGGTTTGGTGGAGGCAGATCATTGATGCCAATACTATTAGAGACAAGGTAAAAGAGATAGGGGATCAAAAGCACGGAGATCACAGCTGCTAGAATAGGGTTTTTGAATGTGGGAGCATGAGATTATGCTACAGGTGAAGAGAGTCAGTACTTGGAGATAGAAATCAGAAGAGTTGGTGGAAAGTGTAAGAGTTTTACATTGGACCTGATATCACAATTTTTAATAACATTGATATTGTCAATAAAATAAAATGTCTTGCTCTATAAACCTACTGAACATGGAGTTGAGATATAGGAGACTTGGCATCGCCTATTCAATAACCAAGGTTTATTTGATTTGCTTAATTTAGAAAATACGAAAATATTTCACCTTAACTTATTAGTCATAAGTAAACTTAAATCACCCAAGATTGTGCATTATTGATGCTTGTTAGAAATACTGTAGTAGAACATACACCCTTCCTGAATTAAACCATTAAGAGATTTATCTCACTCATGACATTAAACTACCTCAGGTTGACTTGCATTAAATGCATGAATGGAAATCACATTTTAAATTTGGTAAATAATTAATGGATCGATCCATTATTTTAGTAACCAAATACATATTAACTTCATTGGAAATAAATATTGAGAGGTGAGTGACACCAACAGACAATGTTCTAGGGGGGAAGTTGGCAGGGGGGGAATTTCTCTCCTTTAGATGAGGTTAGTTTAGAGATATAGCGCGGAAACAGGCCCTTCAGCCCACAGAGTCCACACCGACCAGCAATCCCCATACATTAGGACGATTCGACACACGAAGGACAATTTGCAATTTTACCAAAGCCAAATAACCTGCAAACCTGTAGGAAGGAACTGCAGATGCTGGTTTACACCGAAGATAGACACAAAATGCTGCAGTAACTCACCAGGACAGGCAGCATTTGGATAGAAGGAATGGGTGACGTTTCAGGTCGAGACACTTCTTCAGTCTGAAAAAGGGTCTCGACCCGAAACATCACCCATTCCTTCTATCCAGAGATGCTGCCTGTCCTGCTGAGTTACTCCAGCATTTTGTGTCTAACCTACAAACCTGTATGTCTTTGGAGTGTGATAGGAAACCGTAGCAGCCGGGAAAAATCCTAAACAGTATGAATAAGGTAACATAAACGTAAAGGAAAGATCAAATAGACCAACATTAAACCTGTGAGCTTTCTGAATGCTGATAATTGCCTGCGTGCACATACTCAAACAATGGCTGCAAAAGTAGTGCGAGAATTTATGGAGAACTTCATCAAGCACACTCAGTGTCAGAGGGGTTGAAAGAGGAGGAGAAGGAAAGAAAAGGTCATTCCTAATGTGATGGTTGGCCCAGCTAGTATAAATGCAGGACATGGGCACCCTTGTTTAAAATAAATTCTTTAAATGGTTAACAGCAGAGAATGCCTCAGGCAATCTAACACTTCTCTTGTGCCTCTGTTTCTTTGTAGCTGTCTGCATTTACTTTGACATGTGGCAGTTGTTTCTGAGTTGCCCATTGGTGCTGAACTGATTATAGATTTGTTAAACAACATTAATTGTTAGTGAACATTTTAAGACAGTTATGACCACAAATAATTCACTTGTTCTTTCTCGTGGAATATTTTTTTAAATTGTTCAATTTAATCGTTACAAATGATAGTCATTATCACAATGTCAAACCTGTTTATTCAATAGTATAAAGATGAATTAACCCAGAAACTCAATCATATAATTTATAATGATTATTTTAAATACTGAAACAACTTCCGTCCTTTAACTTGTCATTGTATAGACTTCACTCACTGAGCTGCAAACTATTTATAACCACAGTTTATTTTCTTTCTAGTTTTATATAGCTTGGCTTGTTTTTATTTTTATAATGGAGCGCTCAAAAGTAACATATGATATAAAAATATAAAGAAGCCTTAAAAGTTAAAGGTGCATTGAATTGCTTCATAATTCCCTCTAAATAGATATCACTTCCATAATGCTCATTGAGTTATACAGTCCTACAGCACTGAAACCAGCCCACAAGTCCAACTTTTCCATACCGACCAAGATGCCGCAACTAAACTAGTCCCATTTGCTTGTATCCCTCTAAACCTTCATTCCTCATCGGGTTTTGTTCCCCAAAAAACACTCTAAAGCTTGCTGTAACATTTCATTAGAAGTGTGTAAAACATTTTAATCCCTGCAAAATAAATGCAAAGAAATTAGATTAGTTTAGAGATACATCATGGAAACATGCCGACCAGCGATCACCTGTACACTAGTTCTATCTTAAACACTAGGGATATTTAAGCCATTAACCAAAAAACCTGCATGTCTTTGGAACGTGGTAGGAAACCAGAGCACCCGGAGAAAACCTACGCGGTCACAGGGAGAACGTACAAACTCCATACAGAGAGCACCCATAGTCAGGATGAAACCTAGGTCTCCAGTGCTGTAAGGCAGCAACTCTACGCCACTGTACCCCCCTTGAAAGCAAATAGAAATTGAAACCTGTGAATCAGAATCTGTCCCATAGAAATCCCTTGCGATGTTTGAGGAGCCTTATCAAACTTTATTTCTTGCCAACACGGTTCTGTTATCTCACAAATCCTAAATTGGTTCTGGCCGTTGAGTTGGGTTGTGCTGGATCAAGTCCCCAGCCTGGAAGTGCCATCCTCAGTGCCCACCTGCCCACACCTGCCTTCTCCACATCTGGAGAGCAAAGTGACTGCACTCTTTGCACCCAGGATGCCTCCAGCTAGAGACAAGGAAGCCTCGGGGCACCTGTCTGCTGAGACTTGCCCCTTGGATTATCCGAATCCCCCTTGATGGCTTGCTGCTGTCGGAATGTTTAGCTGTTTTTATGTGTCTCTGATGATCAACAATATTTAAAGATCATTCAAATAGGTAAAACAATGACAAATATGTTTTAAAGATTAAAAATAATTGTTAATTGGAATACCATTTAAAAAACATAAAAATAAACTAAATTGAACACTTACAGTGCCCTCCATAATGTTTGGACAAAGACCCATCATTTATTTATTTGCCTCTGTACTCCACAATTTGAGATTTGTAATAGAAAAAATCATGTGGTTAAAGTGCACATTGTCAGATTTTAATAAATGCCATTTTTATACAGTTTCGTTTCACCACTTGGAAATTACAGCTGTGTTTATATATAGTCCACCCATTTCAGGGCACCATAATGTTTGGGACACAGCAATGTCATGTAAATGAAAGTAGTCATGTTTAGTATTTTGTTGCATATCCTTTGCATGCAATGACTGTTTGAAGTCCTGACTCCTGAAGAGTGTTTCTGATCTGTCGGACAGGTGTTTGGGGATTTTTCTTTATTATAGAGAGAATTCTCCTGTCATCAGCTGTGGAGGTCTTCCTTGGCCTGCCAGTCCCTTTGCGATGAGTGGGCTCACCAGTGCTCTCTTTCTTCTTAATGATGTTCCAAACAGTTGATTTTGGTAAGCCTAAAGTTTGGCTGATGTCTCAAACAGTTTTATTCCTGTTTTTCAGTCTCATAATGGCTTCTTTGACTTTCATTGGCACAACTTTGGTCCTCATGTTGATAAACACCAATAAAAGTTTCCAAATGTGATGGAAGGACTGGAGGAAAGATCAGGTGCAGATATACCTGCTTTTAGGAGGCAATTAAACACACCTGAGCAATTACAAACATCCGTGAAGCCATGTGTCCCAAACATTATGGTGCTCTGAAATGGGGGACTATGTATAAACACTGCTGTAATTTCTACATGGTGAAACCAAAATGTGTTAAAATGTCCTTTATTAAAATCTGCCAATGTGCGCTTTAACCACATGTGATTTTTTTTTGTTATTACAAATCTCAAATTGTGAAGTACAGAGGCAAATAAATAAATGATGGGCCTTTGTCCCAAACATTTTGGAGGGCACTGTACCTACTCTTATCCTTTCCCATGGTCTCAACACCATTCAAATGAATAGGGTTGTTGCTTGAATGCCAACTGCCAAATGTTGATACTGGCATTATAGAACTGCCAGCTGTCAATCAGCTGGTTAGGACTTAAATTTTGTTGCCTTATTCTGGCAAGAGCAAGACGAAGAGGAGCAGCACCAGCTATCAAACATAACCCTCTCTTATTTTCTCCCCTCTTTTCCCTGCCCCCCCCCCCACACCTAAATGCACACACATTTCTCTCTTTCCTCTTCCCCTATCCCCTTCCATCTATATTCCTTCCCCTCTCTTCACATATCATGCCTCTTCTCTCCTTATCTCATTACCTTTTGTCTTTTTATCTCTGTCCAACCATCTGCTAATCAAAGTCCCACTCACCTGTACCCACCTATCACTTGGCAGGTTTTATCCCACCACCCACCTCTCTTGCAGCTTTCTTCCCCATTACAATAGGTCTGAAGTTGGGTCCCGACCTGAAAAGTTGCTCATTCATATTCTCTAGAGATGATGCCGTACCTGCTGAGTTACTCCAGCACTCTCTGCGTTATTTTGCTAACAAAGATAACATTGTTTAAGACTGTTAATTGTTCACCAAACTGAAGAAAACTGGTGTAAGAAAACCAAAAAATAAGTTGCTGGAGGAACTCAGCGGGTCAGGCAGCATCTGCGGAGGGAAATGGATAGTCGATATATCAGGTTGGGAACCTTTATCTGGATTACTGCCTGACCCACTGGGTTCCTCCAGCAGCTTGTTTATGTTTCAGATTCCAGCATCTAATCAATCTCAAGCAAGGTCCCAACCCAAAACATTGCCTTCCATTTGTTCCACAAATGCTGCCTAACCCGCTGAATTCCTTCAACACCTTGTTTTGATCAAGATTCCAACATCTGCAGTTTCTTGTGTCTCCATCTACAATTCCATGTGTCTCCACATCAATAGCAGGTGCTATTCATGCAAAGTAACCAGGCATGGACATTATGTATAGATATCATGTACAGATAATGAATATTTATTCTATTACTGGCATTAAAGTTCACAAACAAAACAGACATTAATCCCTACCTTTTTTCATGCCAGATCAACAAGGTAGAGATGGGAAATTATATTTTGTGTGAAATCGGACAGATTTGAGAAACTGGAGCAAAGTGAACAAACTTGCACGCGTCGTGCCTTATTAATCACGTGGGATGTACTTTGGTTGCTTTTACAAAACCCCTGTTTGTCAGTGGAAATGTATATAAATACAGCACCACCTGGAAAACTGCGGTTAGTGCTTGAGTATATATGTCAGCAGCAGTTTGCAGCCTGCAATGTCAAATCATTGAAGTGTCTAAAAAGATATAGTATTGTGCCATCAGATAATAAATCATCACATGAGATTTTGCACTAAACTACTACTTTCAAGCTGCTTACACAACATAACATACAATGACTGTAACAAAATAGCTGTCTATAATGTTGGTTCGAATGTTCATGTAGCTGGATTGCTCCTCCAGGCTGCCTAGCTGTCAATGGCGGGATTTGTAAATGACAATTATCAGCTCTTTCTCTTCAGGACTTTTGCTTCCCAAATTGTCAGTCATGAAGCTTGAGATCTAACTTACTTTCAGTAAATAATATTTATTTTATCATGAGGTCACCTCTGCATATTTTCCCTTTATTAGATTTTTGAACGAACTTTGCATTCACTGGAGAAGGCCAACTGGTATTGGTGTTAAACAAATAACATTTTTACACAGTCCTCTCAGTTCAGGTACCGAGCAAAATTAGCTAAAGGGAAATCATCTCAGCCCCAATTCAGTTCAGGTGCATCTTCAAACTTACTAACAGGAGAAACTCCTTAAAATAATGTTTTGCCCAAAGCAGATATAAAATAGCCTAGGAAGAGTCTCGACCCAAAACGTCACCTATTCCTTTTCTCCAAAGATGCTGACCCGTTGAGTTACTCCAGCTTTTTGTATCTATCTTCGGTTTAAACCAGCATCTGCAGTTCCTCCCAACATATCAAGTAGCTGGGGCATCGTGTGTCACCACACAACAGCTGATGCAAGAGACCCAGCCAGGTCTAGCGTCTATACCATCACTGATCTGCTCACTACGCATGACAGAAGCTTCACAGCTTCTGTGAGAAGCCAGGCCCAGTATGTGAAAGAGAGAAGTGTGGAAAATATGTGCAGGGCCCCAAGGGATGTTACTTATTAGACATCAAATTTCGTTCATGATTAATGCTTCGCCAGGACCCTCAAAAATAACATTTACTCATGATGCTATTGTTGAGCAGGCTGCTGGTTCATGTACTTCACAGCTCTATACCAGTGGGTATAGAGTATGCTTCCAGCTGGGCCCTTTGGTAGTAGTAGGCCCCCCTCGGTCATGACTGACCATGGGTGATGCATCCTAGTTTGTCGGATGCAAGCCTGGGCGATGTCATATGGAGGACAGGCTGTTGCCCATGCAGCACGTCCCCCCTCTCCATGTCGCTGATCGATCCAAAGGAACAGCAGGGCCATTACAGTTTGGCACCAGCGCCGTCTCAGGAGCTGCCAGAGCGAGAACGACGAACTGACTTAGGGACTCCAGATTTTCTTGAGGTTTACTCCTGGAGCCTTTTCCATGACTGGATATGGCCACAAGGTGGTGGAGGTTTTAAATCAGAGTTTTCCCTCTCCTAGATGGACTGTCTTCCCAGGCTGACGAGCCCCATCTGCCCGAGACTCGTGGGGGCAGGAGCGTCTACCTTCCCGTGCAGGTATATAGCACCTGCCCACTGCCCTTTGGTACCACAGATTGAATACAGCACTGATTTATGACCCCGTCTTCCATTTTCATACAGGCTCCAGCCATTGCAGGCCACATTGAGGCCCCCCTGAGAATGGTACCATGGGCAATCGAAAAATGGCAAAAGAGCAGTTGAAAATCACCCTCAAGGACACTTTGGGTATACATTTCTGTCAACATAGGCTAGAATTAAGTAGCTCATGATGTGTAAACATAGGAAATATGTGCAGGTGGAGGCTATTCAACCTTCGAGGCTGTAAGAAGCCTGGCCAGATATGTGAAAGAGGGAAGCTCAGGCAATCTGGAGTGGGCCCTTGAGGATCTTGAATGATAGGCATCAATTTTTGTTCCTTTCTAATACTCCTCCTGAATCCTGAAATTTATCTTTTGCTCCCAATTCTTTTTTTGCTCAAAACTTTTCAATCTCATGTTTGTTCCTGAGGAGACCTTTTCTATATAGACTCTTCTGAACACAGCTTTGTGTGCTGGTGAAATACCAGCACACAAGAAAATGTTATTTACAAAATATGTGGATTTGGATTGCACAATATGGCTAACCTTCAAAACAGAACAGAGAATTAATATTGCATATTTACATATATGGACTGTCTTTGTGTAAAATGGCATGTTTCATATCAATACAAAGGGACCATTATCATCGCAACATTTCTATCCGTATCATGATAAGGGGACAACATGCGGTCAGAGTTTCCTCTAAAAGTAGTGTCTGCAATAAATTTATTCAAGTTGACAATAATCATATCATATATTATATAATGTGTATGTGTGTGTGCGTGCGTGTGTGCGTGCGTGTGTGCGTGCGTGCGTGTGTGTGTGTGTCATTTTGCCTTTGAATCACATCCCCTCGAAAACCAGATGCCGTAAAGGGGAAATCTTTACATATTTTGGTAGAGATTTACCTTATGATTTCAAAAGTCCACTCCTCTGTAAATTTGGTTAATTATTTCCCAATCTTTTTACTAAAATTGTTCACCAATCTGACTTTTTTTTCAAATATAACCGCTGGCCAGCTGCTGACGTCACAATAACAGTGAAATTTTTACATTCTGGTAGAAATTTACCTTATGATTTCAAAAATCCACTGTAAATTTGGTTAATTATTTCCCGTGTTTTTTTTTTACTAAAATTGATCACCAAACTCATTTTTTTCAAATATAACCGCTGGCCAGCAGCTGACGTCACAATGCCTTTGCTCCTGGCCCACCTGGCTCATGGCCCAGCCCCCCACCCCCCAGCTCTGGATTAAAGCAGCTACTGTTTTCCAAGAGTTATGTCACCACCCCCCCCCCCGTTCTTCAAAAGGCGCAGAAAGAATGAGCAAGTTCTGCAGATCCTGAGGTCAGCGGAGGTCACCGGAATTCACCGGCGCACACCGGCTTGCTTTTGTGAAATCACGCCCCTCCCCTGACCCCTGTCTCCCGCTGCTAACCGCATGCGCTGCCAGTCGCGTCGCTCGCAAGGCCTTTGAAAAAAAACACGCTGGACTCTTGCTCGCGCTGCCGGCAACGAGGGAGCGAGTGATAATTGTGTTCAAGAACCAGCCCTCACCTCTGACGACACGCACCCCCAACCCCTCAAACTCTCCCCCCCTCCCTCTCCTCCCCCTTCCGCTCCCTCTCTGCCCCCTCACGCTCCCTCTCACACCCCCTCTCTCCCCCTCCCTCTCTGTGCCTCTGTGTCTCCACTCTGTGCCCCCCCTCTGCGCCTCTGTGTCCCTCTCTTCCTCTCTTCCCCCCTCTCTGCCTGTGTCCCCCTCTCTGCCTCTGTGTCTGGAGTAGTTCCTGAGGATTGGAGGGTAGCTAATGTAACCCCACTTTTTAAAAAGGGAGCGAGAGAGAAAACGGGGAATTACAGACCAGTTAGTCTAACATCGGTAGTGGGGAAAATGCTAGAGTCAGTTATTAAAGATGGGATAGCAGCACATTTGGAAAATGGTGAAATCATTGGACAAATCAGCATGGATTTATGAAAGGTAAATCATGTCTGACGAATCTTATAGAATTTTTCGAGGATGTAACTAGTAGAGTGGATAAGGGAGAACCAGTGGATGTGTTATATCTGGACTTTCAGAAGGCTTTCGACAAGGTCCCACATAAGAGATTAGTATACAAACTTAAAGCACACGGTATTGGGGGTTCAGTATTGATGTGGATAGAGAACTGGCTGGCAGACAGGAAGCAAAGAGTAGGAGTAAACGGGTCCTTTTCAGAATGGCAGGCAGTGACTAGTGGGGTACCGCAAGGCTCAGTGCTGGGACCCCAGCTATTTACAATATATATTAATGATTTGGACGAGGGAATTGAATGCAACATTTCCAAGTTTGCGGATGACATGAAGCTGGGGGGCAGTGTTAGCTGTGAGGAGGATGCTAGGAGGCTGCAAGATGACTTGGATAGGCTGGGTGAGTGGGCAAATCCATGGCAGATGCAGTATAATGTGGATAAATGTGAGGTTATCCACTTTGGTGGCAAAAACAGGAAAGTAGACTATTACCTGAATGGTGGCCGATTAGGAAAAGGGGAGATGCAACGAGACCTGGGTGTCATAGTACACCAGTCAATGAAAGTAGGCATGCAGGTGCAGCAGGCAGTGAAGAAAGCGAATGGTATGTTAGCATTCATAGCAAAAGGATTTGAGTATAGGAGCAGGGAGGTTCTACTGCAGTTGTACAGGGTCTTGGTGAGACCACACCTGGAATATTGCGCACAGTTTTGGTCTCCTAATCTAAGGAAGGACATTCTTGCCATAGAGGGAGTACAGTGAAGGTTCACCAGACTGATTCCTGGGATGTCAGGACTTTCATATGAAGAAAGACTGGATAGACTCGGCTTGTACTCGCTAGAATTTAGAAGATTGAGGGGGGATCTTACAGAAACTTACAAAATTCTTAAGGGGTTGGACAGGCTAGATGCAGGAAGATTGTTCCCGATGTTGGGGAAGTCCAGAACAAGGGGTCACAGTTTAAGGATAAAGGAAAAATCTTTTAGGACTGAGATGAGAAAAACATGTTTTACACAGAGAGTGGTGAATCTCTGGAATTCTCTGCCACAGAATGTAGTTGAGGCCAGTTCATTGGCTATATTTAAGAGGGAGTTAGATGTGGCCCTTGTGGCTAAAGGGATCAGGGGGTATGGAGAGAAAGCAGGTACAGGATACTGAGTTGGATGATCAGCCATGATCATATTGAATGGCGGTGCAGGCTTGAAGGGCCGAATGGCCTACTCCTGCACCTATTTTCTATGTTTCTATGTTTCTATGTCCCTCCCTGTGCCGCTCTGTCCCTGTGCCTGCCTGTGTCCCTCTCTGTCCCTCTGTGTCCCACTCTGTGTCTCTCTCTGTGTCACTCTCCCCCTCTGTGTCCTCCTCTGTGTCCCCCTGAGTGTCCCCTGTGTGTCCTCCTGTGTGCGCCTCTGTGCCCCTCTGTCCCTCTGTGCCTGTCTGTGTGCCTCTCTGTCCCTCTGTGTCCCTCTCTGTGCTTCTGTGTCCCTCTCTATGCCACTCTGTGCCTCTGTCCCTCTGTGCCCCTCTCTCTGCCTCTATGTCCCTCCCTCTGCCTCTCTGTCCCTCTCTGTCCCTCTGTGTCCCTCTCTGTGCCTCTGTGTCCCTCTCTATGTCCCCTGTGTGGCTATGTCCCCCTCTCTTCCTCTCTGTCCCCCTCTCTTCCTCTCTGTCCCCTCTCTCTGCCTCTGTGTCCCTCCCTCTGCCTTTGTTCCTCTGTCCCTGTCTGTGTCCCTCTCTGTCCCTTTGTCCCTCTCTGCACCTCTGTCCCTTTCTGTTACCCTGTGTCCCTCTCTGTGCCCCTGTCCCTCTCTGTGTCCCTCTCTGTGTCCCTCTCTTCCTCCTCTGTGTCACCCTCTGTGTCCCCCTCTGTGTCCCCCTCTGTGTCCCCCTGTGTGTGCCCTCTGTGCGCCTCTGTGCCCCGCTGTGTGCCTCTGTGTCCCTCTCTGTGCATCTGTGTCCCTCTCTGTGCCTCTGTGTCCCTCTCTGTGCCTCTCCCTCTATCCCCCTCCCTCTCTAGACGCGCCTGCGAGTTGGGAGCTATGCATGAGTGGATAGGGTCGAGGAGGGGATAAAAGGAGTGAATGAATAACATTAATATAATATCAATGGGGGTGGTTTGTGTGTGTGCTTGTGTGGGGGGTAGTTAGTGTGTGTGTGTGAGGGGTTGGTTAGTGTGTATGTGTGATGCCGCAGGCCGCCCCCTCCCCCCATAACCGTGCGTTGAAGGGACGGGACCCAACGGGTCCCCCTTGGTCTAGTAACTTATAAACTCTGGATGTTCACTTGTGGGGATGCTTGCTTGAACTTTTTCTTTGATTCACATCTCCTCGAAAACCCGACACGGTAATGATGAAATTTTTACATATTCCAGTAGAGATTTACCTCATGATTTCAAAAATCACCTCATCTGTAAATTTCGTTTTTTCACGATTTTTTTACTAAAAATTTTCACCAATCTGACATATTTTTAAAAATCTAACAAGCTGGATGACGTCATAATGGCTCCTCTTGCTCGCAGGAGTCCTTCCAGCCGCCCTCCCCCTTCCCCCCTCCCCTCCCCCCCCCCTCCCCGGGCTCTGGATTAAAGCAGCTGACGAGTTACGTTAAACCCCCCCCCGACTCACAGTTAATTTTTCGCCTCCCGACTCGCTGTCGACTAGCACTCGCCCGGCCGTCCGCAGCGCAGCGCCCAGCCCCGCCCACAGCCCAGCCGCTGAACACAAAGTATGCTCGCGCTTCGGCTCAGAACATGGCGGCGGTAGCGGCCATTATCATCGCGCAGGCGCGGGGCATCGCGATGGGAAGGTGGCCCTGGTGGCCATTACTCCCTCTGAGAATCCCTATCTGTGTCCCTCTCTGTGCCTCTGTGTCCCTCTCTGTGCCTGTGTCCCTCTCTGTGCTGCTGTGTCCCTCTCTGTGCCTCTGTGTCCCTCTCTGTGCCTCTGTGTCCCTCTCTGTGCCTGTGTCCCTCTCTCTGCCTCTGTGTCTTTCTCTGTGCCTCTGTGTCCTTCTCTGTGCTTCTGTGGCCCTCTCTGTGCCTCTGTGTCCCTCTCTCTCTATCCCCTCCCTCTCTAGTCCCGCCTGCGAGTTGGGGACTATGCATGAGTAGATAGGGCGGGGCATGGGTTAAAAGGAATGAATGAATAATATTAATATAATATCAATGAGGGTGGTTAGTGTGTGTGTGGGGGGTGGTTAGTGTGTGTGTCTGAGAGGTTGGTTAGTGTGTGTGTGACGCCGCAGGCCGCCCCCTCCCCTTGCAACCGCACGTTGAGGGAACAGGACCCAACGGGTCGCACTTGGTCTAGTATATAATAAAAACATCATCTTAGCTGAAGAAGTTTTGTGTCTGAAGAAGAGTCCCGACCCGAAACGTCACACATCTTTTTCTCCAAAGATGCTGCCTGACACGCTGAGTTACTCAAGCATTTTGTGTCTATCTGCAGTTCTTTGTTTCTACATTTTGGCTTACTCCACAGCAAAATCTCCTCAAGGTTTGCTTACTTTGGTTCGCTTCCACTCTCCAACAGTTTAGTCACCAACGGCTCCTCTTTTTCTCCAGAGATGCTGCCTGACCCGCTGAGTTACTCCAGCACTTTGTGTCGATGTTAGCTGAAGTGTTCATTATGTGCCCATCCCAACCTCCTCCAGTAACTGTGTGATGAATTGCAGAGTGGAGGACAGTCTTGTGATTTAATTGCCTATAATGAGCAGGAGGTACATCTGGGGATCCACCACTGTGCAGCTGAAGAGGGCTGAGCCATTTGGGGTATGATATATAGAGAGAAATTTCATGCTGCTGCTGCTTTATGAGACCCATAAAAGTCAGTGGAGAGAAAAACTGCTTCAAACACAAGCCCACAAATTGGCCACCCCTAGAGCTGATATGCTTCATCTCAGTGATCGGCCGCTCTTCCCTGAAGGAGGCTCTGCTCCAATATATTTGCCATTTGGAATTCCTATCCCCATCTTACATCAATGGTCAACGGTCTTACATTAATGGTACAGAATGCCACAGGAGATCCTTCTTCCCTGTGGCTATCAAACTGTACAACTTCTCCTCCTTCTGTCATGGGGTAGACTGACTACCCCCCCCCCTCCCCCCTCCCCAAATCTTTCCATATCCCCAATCTTTTCCACTCATCACTTTAATTTCATGCTTCGTGTATCTTGTGTTTTATGACAGAGGCATAGAGTCATAGAGTGATACAGTGTGGAAAGAACCCTTTGGCCCAACTCACCCACACCGGCCAACAATGTCCCAGCTACACTAGTCCCACTTGCCTGCGCATGGTCCATATCCCTCCAAACCTGTCCTATCCATGTACCTATCTAACTGTTTCTTAAACGATGGAATAATCCCAGCCTCAACTACCTCCTCTGGCAGCTTGTTTCATACACCCACCACCCTTTGTGTGAAAAAGTTACCCCACGGATTCCTAATAAATCTTTTCCCCTTCACATTGAATCTATGTCCTCTGGTCCTCGATTCCCCTACTCTGGGCAAAAGACTGTGCATCTACCCAATCTATTCCTCTCATGATTTTATACACCTCTATAAGATCTCCCCTCATCCTCCTGTGCTCCATGGAATAGAGACCCAACCGACTCAACCTATCCCTATAGCTCACACCCTCTAGTCCTGGCAACATCCTCGTAAATCTTTTCTGAACCCTTTCAAGCTTGACAATATCTTTCCTATAACATGGTGCCCAGAACTGAACACAATATTCTAAATGTGCTCACCAACGTCTTATACTGCAAAATGACCTCCCAACTTCTATACTCAATACTCTGACTGATGATTGCCAAAGTGCCAAAAGCCTTTTTGACCAACCTTCAAGGAACCATGCACCTGTACTCTGAGATCTCTTTGTTCTACAACACTACCCAGAGGCCTACCATTTACAGTGTAGGTCCTACCCTTGTTCGACATCCCAAAATGCAAAATCTCACACTTCTCTGTATTAAATTCCATCAATCATTGCTCCTCCCACCTGGCCAATCGATCCAGAGCCTGCTGCAACTATTCACAACCATCTTCTCTATCTGCAACACCAATAACTGTTGGCAGATCAATTTCCCTCCTGGGATGAATAAAGTTCTATCGTACCGTATCATATCATACTAAAAATTGGAAAAGTTTCTGCCTCTAAATGGTCAAGCTGCCTTTGCCCTTGATTACTCTGTTAAAAATGGGAAAATGCATACTTCCCCTCAACTACTGAAGTTTTGTCATGTGAAGGAAAATCTCTCCAACATGCAATGTGAAGGACCTCATACTGGATGGTTAAAGTATAAAAACAAGTTGCATAGGGTTGTAATAGGGCTTGTACATGATTCAAAATGATCTAATTGAGCTTTTTGAATGATTAAAGGTGACAGATTGATTACAGGGAAAATAACTTAGAATCATTGAATAATGGAAACAGGCCCTTCAGCTCAGAGAGTCCACGCCAACCATTGATCACCTGCTCACATTAGTTCTATGCTATCCCACTTTCTCATCCACTCCACGCTCATTACGGGCAATTTTACAGAGGCCAATTAACCTACAAACCCGCATTTCTTTGGGATGTGGAAGGAAACCAGAGCACTTGAAGGAGACCAATGCGGTCACAAAAAGAACATGCAAACTCCGTACAGACGGCATCCATGCTCAGGATTGAACCCGGGTCTCTGGTGCTGCAAGGCAGCAGCTCCACCAGCTGAGCTGCTATGTTGCAATGGTGTGCACCATGAAAGCAGAGACTCTTCCATGCATGGTTGGTGGAGATCTGAAACTTCACTCTTTTACAAAGCAGAGGCTGGATCAAGTGAGGAGTTGAAAATTTAGATGGATAGGTGGAGGAATTAGGGATTACAAGAAGGGAAAAATAAACTTTTGAACTTATAATCAACGACCTAATTGAATGGTGAAACACGAACGAAGGGCTGAAAAGCATTTGCCTGTTTTTCTATGAGTATTATTCAATTCAGTTAGAGGCCAGAGAGTGCTCAATGCTTCTAACTTTATAAGGAGTCAGTACCTTCAAGAAAGGGGAGCTTGATTGATGAGGAACATCTCTTTCCCAGATATGGGACGCACTCAAACCATTGTCTTATTTCATACAACTAACAAGCCTCAATTCACAACTATACCATAAAAAGTTCAAAATTATTTTTTAAATATTATAAGTAGCATTTAAAATGAAAGAAAGGTTAAAAAGTTTAAATAAATATATCTTTACATTTCGGCGTTGACAGGTTTATTTGACACAAAGTGAACTATTTCATCATCAGTAAATCTGGCAGTTTTGAAGCAAGTTTAAAGCTGAGCTAGTTGAATTTGACGATTCTGAGCATATGTTTTATCTTTAAGCAGAAATGTATGCGTTTGATAGGGTTAAAGCTGTGACTGTGTTGTGTCTTTATGTGGAGCTGACCACACACATAAACATTGAAGTTTTACTTGCATCAGGAAATTCTTTTTGTAAATGCTCATTCATGTATACAAACATATGCTGCTCATTATACTGTGTTTACTTATGCCATATATAGTTGTTTTACCCTTAATCTACTCACACTCCAAAGGTTCCCCCTCAAAATGATTGCAGATCTCATTAAGGCCATCTTTATCCAAACATTAAAAACCATTTATCTAATAACGATGGTATTATAATAATGATCCCAGTTTCTTACAGTAAATCTGTACCATTATTTAAAAGGATATTTGGCCAATCTCTCTAATCCATGCAATATATTACTTGTACTGCTTGCATCTGAAAAAATAATTTAGATTCACAAAATGCCCTCCTGGACAGCTACAAAGAATAATTTGCTTAATTGTTGAAATGATGAATGAATCACTGGTGGAAGAGGGGAATTTTCTGGTCAAATTCTGCTAGTTTTAGAGCCAAAGTAATGGCCGAGAAAGTTCCCAGCAAAACCAATGTTTAGCTGTGCTATGTCATAAAATTTACTTTTAGACTTTACTTTAGACTTTAGAGATACAGCGCAGAAACAGGCCCTTGGGCCCACCAAGTCCACAGTGACCAGCAGTCACCCCATACATTAGTACTATCCAACATACTAAGGACAATTTACAGTTTTACTGAAGCCAATTACCCTACAGATCTGTGTTAGAGAAGGAACTGCAGATGCTGGAAAATCGAAGGTACACAAAAATGCTGGAGAAACTCAGCGGGTGCAGCAGCATCTATGGAGCGAAGGAAATAGGCAACGTTTCGGGCCGAAACCCTTCTTCAGACTGATAGGGGGTGGGGAGAAGAAAGGAAAAAAGGAAAAAAGGTGGAGGAGGAGCCCGAGGGCTGGGGGATGGGAGGAGACAACCAGAGGTCTGATGAAGGGGAGGAGACAGCAAGGGCTGTCTCCTCCCCTTCATCCCTTGTCAATTCTTCCCTTCCCTCCCGTACCACCCCCTCCCCGGGTACTTTCCCTTGCAACCGCAAGAGATGCAACACTTGTCCCTTCACCTCCCCCCTCGACTCCATTCAAGGACCTAAGCAGTCGTTCCAGGTGCGACAGAGGTTCACCTGCATCTCCTCCAACCTCATCTATTGCATCCGCTGCTCTAGATGTCAGCTGATCTACATCGGTGAGACCAAGCGGAGGCTTGGCGATCGTTTCGCCGAACACCTCCGGTCGGTCCGCAATAACCAACCTGACCTCCCGGTGGCTCAGCACTTCAACTCCCCCTCCCATTCCGTATCTGACCTCTCTGTCCTGGGTCTCCTCCATGGCCACAGCGAGCAACACCGGAAATTGGAGGAAATGCACCTCATATTCCGCTTGGGCAGTCTACATCCTGGGGGCTTGAACATTGAATTCTTCCAATTTTGCTAGCCCTTGCTGTCTCCTCCCCTTCATCAGCCCTCTGGTTGTCTCCTCCCATCCCCCAGCCCTCGGGCTCCTCCTCCACCTTTTTCCTTTTTTTCCTTTCTTCTCCCCACCCCCTATCAGTCTGAAGAAGGGTTTCGGCCCGAAACGTTGCCTATTTCCTTCGCTCCATAGATGCTGCTGCACCCGCTGAGTTTCTCCAGCATTTTTGTGTACCCTACAGATCTGTATGTCTTTAGAGTGGGGGAGGAAACCGGATTACCTGGAGAAAACCCATGGGGAGAATGTACAAACTCCGTACAGACAACAACCATAGTCAGGATAGAACCTGGGTCTCTGGCATTGTAAAGGGCCTGTCCCACTTGGACGACCTAATACATGAGTTTAGAAGACCCTAGACGAGTTGAAAAAAATGTCAGAGTCGTGTTGACTCGCCAAAGTAAAAAACCTCCTATGACCTCCTACGACTATGTCTACGACCTCCTACGACTATGTCTACGACCTCCTACGACTATGTCTACGACCTCCTACGACTATGTCTACGACCTCCTACGACTATGTATATGACCTCCTACGACCCCCCTCGACCTCAGTCTTCCACACCTAAGACCAACTACGACTAGCTACGATTTAAAATTATCACATGATAAAATGATGTCATGTTTGCATTTTTTTTCACGGGCCAGTTACCGACCTACGACTACCTACGACTACCTACGACTACCTACGACTACCCACGACCTACCTACGAGTAAAAAGTATCAATTTTTTCCATGCCAACCTTTTTTTTACTCGTGGACATTTTTTATCTGGCTTCAAAAAAAGCCGCGACCTACTTGAGGTCACGAGTACGCGGAGACCACTCACGAGCATGAGGAAGAGTTACGAAGACTTCCTACGACCTTGTGGCGAATGGTATGTTGGCCTTCATAGCAAGAGGATTTGAGTATAGGAGCATGGAGGTTCTACTGCAGTTGTACAGGGTCTTGGTGAGACCACACCTGGAGTATTGCGTACAGTTTTGGTCTCCAAATCTGAGGAAGGACATTATAGCCATAGAGGGAGTGCAGAGAAGGTTCACCAGACTGATTCCTGGGATGGCAGGACTTTCATATGAAGAAAGACTGGATAGACTAGGCTTATACTCGCTAGAATTTAGGAGATTGAGAGGGGATCTTATAGAAACGTACAAAATTCTTATGGGGTTGGACAGGCTAGATGCAGGAAGATTGTTCCCGATGTTGGGGAAGTCCAGGACAAGGGGTCACAGCTTAAGGATAAGGGGGAAATCCTTTAAGACCGAGATGAGGAAAAACTTTTTCACACAGAGAGTGGTGAATCTCTGGAACTCTCTGCCACAGAGGGTAGTTGAGGCCAGTTCATTGGCTATATTTAAGAGGGAGTTAGATGTGGCCCTTGTGGCTAAGGGGATCAGGGGGTGTGGAGAGAAGGCAGGTACGGGATACTGAGTTGGATGATCAGCCATGATCATATTGAATGGCGGTGCAGGCTCGAAGGGCCGAATGGCCTACTCCTTCACCTATTTTCTATGTATCTATGTATGTATCTATGCTGCGAGTATGAGTCAAGGGCAAACTCAGCAGAGGTCGCCAATTAGGTCATGAAAGTGGGACAGGGGCTTTAGGCAGCAGCTCTACTGCTATGCCACTATGCCACAAATATATTATTTGAATATGAGAAAATTACAGTGAAAACTTGGTGCCTTACTACAAAGTCACATATAGTATTTCTTCTAGCTTCTCCTTGCACCTAATCACCCTAACACATGGTGGAGCACAGGCAGGCACTGTGACATCCCAGTAAGAGGATGCAAGTCAGCATGGTAACTACTAGATCTTGCCCCCAGCATGTTTGGCCCACAGACGGCAAGGGCCACTCATGGGGTAGTTGTTCTTCTCAATGCTCATGAGGCCTGCTTCACTGTCGGTTAAAGGAAACTTGCCTAAGCAGGTAGAAGTTTGGATCTCTTTAATAAAAATGCCAATTGATGCATGTTTACTTGGGATTTTTTAACCTGAGTTTGGCAGATTTTTGGTGACTACTGATATTTTGAGATTTGAGGCTAAGGCGAGGTCACTGAAGTTAGTTCACAGATCGGAAATTATCTTTTTAAACAGCAAAACAGGCTCAAGGGGCCAATTGGCCTGCTCTGTGTTGGTCTGAAAAAGTAACTAAGTACCCCTGTGACTGATAAACCGCTGTCTGCAAACAACTATACAAATTACTAGCATTGAGGAAATGAGGGGAGGGAAGTGAGATGGAGATCATGTGGAACTGATTGAGTTCTGTAACGACAACTTAGATTGATGAATCGGAGTAGAATGTGACATTGCATACCTTTCTGCTGGAAATGGCTGGAGAGGCTGTTTACCCAAGATCAGCTGCCATAAGACTTACAAACCACGAATGTTAACACAGTGTGGTAAGATCTTCATAACTCGGACAGAGTTAAATCCAAACTAAACCTGTGAAGTTAAAATAAACGGAGAATGAGTAAGCTTATCCAAACATCTTGCTCACTTAATGTTAGCTCCAGTGCATCCACCTTGTCACTGTTTATGTATCCCTGTTCAGAACATTTGTCAGTTGCTGTAGAACAAGAGAGGGATCAAGGCACTTGGTATGGGATCTTGGGTGAATGCCAGAATCTTCCATCCAGTAGCAATTTGATTTCACACTGACTGTGCAGCTGCATTTCCATGTGGCTAATGTTCAAGGTTGATTTTACTTTTTCTGTTTAAAACTCAGACTAAATTGATCTTGTGTTCATAAAAAATGAAATAAATGTTGGGAATGTTTGTTTCTTGGAATTCCATCATGTTGCCCAACATTTTTGCATAACACGATAAGTTCAGCATGGATGTTTGGGACATCCAAGTACATGTGGGTCTCCATGGTTCGCCATCCACATAGGCACAAAAATAGCTGAATGAGCAGCATTAAGTGGTGGCAGTCGTTCACCAGAGGAAGAAGGCCTGCTCCAACATAAGTTAAATTCTACCTTTACTTGAGTTACGGCTTGGGGGTCCACCAGTCACATTGAACCAGACCCCTTGCCAATAGTGCCAGAGTCACCTGCAATTCCTTCTTCTTTCCTTGAATGTTGGATGGATGCCCTGACCACTCAACTTTGCACCTAAAGCACAGCTTCTCCATAAAACTACACAGAAAGCCAAGGCACATAGAATATGTAACATAGTACAGTGCATCACAGGTACAGGCCTATCCTCTCACAATGTCTGTGCCGAACAAAGATGCCAAGACCAAATCGTAACTGCCTGCACATGATCCATATACCTCCATTCCTTGCATATCCATATGTCTATCCAAAAGTCTCTTACATTCCACTATTGTTTCTGTCACAACCATCGCCTCCAGCATCATGTGCCAAGCACTCACCGCCCTCTGTGTAAAAAAACTTGGCATGCACATCTCCTTTAAACTATGACCCACTCACCTTAAAAACTATGCCCTCTAATATTAGATTTTTCCATTCTGGGAAAAAGATTTACCCTCTCATAATTTTATATGCTTCTGGCAGGTCTCCCCGCGACCTCCAGCATTCATGAGAAAACAATCCAAGTCTTTCCAAGCTCTCCCTGTAGTTAATATCACATAATCCACACATCATTCTGGTAAACCTCCTCTGCACCCTTTCCAAAGCCCCTACATCCTTCCTGTAACGGGATGACCAGAACAACATGCAATACTCCAAATGCAGCCAAAGTCCTATAAAGACATCCTGACGTATACTCATTGCCTTGGCCAATGAAGGCAAGTATACCATATTCCATTCGTTTTTGGGTTTGATTCAAGATTTGAAATAAATCATCTGGGGCTCCTGTTCCTGATTACTAACTCAAGCACATTCAGGGAGTTATGGACGTGAACCGCAAGATCCCTCTGTACATCAATGCTGTTAAGGTTCATGCCATTTCTTGTATATTTTCCCTTTACATTCGACCTCCCAAAGTGGAACACCTCACACTTGGTCGGATTAAACTCCATCTGCCATTGCTCCAGCCATTTCTGTAGCTGACCTATATTCCACTGTATACTTTGACAGCCTTCCTCCCACCCCAGTTGGTGTCATCTTCAAACTTGCTAAGCAACCGAGCAATGTATATGTCCAAGTAATTAATGTATATCACAAACAGCAGAGATGGCAGCACAGGTCCCTGCAGAACTCCACTGGTCACAGATCTCCAGCCTGAATATTGTCCTTCCACCACAACCCCATGTTTTCTATCAGTAAACCAATGTTTGTACACAGGATGCATAGAAGTCATTGATCCAACCTGAGCTTCACAAGACACTGGCATGGGTGCCCTGTACAACATTAATGTGTATTTTCAAGTTTGCACAACTTTTTAACCATCCTCAAAAAATATTTTGTTACATTCACCACATGATCTATGATTCATGTTAACAGACCAGGCAAGGCTGCCCATCCCACATTAATCTGATAATTATTTATTGGAACTGCAGCTATGTTTGAAAGAACAGTTTATAAGAAAAGCTGGGAAGTACATCCATAGGATCCAGACTAGTTTACTAATATGTTCCCAATCTCTTTCTTGACTCAAGTACATCATTAGTTTTTGGGTTTGATTCAAGATTTGAAATAAATCATCTGAGCCTCCTGCTCCTGATTATTAACTAAAGACATCACTGGAAAATGTACACTGTGTGGCCTGGACATGAAGTTTGAACTTGTCTGTGACTCAAACTCAGTCTGCCAATACACAAAAGTTAATCATTGAAAATCATGCAACCAAGAAGGAGGTATTTCAGCCCATCATATCTGTGCTAGCCCAATCCCATTCCTCCCTCATAGTATTGCTGTTTCTCCTCTCTCAAGTATTATTTTATTATTTATTTATTATTTTAGAATGTTCTGACCGAATCTTTCCTCCATTCTTTCAGACAGTGATTCCTTCCATCTATTCCAAGTTACACTGCATAAAATATTCCTCCAACGACTCCATGTTATAATTATGTTATGATTACTCCATGTTATGAGGCAACATCACATCAATTGTTGATAGATAGTATAGAAGTGATTAATTTTAAAAGTGCAGCCTTGCCTCTTAACATTGAAGTACTTGGGGTAATCTGCACAACGGGCTTCCTCCCCCCGTCTGCTGTTGCCTCCAAGGTGGAGTATGTCGGCAACTCCAGGGATGAAGGAGGAGGCAGCAGCAGCGGAGGTGGGGGGAGGGGCAGACTGGACGGAGCGACCGGAGAAGCAGGGGGCAGGTCACTCCATTCACATTCAGTTTGCAAAACCATATGAATTTCAACTGAGCTCTTGTAATTTTGTCCAGATTATAGAAGGCGGCAGAGTACCAGTTGATGGAAAATCGCTGTTCAACCTGTGTATGTTTAGTTTAGTTTCGAGATATAGCACGGAAACAGGCCCTTCGGCCCACCGAGTCTACGCTGACCAGCAATCCCCGTACACTACTAGCACTATCCTACTACACACTAGGGTCATTTTACAATCTTTACCAAAGCCAATTAACCTACAAACCCGCATATCCCCGGAGTGTGGGAGGAAACCGGAGCACATATATATAAATGTATATATACAAACTTTTTTTGTTGTTTACTGTAGTATTGACAGAGTCCTATGTTTACATATCAGTTGTGCCACTGAAAGTAAGAACTTCATTGTTCCGTTTCGGGACATAAAACAATAAATCTATTTTGACTCTCCCTTGACTGTCAATTGACCACTGTCAATTGTTCCAAGTGTGTAGATAGTATCCGGAGGGAGTTAATGGGATTATGGAGAGAATAAATTGGATTAATGAAGTGTGTGTTTAATGGTCATTGTGAATACAGTGGCCAGAAGGGCCTGTTTTCCTGCTGTTTGACTCTATGACGTCTCGAGCTGGCAAGCAGCCTGGGTTCATCCACGCCCTCATAATATGTTTGCCTCTGGCATATACTAATTCTTAGAAACCTTTCTTCAGCAATGACCCCTAATGGTGAATCTTTTCTTCAATTCCGAAAGCCGTTGCATTACTCCGATTTAGGTTATGTTTATTTACTGAAATGCACAACTTGGCATACAGCAAATAATGCAGCAAAGGCAAGCAGGGCCGCCTTTGTTTTACTACAACACTACTGTAAATTCTAAGCTGAATGTTTTTCTCTTCCCTCAGACAAAAAGACCGAACGTTTATGGTTGATTACTTATCCAACCATGCTCGCATATTTTTGGATGCACTACACAGAAGTTGAGAAGTGGCGCCACGGAAGCCAGCAGTAATCAGCATCTCACAAACAATCACTGGCAGCACTAATGTGGTACTCTTTAGGAAAGAATTTCCAACAGTTCTGTGCCCTTTGATTTGTTAAAGCCAGCCTTAGTAACATGCATCATCTTCATCTCTGTGAATACGTTTCCCGGAGTTAAGCTGCACAACTTTGAATTGTTAATATGAAGCTTTCACTGATATTTTGCTGTTGCCCAAAGGTGTTGGCATGAGACCAGATCCAACTGAAGGCCTGCAAACAGCCACCCCAGCACATCTTTCTAGGTCTGGGCTGTTGCCCAAACTGCCCAGAGAAAGATAGGCCCCAGTTTGAATGAGTCAATCTTGGCAGAGTTGGGAGGACATTTGATTTGGTAGCAACGCAAACAGTTATTTGCCTTGCACTATACATGTTGCTCCCAGCCCCAGAAAAATAAATGAAAACTCACCTGCTGGGCTCCATTTGGCTAGAACTGTGCAGAATGAGGGCTGCAGTCAACATGTAAAACAACAGTCCTACATTGTTGCATAGTTTGCTTATTAATAGGTCCCACTGCCTAACTAAGCAGAGCACTGGGCACCGAGTGGTAGATGCATGTTCAGCAGCTGTGGCAGTCTATCACACTCCATTATTATGGGAGCACATCATTCTTTTCTCATCAGGAAAGATTGCTCAAAATTAGCTCTAACAGTACCGTTGATTAGATTTTACAAATGCTCCCTTGTCTAACATTCCTATGTAGTCTGCTTTAAGAAATGCTTTTGCTCGTTTATTTTATTAAGACGTTGTTGATAAAAAACTTGAATTTACACTGGTTAGAATAGAAAATTGAAACGTAAAGTAATCAAATGAAAAAGGGCACATGCTCTTCAGAGATGCTGCCTGACCCATTGAGTTACTCCAGCACTTTGTGTCCTTTTGTCTAAACCAGCATTTGCAGTTCCTTGTTTCTACAGTATTCAAATGATATTTCTTTGTCCACTGAATATTGTACATTGTACATTATCGCCCTTTAATTTAAAATGGATTGAAACCTCTCAGAAAAAACTCAAATTCACCTGGACCATTTCCAACATCTCCCTCCCGTTTCTTGACCTCACTATCTCCATCGCAGGTAACAGACTACTGCCGACATCTACTACAAACCCACTGACTCCCATGGCTATCTGGACTACACTTCTTCCCACCCTGCTTCCTGTAAGGACTCTATCCCCTACTCCCAATTCCTCCGTCTACGCCGCATCTGCACCCAGGATGAGGTGTTCCAAACCAGGGCATCAGAGATGTCCTCATTCTTTAGGCAACGGGGGTTCCCCTCTTCGACTATAGGCTCTCACCAGGGTCTCCTCTATATCCCGTAGCTCCGCTCGCACTCCCCATCCACCCCTCGTAACAAAGACAGAGTCCCCCTTGTCCTCACCTTCCACTCGACCAGCCGTTACATACAACAGATAATCCTCTGACATTTTCGCCACCTCCAACGGGTCCCTCCGTAACTCCCTGGTCAATTCCAAACCACCCCCTCCCCTGGTACTTTCCCTTGTAACCACAGGACATACTACACTTGTCGCTTTACCTCCTCCCTCGACTCCATCCAAGGACCCAGGAAGTCTTTCCAGGTGAGACAGAGGTTCACCTGCACCTCCTCCAACCACATCTATTGCATCCGCTGTTCCAAGTGTCAACTGCTCTACATCGGTGAGACCAAGCGTAGGCTTGGCAATCGTTTTGCCCAACACCTTCGCTCAGTTCGCATTAACCAACCTGATCGCTCGGTGGCTCAGCACTTCAACTCCCCCTCCCATTCCAAATCTGACCTTTCTGTCCTGGCCTCCTCCATGGCCACAGTGAGTCCCACTGCAAATTGGAGGAGCAGCACCTTATATTTCGCTTGGGTAGTTTACACCCCAGCGGTAGGAACATTGACCTCCAATTTCACGTAATCCTTGCTTTCTCCATCCTTCCCCTTCCCTTCCCAGTTCTCCCACAGCCCACTGTCTCCGCCGCTACCTTTCTTTCTCCCCCCCCCCATCTGTCTGAAGAAGGGTCTCGACCCGAAACATCACCTATTCCTTCGCTCCATAGATGTTGCCTCACCCGCTGAGTTTCTCCAGCATTTTTGTCTACCTTCGATAAAAATGAGGATTTGTTGCATAAGATATTTTTCTCCTCTGATATTTTCAACTGTAAAATTACAACCCTAATGACCATCTCAATATTTCCATCCTGGTGCAATGTCCCATTTGGAAGGTTGCTTCCCACCAGATTGGTAGCACTTTGAAATCTGTCAGAAAAAGCAGATGACAATTGAAAAGCTAAATTCCAAAATGTTTATTTTGGGCCAGGTGAAACTAGAGTGCTCATCCAGTCTCCACAACATCAATGTGGGACAGTGCTACGCTGATCTTCCCCGCCATGAATGCAAGAACATCTTCCCCCCCCCCACCCCCATATCCCCCACTCTGGCCATAAGACCAGTATTTCTTATTGGAGTGGACTCTGGGCTGCACCGGCAACACACCCCTTTGCAGTGTGCAACGCACACTGTGTTGCTGAGTGTGTCGAAATGGACTGAAATTCTCAATAAGACACTCAGAAGTTCATTGAAAACATTCACTAATCTCCTCAGGTTTTTGGGTTGTATTTCTGTAAAGACTTATAAAAACACTTTTACATTTATTGTTTGACTCGTTGGCTGAGGTATAACATTTGGTCAGGATGTTGGGGACAACTCACCTGTTCTTCTTGATTAATAAGTTCCTTTATGTGTACCTAAAGATTAGATAGTCTGATCTCGTACAAAAGATGAAATAGTTCTTTCAATACTGCATTGAAATGTCAGGTTAGATTTAAAATGCCGTGGGATTTGAACTCATGACCTTTTGACTTGGGGAGATGAGACTGCCACCATTGAGTTATAACTGTCACCTTTAACCTTTGTAAGAGCAGCAGCCTTGGCTCAGTTCATGCTTCATCTTTCCAATCAGTCGCACCCAATGCTTCCATTGCAGCTCTTTGGGCTCTGAGGTCGAGTGGCTGGGGAATACTCAGTGGGAGGAAACAGGCGATGCCCGACAATGACGGTGGATTTGGGATTTGGTGCACTCCATCCACAACCTCTGCGTGCCCCATTTGACGAAATCCCAGGAGGTTGCTCAGTGCCTTCATGGATGTTCCTTCTCTATTTTGAGATGTCACAGGCCAGGGATTCCCATGAGACTTTGAGGACGTCAGTGAGGTATTTTCTTTCGCAGGAAACAATTCTCTTCCTGTGACAAAGCTCAGAGTGCTTGCACCGGAAGTCTAGTGCCAGGCATGTAAAACATGTGACCTGTTCCCCAAGCTGGTCGAGGGTGATCAGGGCCTTGATGTTGGGGGTGTGGACTGGGAGAGGATGCTGACCTTGGTCCAGCTTTCCCATCAACCTTCTGACTCAGGCTTGACTGCCGCCACTGAGTTGTAGCTGTCAGCTTTAGCCTTTGCAAGAGCACTAACTATGGCTCAGGTCTTACGACAAGTTATACGAGAGGTCAATTTCCCCTCCTTACTGTTCGTGAGCTGCGTTAAGGCCAATGTACTGAATTGGATATGATCTGATTTTCAGCTCATAAACAAAACAATCCATCTCTTGTGCAGAGAATAGACATTGCAGAACCCCCAAGTTATTTTCATTCCCAATTAATGTATGTTCATGGGTAGGGGCTGATACTTTGATGTGTGGATAATGTATCCAATAATATGGCAAATATCTTCATTTATTATTGAACTCAGTAAGAAATCACCTCTTTCTCACATATTATATCTAATGTGCATCTCAGATCTCTCTTTGTTCATCTACTATTACTCAACGACATGTTGCTCCTCAGTAATATATCTGAAAACTTGGAATCTAATTTTCACATGTAATCCGACAAAACCCTCCCCACCAACTCTCCTACCTCTCCACTTTTTTCAAAATTCTCAAACTGCATGATCAAAATCCAGTTCTGGAGGATTTCTTCAAAATGTGCATACTTTGAGGAGATTTCGCAATGGAGAAGTAAATGGAAAGAACTGCAGATGCAGGTTTACCAATAAACACAACATGCTAAAACACAACATGCGTTAGTTTTCCAGCGCACTCCTAGCTAGTTATTCACTACACTGGCAACCACAACTTGTACCGTTTCCCATTTACCCATCATCCTCTTCTTATTTGTCTACGATGACCTCTGGTTCAGCAACATCCATGCAGTTTTAACATCCATGTTTTCAAACCCCGCCCTTCCTTTCTCAGTAATTCTAGGATCTTGAGCACTTCCAGTCATAATGTTTCTGCCATTTCTGACCAACTATTCAGCTGCCAAGGCCATAACTTTCAATTCCTGCCCTAAATCTCTCAACTTCAAGTCTGCTCCACCCCCCCCCCCTCCCACTCCCCCCCAACCCCCCAACATATTTTGTTGCCACCAATAAAAAACGAATGGTCAGGCATGAATGCATGCAGCTAAGAATTATCCTCATTTTTGTTCAACGTTTTTGCTGCCGTTTTGCTATCTAATGATCTAGTTGCACATTCTTGGGCCTATTTCTTTTCCGCTATGCAGCAAATTAATGTCTGGACAAAAATTTGTTTAACATCTTACAGCTGAGAGCATTTTAAAATAAGCAATCGTCGACCAAAATAAAAGTCCAAACTGGCAGTAATTTTCTAACCTTGCATTTATTTACTTAGAAATGAATAATTAGCATAGAAAACATTATTAAGTTTCCATTTGAAGCCAGATAAAATTTAGTTTTCAAGAAAAAGTTGGAATTAAGTTTTGCAGTGGGACTGCATTCCCGGAATAATCAGGATTGACCTGCTGTGGAAAAACCCATTCAAATTCACTCACATTGCTCACTGACATATGCTTGTGTGTAATGTGAAATATGGCATTGTTTATCGTGTGCTGGTTTTGAATTTCTAGTTTGAAGTTCTGTAAACAAAGCTTCACTGATTGATGAACAGATAAATGCTGAGCCTAATCCTGCAGTGAGAACAAGAGAGGAGAGAAAGAGAGATTTTCTTGCAGGATGTTAAAATGCACCTTCCAGCCAAAGTACTTTAGTTTAGTTTAGAGATACAGCGCGGAAACAGCTCCTTCGGTCCACCGAGTCCACACCGACCAACGATCCCTGCACATTAACATAAATCCTACACACGCTAGGGACAATTTACATTTATTCCAAGCCAATTTACCTACATACCAATACGTCTTTGGAGTGTGGGAGGAAACCGAAGATCTCGGAGAAAACCCATGCAGGTCACAGGGAGAACGTACAAACTCTGTACAGACAACACTCATAGTCGGGATCAAAACCCGGGTCTCCAATGCTGCAAGCGCTGTAAGGCAGCAACCCTACTGCCGCACCACTGTGCTGCCCTACCTTTGAAGGGTAATCTCTTTCGTAATATAGGAAATGTGGCAGCCAACTGGAACAACATGATAATGAGCAAATACATTGATTTTGTCGTATGAGGGACAACCTTTTGCCGGGTAAACATTATTCCTCTGTTCTTTTTTAACAATGCTGCACACTTGAAGGAACACACTAACGTGTCACCTTATATGGAGACACAAGGAACTGCAGACGCTGGAATCCTGAGCAAAACACAAAGTAATACTGAAGGAGCTCAGAGGGCCAGCAGCATCTGTGGAGGGAATGGACAGGCGACGTTTTGGGTTGGGACCCTACTTCATTGTGATATGTTTTTTTGTCATCAAGTGTCTGGATTGATACATTAACTTACATAGAAAGCAACAAGATCCCAGATTGTATCATTGATGGGTATTGTTAGTTAATCACAGTCACTTGATCCTCTGGGGAAATTCATCAAGTGGTCCTGATTGTTAACTAACAACCTCTGCTAGAAATCCCATCTCAGATTGCCACTAAAGGACAGAGTCAATCTTGGATGCGATGCTCTCCATGACTAAATTGTCTCATTCTCATCCTCAGGGCTCCCACAGGAAGAATGTTCATTTGGATAAAGTATCAAAAAAGTGTTTGTGGCTGTGGCAACTCAAGGCAGCACCTTCAGCAGCGAGATGAGAGGTTTGAGACTTAAATAATCTGCTTTGTTGCGTGGGAACTTTAAAAAGCCATCTCTTTCTCATCCTTTAAACTAATTGAAATCAATTATTTCATCTCGCAAGACGTCATTCAAGTAATTCCACCAGACAATACCTTTACCATTAAATACAGGTACTGTGAAGTAAAGCCATGATTGAACTTGCATAGAAATTATCAGAAACTATTAGTCTTTCTCATGTGCAGCTTGAACCGAAGCTAACCTTTTCATATGAGCCAGCTGCACTCAATGATATCATGAGCTTAGAGCACAAAGGAGCACTAAAACAACCCACTTAACCTGCCTTCAAGGTGATTAAGGAGAGAAACAATCTTCAGCTATTCAAACGCCAAGGGTCACAGCACACATTCAACACACCAGGCAGCGACAAACGTAAGACACCAAAATAAGTTTCCTCAGGCTATCTCCATCTATCAATACTGTTTTACCATCCTTATTCAAAAAGGAAGTATTTGGTAGTTAACTGTTACTTTAGCAATCTTAAGACATATTTGTATTCTTCCGTCTACATTGATTAAATATAGTTCTATATTAAAACCAGAATAGATATGTTGTGGTTGTTTTTATTTCTTATCCTAGATCACCGCTGTCTTACAGCCTATAATCTGACATCAAATACTCCATATTTCTCAAGCCAGGTGTTACAAATCCTCTTATCTAACTTAATCTTCAGCCATCAACCTTTGACACAAGAGGTAGTTTTTGCCCCAAGCTTTAGCCTCCTCTGCTAAAACAGTCATTATTCACACAATATGTCCTGTCGAGAAGGTTTACACATAAATAAGCCTGTGCCAGATATTCTGCACCATATCATCAATGTGTCCTCAATAGTCTTCATCTCAGCCTTTACAGGAACATTGCTGTGATAATTATGAGCTTAAACCTATAACACCTTATATCCCTTCCAGTCAGAGATATGAGATAATTGTTACAGCACAAATTATAGCAGCAACAAAACCAAAATGTTGTGATTGGTTTTAGAAATGACAAAAAATCTGATGTTTTTTATTCAGCATAGAAATTGTTGAAAAATTGTTGGTTTACACCTGAACAATATTATCCATATAATGCAATGCTTTAATAATAGTAACCATTTGTCATTATAGCCTACGATAACTTCAGATAATAAATGCTTGAATGTTTGGTTAGTAATTGTTTGGTAAGACAAAACTGAGGGATATTATCGCATTAAGAATTCCCTGACGAACATTTTAAATGAAGGGCAAATTATCTTTATCAGTAATATGAAGAATATTTTTAATATTTTGTCATTTAATCCTTGCAATGTTGCAACAAATGTCAGATATCAGAAAAGAGCAGGATTAAGCTTGGTTGGGATGTTCCCTGAGGTCAGATTCCCCACTGACATTTATTGTGAAGGCTGATCACCCGCAGGGAAGCAGTGAGAGAAAATTCTAAAAATGCAATGTTCCGTACTTCAGTGGAAAACTTAAAGTAAATCACAATTTTTTTTGTATGCATTACAGGAGGTGAATGTCACTGGCAAGGCCAGACTTTAATGCCAAGGCTGATTGCCTTTGAACTGCTGTAGTTATTCATGATGGAGTTACTCCCACAGTTAGTAATGCAGATCTAGAATTTTGACCAAGCATCAATGAAAAATCAGCAATAAGGTTTCATCTGAGGATGGTGCATGTCGGAATGAGAAATTGCAGATGGTTTTGTTCCTATCAATCTGTACTAGTAGTAGAATTGTCCATCTGAAGTAGGGCAGCATGGTGGCGTAGCGGTAAAGCTACTGCCTTACAGCACCAGAGACCCAGGTTCGATCCTGGCTGCGGGTGCTTGTCTGTACGGGGTTTATATATGCTCCCTGTGACATGCGTGGGTTATCTCTGAGATCTTTGGTTTCCTCCCACACTTCAAAGACATACCGGTTTGTAGGTTACTTAGCTTGGTATAAATGTAAATTGTTCTTAGTGTGTGTAGGGTAGTGTTAATGTGCGGGGATCGCTGGTCAGTGCGGACTCGGTGGGTCAAAGGGCCTGTTTCTGCGCTGTATCTCTAAACTAAACTAAAAAAAATTGGCAGGTTTTGGAGGTAGCAGTGCATCTTATAGATGATATACATACAATGCACATTGTGGGCCAGAGTAGTGGAGGGAGTCCACAGTTAGATAGTGGATGGGGCAACAATCAAATGGTGCTGAGCTCCTGGACTGTTGGTGCAGAGGCACTTATCCAATATGAGAAGTCTGAAGAGTTGCCACTCGACGCATCATAATCAGTCTCTGCTCTTGTAACCACAGAAGTTATGTGGCCATTCTATTTAGATTTCTGCAGCGCTGAAGCATGAAGTGTCAGTGAGGCTAACAGTGCTTGGTGTTATCTGGATAGAAATGCCACAGTATCTTTGGGTGATGAGAGATGTACGAGTGAACATGGAAATGAAAAAGCTGCAGTCAGACATTTACCGCATCACCTTTAGCTTTGCGAAATCAGCATTTTATTGACTGGGGCCTTATTGAAATACATTGAGCATCATGAAGTGCCTGCATCCTCAACATTAAGTAAGCCTCTTACCAAAAGTTAAATCAAATCAAATAATTTCAATTCTAAAACCATTATAACAAAGTGCTAAATGTCAATTACTGGCAGTCAAACTTTCTGAAACTGAAAGTTACATGTTGTAAGAATGGTGTATTACTCGTTCAAGTTTTTTTTGGAGATAGCCATTTGTTTACAAAATGTAAGGGATTTGGAACATTATGGTTAAATTCAGGCCCAAAGCCAAAAATAAAATTAGCCATATATTTGCAATTAACTTAATGCATTCCCCTCTAGTAAAGAAATAAACTGTTCAGAAAAGACAATATAATTTAAAGAACTGACTGATTGGGGAAAAAAATCCCAAATTGCCAAATCCTCAAAGGAATGGGCAGCGAGATAGAATTACACCAAGTGGAAAGATGGAAGCACTCAAGCAAAGAAAGCTTAACAGCCTGCAGGAGGATTTATCAGAAGCCACCGCAGGTACAGGGCACGCCACGGTCCCATATGAGCCCGTAAGTCTGTAAAGAGTTTTGCCTGTCTAGCAATGGCTCAGTTTGTAGCATAATCCCCTTTGAGTCAGAGCGTTGTGGAGTGTGTTCTGCTTCAGAAACAACTGAGAAATTTAGTCTGAGCAATGTTGAGATGCATTCTTTAACATGATATATTAACTCAAGTCATATCTGCTCTCTCAGATGGATTTCATGGCCCTATTTTGGAAAAAAGCAATCCTGCTATTCCAGTTAAAATGTCTCGTTAATAACATCTGACCTTAATACACAGCTGGATATGGGTGCTTGCTTTTTGCAAATTGTGTTTTCTACATTGTATCCGTGATTACACTTCAAAAATCACTTTATCGGCTGTTTTTGTATTTTATAATTATCCCAAAAAACTGCAGATTCTGTACAATAATTACAGTTGTGAACAATATTCAGGAGGCATGAATGAATCAGCTTCTTCTTCTCCATTGATTGATAAATGCCAAAATTAATTAATAATTCAGTATTTTACAGTGTCCCTGGTATTGTGGCCAATATCTGTCCCTCAGCTATTGCTATGTGGAACCATTGTTATTTCTAAATTGATTGTCACATTTCCTATGTTGTGACTGTTGAATATATTTCAACAGTACTTAATTAACTGCAATCATCAAGACATCTTCGAATAATGAAAAGAGCTATTTTAATCTGGGTTTTGTTTCATTCTTTTAATTGGATTCTTTCCAAATTCATTCCCTAGTTGCAATTTCTTACCCATACATTTAATGCCTGTGTTTGCAATGTAGATGTAATAAACATGACCAATGCAACACATGCTCTTACTTTACTCATTACACCGTTTGAATTCCAGTGCAAAGTGTTGTGTACAGCTTAATTCACCCTGCGATTCTATACCCTTTCACTGTGGAGATAGTTATTGTATTTAGTTTCTTAATGTGTATTCTACGGTGTCACTTAATTGAAACAAACATTCCAGCCCTCTGTTCTTAGCATATCTGTTTTTGGCCTCATTACAGTCCTTGGTGATGGATAGGACAGGCTTAACTGATTCTGACCAAGCATGTTTGCTAAAGAGATGACAGAAGTGAAAAATGAAACGGTCAAAAGAATTTTTACCACTTTCACTGCACACAGGTGAGAAAATGCTCGAAGGTAACTAAGGAAAATGTCTTGTTTTTAGTCAAATTCACTTAAAAAGGATTGTGATAATGCACTTTCTCTGAAGTTAAAGCTTAATTAAATACATAATTATCAGGAGCTGCCAATATTCTTTTAAAATAAGCAATTTTTTGTGACAGCCCTGTAACGTTCAACCTATTTAGTGAGAGTGTTATTACACATCAATGTTTGTTAACAAAGACAAATTAGTCTTAAAAGGCAGAACAAAATCACACCTTAAAGCTTACATTCATGCAATGTGCAAAGAAGCACTGATTAACTAAAGAAGCATTGTCCCTATCCTAAAACCATAAGGAAACTTTCTATTCTATTTTCCAATGATTATTCTCAGGAACTGGGACAATGTGACGTTTACTCCACTTCATCATAATCCCCTGAACACAATTCCTGATACATTAGCCAAGAGGTGTATCACAACTAATTCCCCCTTCCCTGCCTTCAGTGAGGATCCCCAATGTCTATGTCATATTTGCTCTAGTGGTAAGACGGGGTGGGAGATCGCAACCTTCACGTGGTTTGCCCTGTTTCAACGAATGCAATCAACGTGGCGTGCAAAATCAAATAAGATCAAATAGAACAAGTTGTCCTATCAACTTTAGGCTGTGCACGCCAAATGCAAGAAGAAGTCGTGATAACACCTCACTATATCTTCCTTCTTCCGTAACACTGGCTTCCCCCATGCAATGGTGGACAGAGCCCTTAACTGCATCTCATATATTTCCCATACTCTGCTCTCACCCATTCTCTCCCTGAACAGACCAAAAACAGAACAGAACACACACAATTCCCACCGTCCACCCCATCAGCCTCCATAACTGGTCTTCAGAGTCTTCTTCTCCTTCAGAGTCTGAAGAATGGTCTCAACCCAAAACGTCACCCATTCCTTCTATACAGAGATGCTGCCTGTCCAACTGAGTTACTCCAGCATTTTGTGTCAGCCTTCATAATAGATCATCCTTGGCAATTCCACTGGCATCAACAAGATTCTACTACCAGATACATCTTCCCCTCCCCTTACAGCATTTCACAGCGGACACTCCCTTTGTGACTCCTCAGCTGGCTGTTCCATCCTTATCAACTACTTCCCATCTCATTGAACTTTTCCAAGCAACCACAGGAGATACATCACCTGTCCTTTTACCTCTTCCCTTCCCATCATCTAGGGTCTCAAGCGTCTCTCCAAATGAAGAAGGAATTTAATTGAACTTTTTTTGCAATCTTATGCTCTGCCTTTGTTGCTCTGCCTTTGTTGCTCATAATGTGGCCTCTTCTACACTGAAGAAACCAGATGCAGGTTGGGTGATCGCTTTATGGAGCTCCTGCATTGAGTCTCCTCCTTGTGTCTGAGGGCCACCTTAATTCTCCACTCCACTGCCACTGTGAGCTATTTGTCCATGGTATTTCACACTGTTACAACACAATGCAATTCAATATGAGGAACAGCACCACATGTTCCATCTGTGCAAATTGCAGCCTTCTAGACTCAACACTGAATACTCCAATATTACACGATTCATTCCTTTTTTTGCACGTATCAGAATCGGCTATTTCTGCCATAATTGTCACAGTTTTTTTCTTTCTCAGTCAGTACAGTCACACCTGCTGGAAATGCCCCTCAAACTTGCTATTGACAATACGTAACAAAGACAAAGAGATATAATCTGATTATAACTGCTACTCTAACTGTTGTATTTACAGATTTGATCCCACCCTATCAGGGATATTTCCTTCGTTCTACCCATTCCTCCTCCACTTTCTCTGCTACTGAAAACTAAATTGTTTCGGCTCATTACAGTTCTGATGGAGAAACTGTCACCCGAGATACTAAATCTCCTTCCACAGGTGCTGCATGACCTGTTCATCATTCCCAACAATTTCTAATTTTATTTGTCAGCTTCCAACAATGGACAATCACGGGCAGAGGGGGTGGAGAGGGCCATCAAAATGGGAATTCTGACTTTATCCCAGAATTACTGAGGCATCTTCCAGCCCTTTACCTTCATTCAAATTGAGATATGCGGACATTTTACAGACTGATTCCAACTGTTAAATTTCCAAGCAAAATACTGTACAAATGCAACTGCTGTCAACCCTACCGCCCGAGAGAATGTGATAAATGGGATGTGCACATTGTCTTTTCTTGTTTTGAATATCAATTGCAAGAACCATATATTTTTCCTAACTCCTTACTGTCATGCACAAACATTGCAATTTGATTATGACAGACCTTCACTGCTATAAATCAGCACACCGCAGAGAGTATCAATTATTTAACCAAATAGTATGCCACTCGAGAATTTTTGTTCAAATGCCAAACATTGAAAAAATTACCATCATATTTGCTGATGAGGATTTGCACATTGGTTTTAAGAGCAACAATCTTATAATACAAGACCATGTTTTTTAATCAAAAATGGCTTTTTCATCATAAGAAATTGGGGCGGCACGGCGGCGCACCGGTAGAGTTGCTGCCTTACAACGCCAGAGACCTGGGTTTGATCCTGACTACAGGTGCTGACTGTATGGAGTTTGCATGTTCTCCCTGTGACTGCGTGGTTTCTTCCCACATTCCAAAGACGTGCAGGTTTGTAGGCTAATTGGCTAATTGACTTCTGTAAATTATCCCTAGTGTGTAGGATTGAGCTAGTGTATGGTGATTGATGGATGGTAGGCGCAGACTCGGTGGGCTGAAGGGCCTGTTTCCATGCTTTAAATTAAAAGTATTAACCATATTGAGCCTGAAGCTGCTGTTTTAATTTAATGCACTGGATCTATTTTTTGCCTTACGAATTGAGACATGGGTTTAAACCTTATGACAACACAAGGGTATCTCCAACTATTATTTCTAAAGCTTTATTAATCATTGCAAGGATCATCCCCATGGAGAAAAGTCCATTCATTAGGTGGAGCCAAACTATCCACATCCATGAGATAGATTTTTTGATAGGCAGATGGTTGAACAAAGGACAGGGATGAAAAGACAGGTGTGAGACAAAAGTGTTGACGAGTTGGGAATTGTGAAGCTAGAGGAAGGAATGTAGATGGAAGGGGAGGGGGAGGAAGAAATAGGTGTGAGTCCAGATGAGGCACAGAGGAGAGAGGAGGTGGAAAAAAGGTGCGGGTTTTTGAAATTGGAGAATTCAATGTTCATGTAAGCTATGCAATTGCAATATGAGGAGTTGTTCCTCCAGTTTGAGGACACAAAAGACAGAAAGGTCAGTTTGGAAATGAGAAGAGGAGTTACAATGGTTAGCAACCGAGAAGTTAGACGAGGTGCAAAATTTCATATTTTGTTCTTAAATAAGACAATTTAATTTGATAACAATGTATTTCTGTTATGTTATAGAATTATTTTTCCAAAGGGAAAGTTAGTCACAATTATCTTTGTGCAGTAAGGTTAATATTTTAATGTTGAGGGTTGTTGGGGTATGGAACATACTATTATGGAAACAGAATTCACCAGAAATTTAGGAAGGGATGTGGACTTGTATTTGCAACTTATGTTGTACAGGAAGTTGAGGTATTTTTAACATGTCATAGGCAAATAGATCAAATTGAAGATACAGGAAATCCAACAGATACTGGAATATTGCATTGAACACAAACTGCTGGAATAACTTAGTGGGTCAGGCAGCATCTCCAGAGAACAAAGTGCTGGAGTCTGAAGAATGGTAACAACCTGATATGTTACCTATCCATGTCCTCCAGGGATGTTGCCTGACCCACTGAGTTACTCCAGTACTTTGTGTCCTTTCTTTATAAACCAGCATCTGCAGTTCCTTAAGTCTAGCTTGGAGTTCTTGTTTATCCAAGAGGAGAAAGACACGGATTGCAGAGTCAAAATATGCCTCCATACGTTTAGGACATGCGGCTTTAGCTCAAGCTTGCTCCTTACAGGATTGGACATCCAGCGCTTTTGTCACACAGTAAATAGATCAATTTGTTGTTTCTTCTATTGTAAACCAATGATCTTTGCTTTGATGAGCCCATGGACTAAAATAAAGAGAGTTTCCAGGCACTTGAAACATAGAAATATAGAACCATTGAAAAATAGAAATAGGGTGCAGGAGTAGGTCATTTGGCCCAACGAGTCAGCACCGCCATTCAATATGATCATGGCTGATCATCCAAAATCAGTACCCCGTTCCGGCTTTTTCCCCATATCCCTTGATTCCCTTAGCTAAGAGCTAAATCTAACGCTCTTGAAAACATCCAGTGAATTGGCCTCCACTGCCTTCTCTGGCAGAGAATTCCATAGATTCACAACTCCCTGGGTGAAAAAGTTTTTACTCATCTCAGTCCTAAATGGCCTACTCCTTATTCTTAAACTGTGATCCCTGGTTCTGGACTCCCCCAACATCGGGAACATTTTTCCTGCATCTAGCCTGTCTAATCCTTTAAGAATATAAATGTTTCTATAAGATATCCTCTCATCCTTCTAAATTCCAGCCTTAACTGAGCAATCCCTTGTACATTTTTCCACAAGGAAAAACATCCAGTCCACGTCCAGGGTGGAGAGGGGGGGAGGGGGGGAGAGGGGGGTATTGTCTAGTATTGATCTTTAATCAATACTAGACTAAGTGAGACCCATTGGGTCCCTGTCACACAGGAGGCCTGGTCCCCCAACACAAACTGTTCCCCAACGCAATATTCCACCACTCACCTGTTCCCCCAATGCAACCTGTTCCCCCAGCGCAATATTCCACCACTCACCCATAGCCCTCAACTGCACAGGCGAAGCTCATTTCCCCTCATCCCCAGCACTCCCTCCCCCTCCCCTTCACCCTCCCTCTTCTTTCCCCTTTCCTCCTCCCCTCCCCCAATCCCTCCCTCTCCTTTCCCCAACCCTTAGTCACCCCCTCCCTCCGTAACTCCTCTCCCCTCCCTATCCCCCTCCTATGCCTCCATCCCCCACCTCCCCACTCCTCACCTGCCCTATCCCCCCACTATCCCTCCTCACCTCTCCCACTGCCCTCCTCTCCCTCTATTCTCCACTCCCTACCTCCCCACTCCCCCCTCATCTCCCTCTATTCACCCTCCTCCCCCACTCCCTCCTCACCTCCCCCACCTTTCCCCCTCTCCCTCCCTACCCTCTCCACTCCCTCAATCCCCCCATTCTCCCTCCTCACCTCCCCAGGATCTCAAGGGTGCTGCTCCTTTCCCTCCTTGCGTGCCTGGAGTAGCAGCGTCACCACCCTCAGCGCCCAGGCCTCGGATCCTCGGTTCGGCCTCTCCCCTCCCCCGGAGCAGCAGCAGCAGCCATCGGCCTCAGAGCCAGCCTGAGCACCCAGGCCCCGGATTGTTGGCGCAGCCTCTCCCCGTCCCCAGAGCCGGCCTCTTCCCACGGCCTCTCCCCACGAGCCCGGATCAACAGTAAACCGGAAGTAATGGTATCCGTGTTGCCGTTGTGAAAAAAAGATTGCGATCTGAATTCTGGAAAGGCCCCAACTGCACAGGCGCAGCTGAAGACCCGTTGGGTGCCCTATGTGACGCCAGTAAAGACACGCACGGGAAACCTCCACCAACTGCGCATGCGCGGGTGGTGGCGCTGTTTTGTTAATTTAAATATTAAATGTTAATAACTTTTAAAATATGCCATCAATCCGAACAAAACTTGTTTCATTTACACCACAGGATAATGGTGGGTAAGTTGGGCCAAAAATGGTAGCGCTAGCCTGTACCGTTTTTGGCGCAAATAGAAGTACAACACAAACCTGCAAACAAACAAGATGAGAGTTTGCGGAAGCATTCAAACTCATGTTCAGCTAAGCAAGGTTCGCAACTGAAGCTTGGACCTGTAAGTGTAGCCACGGAGAATGTCGGAGGAATTTGTTTGTACAGTGCTTGTTTTGTACATATTTTTTATCCTGAATAAAGTTTATTTCAATTTAAATGGAAAAAAAATTAAAGCTTGGACCTGTGTGGATGTCCATGTCCTTGACTGCATTGGTAGCACAGTCATCAAATCAACCACATATGTGAATTGACATCATGATAAAGCCTTATGGAATCAATTGACACATAGGAGGAGGAGCCATCTTGAGGAACGGCTGCCAAACAGCAGCCGTGCGTTAATTGTACTTATTTTACTAGTTTTTGTTTTTATTTAAGTCTCTGTTTTTCTTTATTTTGCATTTCGATGTGAGGGGAATCAAGGGGGAACCACTTCCTGGTCCCTACCTGGTCGGTGAGGCAGCCTTCTCTCCGGCTGCCCAGTCGACCCGTCCTTGCGGCCTACCAGCGGGCGTGGAGCGGCGTTTCCTGGCGGGGACCGCACAGCACCCTCAGCTTCGGTGGCGGCACGGCGCTGGAACGCTATTGCGCAGCGGAGCGGGCGATGCCTTGCCTGGGTCGCCGCGGTGGACCGACGCGCTGGAGCTCCGGTGAGCTGGACCGCCGAGCTCAACACCTCCGGGCGGCGGGACTGTGGAGCGACCATCCGCGGGCGGCGGCGCCGACTCCAACATCGGGAGCCTCGTGGCTCTAAATCGGCGCGGCCCTGTCGGCTTCAGGTGCTGCGGACGCCTGCGGGAAATCTGCCGTTCCAGCCGTAGTTGCGGCCTCCGGTGAGGAATGCGGCCGTTCCAGGTGGCCCAGCTGCTGGAGGACTCTCCCGACGCCGGGGCTACATCACCCGGCGAGAACGGCCAGGATCATCGGGCCTCCGTAGAGGCAATAGCGGGGGCTTCATTTGGCCTGACTTTTTGGTTGAACTGGGGCTGGGGACTGGACATTGTGCCTTCCCCCACAGTGGAAATCATTGTGGGGGGATGATTTTTGTTTGTAATTGTTTGTAATTGTATTTGTTAGTCTGTGTTCAAGATGGCAGTCGGAGGGGAGAGTGGACGCTGGCGCGGTTTCGCTGCCACTGCTCTCTCCTCAAATTGTGTTTCTGATTTTCTTTTTTGTGTTTTTGGAAGGAATTCTGTCCCTGATTTGTGTATTGGCCTTTATAACTTTTTTTTTTTTTTTTTAATTCTGATTATTCTGATTATATGTTAACCATAAATCTCTGTAAGGTGTCCTTGAGACCTCGGTATAAGGCGCCCATAAATAAAATTCATTATTATTATTATAGTTCTTAGGGAGCCAAATTTTGCAGCCTATATTTCTTGCATAGTTCTCTGCCAGAGAACTATATTTGCCTAATGTACCCAACTGCCTAAATGTAGCAGTTGGGTACATAAATTCCCTTAAGAATGCATCACACATGGCCGGTGACATTTAGAACTGCTTTTGATTGCTCCTATTTTAAATATATCAGGATTGTTAAATAATAATGATCACAGATGGGGCACATTAGCCACAGCATTATGTTGCAAAATGTTTAATTTCTAATTTATATATACATATTTTCAGTGGCCTGAATACATTGAACAAGTTTTCATTTCATCTAAATTTCACCAGAGCTAAACACAATCAGTCATTTTATTACCAACTATAAAATTTATAATTGAATGCATTTGCTGTTAATGTTCTGTTCTATACACCAGCTAACAAGGTCTTTTGACAAGGTGAAAAAAAAGATCAAATTGACTGAGCTAGTGGTGATATTAGCCTTCAGGGCAAGAGAGAAGAACAGAATGAAAATGCAGAAACTGGCTTGTAATAGTAACAGTGCATGTTTCTTTATTCCCAGTCTTTTTTTGTAACAACCCCGGCCCAATGATATTACTGTTACATCTGAATTAGAGGTCTTAATGCACAATGCACATTCTAAGATGTGAGCATGAAATCTATTATTAAAATTCAGTGCAGTTTACTCTCCCAAAGCCTTGCCCGACATTCTTACCTCAGCCAACACATCTTTAAAAAAAACTATCAGATTACTTGGTATCTTTTGACCAAGGTATTTTGTTATTTCTATGTGATTTGCTATGTTTACCTGAGTCATTGTTCCTGGCACACAAAACCCTCCTGGGACTCCAAGGCAATGAGTTAAGCAATCATTTTCTTTGTGGATTTCTAGGGATGGAGGTATTTCTCTAATATTATTTCATTAATGTTATTTTGATAAAATTGTACCATTGACCAACATCTTTCAAAGTTCATGCATTTTGGGTGAGTTACCACTTTTCAGACCATTCCATGAGCCCTGCAATTTGTCCAAACATTTATGTTTGCAGAAATAGAATTCATCTTAATGATGAACCTCTTTTGCATATTCCTTTAACTTCTTGAAGCTGTTATTTAGTGATGTCTTGCAATTAGGATTGTCCTTTCCTTACATACTCATGAAGGCAATGTGTAGCAAGTTACAGAACTTAAAACTAAGTTCCAATAATAATTTTACCAATTCATTGTTTATTAGTTTAGTTTAGTTTAGTTTAAAGATACAGCGCGGAAACAGGCCCTTCGGCCCATCGAGTCTGCACCGACCAGCGATCCCAGCACATTGACACAGCACATATCCTACACGCACTGGGAACAATTTATAATTTACACTTTGCCAAGTCAATTAACCTACAAATTTGTACGTCTTTGGAGTGTGGGAGGAAACCCACGTGGTCACGGGGAGAACGTACAAACTCCATACAGACAGCACCCGTAGTCAGGATCGAACCCGGGTATCCAGTGCTGCAAACACTGTAAGGCAGCAACTTTACCGCTGATCCACCATGCCGCCCTTTTTTGTATTTATAACATTGTATACTGTCTAAGGTCTCCCCTCAGCATACGACGCTTGCTTTTGTAAAATGTCAATAATATTATTTCAATGATAATGACACGCATGAGTGAAATTAACTGCAGTAAATTTCAGGTTGTACCTTGGACAATAATAGACCAGTTACAGCCCAAATGACCTATGCAAGCACACATAGGAAGGTGCCAGTGTACATGTTGATACAAAGTCCAAGTGCTTCATCCACTTTATACATATGTCGTCTTTTCTACAATTTGCCTACTAATTCAACCGTCCACTCCATAGATAATAATTCTTTCACAGTATCTTCACAACAGAACTTCTTGATTTTCTTGACAATTAAACTTTAACACTTCCAATGCAAGTAATTAAAATGGCAAAAGTATAGTTGACAAAAAATAGCTGAAGTAGGGATTTTCTATGAACATATAAAAACCACAGTTACATCAGTTTATCTATTCTTCAATATTCAATTCAAAATGAAGTAAACACACTTTAAAGTAAAGAAATTCAATTATTTGTACTTAGAGACAAACGCATTGGCCAAAATATCTCTGCATTAGATGAAAACTAGTTCAGACTGCTAAGTTTTCGTTTGCCTGTTTTAAAGCTCACTAATGCTAAGAGACAGTTTGATGATGCATTCAGCTAAACAGTTTAATTGCATTATAGTTGTCAAAGCGGGTTCTGATTTATCAGTTGTGTATAATTTAGCAGACATATTGAAAGTAGGAAATGCCAATGATTTGGAGCATAGTAAGTCAATGAGCTTTAAGCAGTATTCCAGCAGACTTCTCTCTGAGAAAAAAGTTGTTCTGTGAACTTTAGCCAGAAGGTCAATGCTTCATAAGAAAGTGTTTGATCTCTAATCTGAAATGCACTATATGCAGCGTCTTTGAAGATGAAAAATAACTGCATAGCATTATTAACTCAATGGACATTCCCTCTAAACCCGATCCCCCTTTACTAAAGAAGAATTTTCTGTAATTCCAATATAATGGTGTTGATAATGTCAATGTGCGTGCCATTAACTCATACACTGAATTTGAAATATATAAATGGTGTGATCCCAATTTAGAACATTCCAGGCACATTGGCATCAGATGTGGAAAATGAAGTCTTCCAAGATGTTTGAGCGTAAGAAAAATGTGAGAAATTAATTCATTCCCACTTGACCCCCATAATGTGTTTTGTCAATCTTTCACATTAATTATACATGGCTTATTAATAAATCAAAACCAGAAGTGCACCAGATTTTACAAAACTTTGTCAACCAAAGGTCCAAGGGATGTTCTAAGGGCAGTCTTATTTATATATTTCCTTTGTTCTCTCAATTAGTTTCAGTACAGATTTACAAATGGTTAATTTTGACTATACAATATTCTATGGTGGAATAACATAGGAAAATTCTGAAGGGTTCAAATAACAGAAGACATGTATAAAAAGCAACAACTTAATTGTAAGAAGAGTACAGTACAATGTTATTACACAGACTAACCAGTGAAAACTTTGAGGCAATCATTATCAGTGGATTCACAGTTGCTCAATTGGACACCTTTTAGATGTAGATGATTCGGTAAAGGAATTGACAAAGTATCAAAGTACATCTTTACTGACTTTTATTTCTAGCAACTCCAAAGTAAATACAAATGGGGAGTGAAGGAAAATGACCAATTAATTCACTTCTTTCACATCATCACACAAAGTCTAAATCTACCACAATGTATTTCCTGGAAGGAAGCAGTTGAACGATAGGCAATGTGTTATAAATTACTGATAACTTCTTATTGGGCCAGAAATAATTGGTGCCTAAAAATGACTATAGATTAAAAATAATCCATTATGACATAGACATATCACTTTAAATTGATTCTGAGTAAATCTAGTTGCTAACATGAAATAAATTCTGTTAACAATATTTTGAATGTTGCAGGCATATTTTTGTTTCCCTCTATTCCAAGGCTTCTCATTTAAAATATATTGGCGACTTTCTGGATTCAGTATTGTTTTGTAACTCATCATGTATTTATTTTACTGTTTGCTTCTTTATTTTCTTCTACTTTATTTTTCTATTTTCAGGAACAATAGTAAAGAAGATTATTCAGTTAATTGATTCTTTGCCAGTACTCTAAAAGAATAGATCTAGAAATGTGTCTGTGGATTTTTTCTGCCATTTAAATATCTCCCTAATGTTGTTTTAAGAGCAAACCAACATAAGGTTTGACCAGGTAGGCATGAGGACTCCTTCTCATAGAAAAAGGCACGGAGGCGGAGGGGCGGAAGAAAAGCTCTACGTCGTGGGAACACGTTGAGGTGGGGGCGGGGAACAAAAGTCTGAAGAAGGGTCTCGACCCGAAACGTCACCCATTCCTCCACTCCAGAAATGCTGCCTATCCCATTGATTTACTCCAGCATAAGGTTTGACCGCATCTTCATCAAACTATCTAAGTGGAAGTCTGTGTCCTTGAGTGCATTGTTACCACCACACACAGTCCTGGGGGGGGGGGGGGGGGGGGTGTACCAATACTTCACATTGGTACATCCTCCCTCACTTTTTTTAGCACAGGCATCTTACTTAATGGGATAGATACAGAACTAGCTGAAGAAAGGTCCTGATCGAAACACTGTCTTTCCAATACTATCACTGACCTTGCCTGACCCACGGAGTTTCTCCAGCATTTATTTAGCTCAAGATTCCAGCTTCTACAGTTTCCTGGGTCTGAAGACCCAGAACAGATCAGGCAGCTCAAAACTGGATATCCATGATGTGTTGGGGACCAGCGGCAGCAGCAGAAATGTACATCACCACGGTGTGCAACCTCATGTTATTGTGCATCCCTCATTCTACTATTACAATCAAAGCCAGGGATTGACCATGGTTCAGTGAGGAGTGGAGAAGGGCATTGTAGAAGCAAACACAAGGCTCACAGTAAAGTGCAGTACCAAGCTGATGAAGTAGCATCACATTTGTGCTGAAGAGTGTAAAATAATAGAATAACAGAATGAAGCAACCCTTAATGCACTGCAGTCCCACCAAGTCTAGTGGTGGACAATTAAACAGTTAAAGGGAGGGGAACGCTTGAAGAATACTCCCACCCTCAGCCATGGTCGGGCCGAGCAAGTAAATGCTAAAGACAAGGCTGTAGAATTTGTAGCTACATTCCAAATGAGGAAGTCAAAACCCCCAGCATCATGAGAAATATCGACCATTGAGTCTTTGCTGTTTGAAGAATCATAGATGGGTAGAGATAGATACTTGTGTTTGAAGCACAATGTTACACTACTGCAATCTCGTGTTTCTTTCAGAGGCTTTATGAGATTGTTGCTGTCAAACAGGCTGCAACTGAATACATTGATATGCCAAATGGGCCGTGTTATTAGAGACTTGGCTGTGATTTCGAATGAGAACATTTACTTGGTTACTCGGTTTATTTCTTGATCAAGTGAAACAATGACCATTTGCAGCTGCTGCCTAAATGTTCCGTTGTATCAAGAAAAGATTATTAAGTGCCCTGAAGAGTTCACTGTGAAACACTAGTACTGTATGTTCGATTGTAAATATCCATTAGTGTATTTGACTCCAACTAGCCGCAACTAGTAGATCTGCTGCCTCACAGCGCCAGAGCCAGGTTCGATCTTAACCCCAAGTGCTGTCTGTGTGGAGATTGCTAGTTCTCCCTGTGACCACTTGGTTTTCCTCCAGAGGCTCAGTTTCTTCCCACATCACAAGGAGGTGTGGGTTTGTAGGCTGATTGGACTCTATAGATTGCCCCTAGTCAGTGTGTAGGGAGTGGATGTGAAAGTGGGATAACATAAAACTAGTGTGAACAGGTGATCGATGGGCAGCATGGACAGTGGGCTGAAGAGCAAGTTTCCTTGCTGCATCTTTCAATCAATCAAACCCAGTCTCAAGTACCTTCGGAACTGTATCCCCATTCGGGAAGCTTTCTGCGGAGCTTTGGTGTCTGAGATTCAAGACTATATGGCTCTTTACCCTCAGCTTTGCCAGCTTCCTGCAGTTCGTTCTGGTCAGCCAGTCATGGAGTCACACTGCACAGAAATGAGTTCACATTAACCATCAACTACACGTTTACACATCCCATTTTCCTCTCCCATCATCTGCCCCCAGACTCTATACCCTTGGGACAATTTACACTACCCAATGAACCTAACAACCCACAACATTTAGAATGTACAAGTCTCTAATAACGCGGCCCATTTGGCATATCATTTAGAATGGAGGAAACCAGAGAACACAGGGATGTAGTCACAGAAAGAGAGTGCAAACTGCACAAAGGCAGCAACTGAGGTCAGGATTGATCCCATATTGCTGGAGCTGGGAGGCAGCAGCTCTACGAGCCACCCACTGTTGTTATTGTTCACTCTGGTACTTCTGTTCCATGCTCCATTTGACTGACAATGACTGAGCTTATCTGATGGCCAAATATTGTATAGATTCCATCTGTTTATTACTGTAGAGCAGCAGCAGTTTGCAAAACTATATATTTAACAGTCTTGATGTGATCTCCACTCAGCTTCCAGGATTGACATGCCTTTCATTATAAAAAGGTTCTGCTGGTGTGCTTGGAGCTCTGATCAGTTAACAGCCATTTGAGCCAATAATAGCCCTTGTCTGCCAAAACCCATCCTTCTGATGCACATGGCCCTTGAAAGATGAGAGACAGCTGTGCCTGGGAGCTGCCAGCATGCTTGGAATAAAAGGGAGGGGGGAGGGGGGAGGAGGGGGAGGAGGGGAGGGGAGGGGAGGGGAGGGGAGGGGAGGGGAGGGGAGGGGAGGAGAAAAATACTGGAAAAAAATCCCTTACCTTTGGCGTTGATAAAATATAGTCCTTCTGTATTGAACAGTGAGTGTCATTTCTCAGACCAGGATTGTTGAAAATCTTGCCAGCAATGGAAGTTGGGCACCACTGCACTGTTGATTACATTTGGTTCAGTTTGAACCTGGAAGGAATATTCGCAAACACAAACATCTTACCCAGAAATGAACATAGGATTATAGTAATTGGCACTAAGATTCAAAAACGGGTAAAATTGCTTAACTTAGCATTAACTTATCTTGCATTTCGTTGTCTCTGTATTTGTACTCTGCACAATGACAATAAAGTTGAATCAAATCAAATCAAAATTATCTTTTAAATTCAAAACATCATTATTTTGCCATTGTGCAGATATATTTCTATTCCTTAATCAAATTACTCTGCTTTTTCATGTAAACTTTTGTTTACAAATATTTAGTCACTTTTAAAAGCTTTATTGATCCTGTTTCCACCATTATTTCTGGTAGAATATTCCAACCAATTTGCATTCTTTGCAATGTTCTTCATCCCCTCTCTCTTTCTTTTTTACAGTGGTTGACTAAGCCATAGTGTCTGTACTGTGTTTAATTTGGTAGCATTCACACCACAGTGTCAGTAAATTGTAATTTCAGATCTTACCCCATAGCGGTGAGCATAAAAGAATCTGGGCCATCAATCCAGGCAACTATTGCAGGAGGAGTGCCAGTTTTTGGAAAATTAAGGCTCATGTGTATGGCTCACCTGCTGCCCATGGTGTCCTGACGAATATTTGCACCTAGAACAAAACAATTAAAAATGATTATCTCATCTGATCTGATCTGATCATTATATTATTGTTCTGGAAGCTTATTATGTTGTAAATAGCCACTGTATTTCCCACTGTGTAACAGTGTACTCACTGAGTACACTTTATTGGCTGTAAGCATTTGTGGAAGTGCAGAGCTGGACATGAAAGATGTTGTATGATTCTGGGCCTTTTTTGTGTATGAAATGAGGAATTAAAATATAGCCAGCATTCATTTTTTATTAAATGCACCTCTGAGTATAATTAGCTTTGTGTATGTTTACACAAAATATATGAAACTCCTAAATATATGTACAGTACACTTTAAAATTACAGGAATGTATTTAACTTTTAAAGCTTTTTATGAATACATGGTCCCTTCAACTTTTCATCTTTTCTGAATAAATGGAAACTCCTTGGGCTTTGAAGCCATTGATTTCCTTTGGTATTTTATCTAAGTTAAGAGCCTGTCCCACTTAGGTGATTTTTTAGGCGACTATGACAATGGAATTCACTGAAGTCAGCACCGGCGACAACCTACGTCACCTGGCGACAACCTACGCCATCCTGGCGACAGCCTACGCCATCCTGGCGACAACCTACGCCATCTTGGCGACAGCCTATGACAACCTACGACAGCACCTATGTCAGGAGAAGACAAGCTACGACAAGCCTAGTCACCAGCAGTCGCCTAAAAAATCGCCTAAGTGGGACAGGCCCTTTAGAAATTCAATGATGCCATTGGGACTTTTGCTGCTTTTTCTGATCTCCAGTCTTTCCAACCAAAATGTCAGAAGATCAATCGTGCACCGCAATTGCTGCCTGAGAAATATACAGAAAACCAAGAAACCATCACTGCCAACATGTTGACTTATTCTTAGAAAGAACCAATTCATAGCTTTTATGATCTATGCACTATCTAGGTTTTGATTCTTATCTCTGTTCCATTAAGTATACGTTCATTAGCATCTGCCTCCTGTGCACACTTAGTGTGAACTGAGTCAGAGATTCCACCCATTGTGTCCACTCATTCAAGGTAGACAGGTTTGACTGAGCCAGTGTCAGTGTCTGCTTCCTATCTAACAGAGGCAATCTATCACTTCCAGGGAGTGAAATTCAATCACCCCATTGCAGTGTCAAAAAATATTCCAGCCATTGTTAAAGGAGACCGCAACTTCAAATTTTTTTGTAGTGTAAATATGATAATTTATCTTGATGAAGAAAATACCACTGGTAAGTGAAATGAGACAAAATATCATCATTAATTCAATTTGCAGAAGTGAGCGGTTCTTATATTATATTTTATATGAACCATATCATCTCCTTCGAATCTGCAGCAATGTCACAAAAGATCTGTTGGCATTTTAAATAATAATGAATGTCAGTACCTGACATTACAATTGTACTTTAATCTTCTAATCGATTGAAATCACTCTCAATGTATTTGACACCAGTTGAATCATTAGAATAGAACACTGCTTTATTTTTAATTTACAAATTGTTATTGCCTGTAAACCATATATTGATAGTGTTCAAAATTTACATTCCTCATACTGTGCAGCATTAATAGAGCTTTATCTCACAGAATCTGTAGCTCGTCAATCCATTCTAGCAATAGCTAGTCTTCTCAATTTTCATGCTGTAAGAGCCCTGACATTTGGCAATAAATTATTTGGTCAATACATCAAAGGTATCTACTGTTACATCACAACTTTTTGCGAAGACTAAGCAAGGCAGATGACTAAGATTAATGATATTTGGGTTAAAGAAGGAGCCACTTTAATAGCTATAATCCCTCACTAATGGCTCATGCTCCCCGCTGGACCTGTCTCCTCATTGCAAACAAGATTCAACTGGTTTACTCCGATGGAAAATTAACTATGATTTATTCATGTTGAGTGTTTATTTGCATCATTCCATTTGAAAAGATATGACATGACAGAGCACAGGACGCCAGTACATATTCATTTGCTAAAGGATTAAGGAAGTGAAAGCAGAAAACTTGCACTGTTATGGAGTTTCACCAGATAAATATTTCTAAGTGTTTAATTTATTCACTCCATAATGTCACTGTAAGTCTATGTCCAATATTTGACACTGGATATGTATAATAGTGAAAGCTTCCACTTATATTGCCTTTTACCACAACAAAAATGACCAAAAATGCTTTACAGAGGCATTATCAAACTAAAATTAATGGCAAGCCACATGAAGAGATATGAGGGCAGAGGACCAAATGCTTGGACAAAGCAGTAGCTTTTAAGATGTAGCTTAATGGATGAAGGAGAGGAAAAGAGGTTTACATAGTAAGTTCAAACTATTAGGAAACTGGCAAGTAAAGGCACTGCAGCCAACAAAACTGTGATAAAATTAAAGAATTAACACCCACTTCTAATTGGTTATCACACATATGCAACATTGAATTAATCACGGAGATGAACATCAAAAAGCCAATACCAGTATTAATTTTTGTTGCACCGTGCAACGGCACGTTACCTGGGCAAAAGACAAACTTGTACAATGAGGCCTAGAAAAGGTGGGAACCTGTTCTCATTTGTGCACTACTCCTCCAGACGTCACTGCCTGATCATCATTTAGAAGCCACAATTTAGGTGGCAGTGGCTTCTGACAAAGACCCATGGGAAGAGAGCAAAGGGCAAACGGATAGAGAAACACGACCAACCTCATCTACTATATCCGCTGTTCTAGGTGTGGATTCCTATATATCACATATAGAGCACATGGTATTGAGGGTAGGGAACTGACATGGGTAGAAAATTGGTTGGCAGACTGGAAACAAAGAGTAGGGATTAACGGGTCCCTTTCAGAATGGCAGGCAGTGACTAGTGGGGTACCGCAAGGCTCGGTGCTGGGACCGCAGCTATTTACAATATACATTAACGATTTAGATGAAGGGACGAAAAGTTATATTAGCAAATTTGCACATGACATAAAGCTGGGTGGCAGTGTGAACTGTGAGGAGGATGCTATCAGGATGCAGGGTGACTTGGACAGGTTGGGTGAGTGGGCAGATGCATGGCAGATGCAATTTAATGTGGATAAATGTGAGGTTATCCACTTTGGTGGCAAAAACAGGAAGGCAGATTATTATCTGAATGGTGTCAAGTTGGGAAAAGGTGAAGTACCATGAGATCTGGGGTCCTTGTTCATTAGTCACTGAAAGTAAGCATGCAGGTACAGCAGGCAGTGAAGAAAGCTAATGGCATGTTGGCCTTCATAACAAGAGGAGTTGAGTACAGGAGCAAAGAGATCCTTCTGCAGTTGTACCCGGCCCTAGTGAGACCACACCTGGAGTATTGTGTGCAGTTTTGGTCTCCATATTTGAGGAGGAACATTCTTGCTATTGATGGAGTGCAGCGTAGGTTCACAAGGTTAATTCCCGGGATGGTGGGACTGTCATATGTTGACAGAATGGTGCGACTGGGCTTGTATACTCTGGAATTTAGAAGGATGAGAGGGGATCTTATTGAAACGTATAAGATTATTAAGGGATTGGACATGCTAGAGGCAGGAAACATGTTCCCGATGTTGGGGGAGTCCAGAACCAGGGGCCATTTAGAACGGAGATGAGGAAAAACTTTTTCACCCAGAGAGTTGTGAATCTGTGGAATTCTCTGCCTCAGATGGCAGTGGAGGCTAATTCATTGGATGCTTTCAAGAGAGAGTTAGATAGAGCTCTTAAAGATAGCGGAGTCAGGGGATGGAACGAGGTACTGATTGTGGATGATCAGCCATGATCACATTGAATGGCGGTGCTGGCTCAAAGTGCCGAATGGCCTACTCCTGCACCTATTGTCTATTGTCTATTGTCTATCGGCAAGACCAAGCACAGACTGGGCGATCGTTTCACTGTAACACCTTCACTCAGTCCACCTTGGCCTACGTGATCTCCCAGTTGCCAAACATTTTAACTCCACTTCCAGTTCCCACACTGACCTTTCTGTTCTGGGCCTCCACCACTGTCAGAGTGACACCACATGCAAATTGGAGGAACAGCACCTCATATTTCACTTGGGCAGCTCACAATCTAGTGGTACGAATATTGATTTTTTGTTTATTTTCAAGTAACCCTGGCATTCCCTCTCTCCACCCTAGTCATCCTGCTAGTTTCACTGTTCATACCCCTTGATTATCACCTCGTCCACAACCAACAATGAACCATTGTGGGCTGGTTCCTTGGACATCGGTGCTGGTTCTGATTTTTTTTAATCCTTTTCACATGTCTAGTTTTCCTCTTCTCTGACTCTTAGTCTGAAGAAGAGTCTCGACCCGAAACATCCCCTATTCCTTTTCTCCAGAGATGCTGCCTGACCTGTTGAATTACTCCAGCTTTTTGTGTCTATCACGATTGTACAAAAATGACTGAGATCAGTTGAGGTAGGAAAGGACAGAATAAGAAGGACGGGAATAAGAAGATGTTCTCATCGCCTTGCCAAAAAAACAATAATAGTTTAAAACTTTCATACCTCATCTTCTGCAGCCCCATGATTTAGGTTAATGGGAATAGCGCCATCGGTGGTGCAGTACCGATGACGCAATACCCATGAGGCAGTAGCCAAGATGGATCCTGAATAAAAATGGCTGAACCCAAGGCTCGAGTGTAAAGCCTCTGTTAATTAGTTGTGAAGCTGTAATGGAGCAGTTTACAGTATACAGGAAACACAATATTAAGACATGGTGTCAGATCGGGGCCTGTTTCAGGATTCGTCGAGAGCTATGATTGGGTGCACGGTGACGGCGGACGACGTTTGTGAGTGAGTACTACTGAGAGCTGATTGTGCAGCCTACATTGTTTCCATCGATAGTGGGGTGGATTTGTCAGGAAAATGGAGCAGCTAAAGCCTCCTAGGCAAATTAATTTTGAGGCAAGGGACCTGCCAATGCAGTGGAGACAATGGAAGGAGGAGTTTGAGCTCTATGTTGATTTGAGCATGGCAGGGAAGGATGACAAGACAATGAGGAAACTGCTCATGTACCTAGTTGGACCGCAAGGGAGAGAGCTCTACCAAACGCTAGAGACACGGACGCCGGAGGGCAACGTACAAGAAGTTACACTAGAGCAGGCTCTCGATGCTTTCGAACAGCATTGTCAACCCGTGAGGAACGAGACCATCGACAGGTATAGATTCTTTACGAGGAGCCAAGAAAGAGGGGAGACTTTTGATTTGTTTTTAATAGAACTGAAGCTCTTGGCAGCTCATTGCGGTTTCAGAGAGTTGATGGATTCACTGATACGGGATAGAATAATATGCGGCATAAGAGATGAGATGATGCGGGGGAGACTTCTCTGAGAAATCTCACTTGACTTAGAAAAGTGTGTGATGGCATGCCAGGCTTCAGTGCTTGCCAAGGCCAGAGTTGGTGTCCTGTTAAGTGACCAACGACAAGATGTCTGTGCAGTGAGACAAGAGGGGAAAAGATACCAGCCAACCATACAGTGCAAATACTATGGATACAAAAATGAGAGGAAGAAGGAGAAATGTCTGGCATATGGCCGGGAGTGTTTCAAATGCATTAAGAAAGATCATTTAACATCACAATGCACGGAAAAGCATGTGCAACAGAAGAACCAGAAGAAAGAAAAGAAAGGGAAAAAAAAACCTGTGCATGCCGTGGAGGAAGTGGAGAGTTCCAGTGATGAGTATGATGACACTCAAGAGGATGATTAAATTCACACAATGGAACCGCAACCAGAAGCAGTAAAAGCAGAAAGAGTGCACAGTGTTGAGGAGACTCAATTCCCAAAGAAAATCTTTGTGACCATGATGCTGAAAGGGAAGGAAGTAAAATTCCAGGTGGACAGTGGAGCCACATATAACATCATTCCCAAGATGTATGCAAAGGATGTGGATGAAACCAAGCAAGTATTGTCGATGTACAACAATACGACAGTGGTGCCTCTTGGGAAAAGCAATGTGAGGCTAGTGAACCCAAAGAATGGAAGGAAATACAAAGTAGAGTTTGTAGTCCTGGAGGAAGACTGCATTCCAATCCTGGGAAGCAGGGCAGCCCAGTAGATGGGGCTCATCTCAGTGTGTAAAGACAACATAATGACATTGAATGGCAGTGAAATCCCTCTGAGCAAGGAAAGACTGATGGGACAGGTAAATTCAAGGGCAAGTACCATCTGCAGGTAGTTGACAGCATAACGTCGGTGATCCATCCACCACAAAGAGTCCCTGTAGCCTTACGGAGTAAGCTGAAAGAGAAGTTAGGCAGACCAGCAGAAGCTAAAATAATTGCCCCAGTATAGACCCACACTCAATGGGTATCCAGCCTTGTGTGTGTAGAAAAGCCCAATGGAACGTTGAGAGTGTGTTTAGACCCGAGGGATCTGAACAAGAGGCTTAAAAGAAGTCATTACCCAAAGACGACGATTGAAGATGTCCTCACAGACCTGAATGACGCCAAGGTCTTCGGTGACTTGTATGAAACTGGAAAATTACTATCATTCCAACAATTACAAATAAAATATAAACTGGGAAATAATCAATATTTTAAATATTTTCAAATATGTGACTATTTGAAAAAATATACAAAAGATCATTATAATATCCCAGCAGATGTATTGGATGAAGCAATGCAGATAAAAGCTGAATCAGCAAACTTAATATCATATTAGTATAATATTATCTTAAATGTAGAAATACCATCTACGGAAGGTATTAGAAGAAACTGGGAACAAGAATTAGCTATTAAAATCTCAAAGGAAATGTGGAATGAACATTTATTAAACGTGCATAAATGTTCGATTAATGTAAGACACACTTTAATACAATTAAAAATTTTACATAGATTATATTATTCAAAAACTAAAATTAATAAAATTTTCCCCAATGTATCATCCATTTGTGATAAATGTCAATCTCAAGAAGCTACTATAGCGCACTCATTTGTTTTTTGTACAAAAATTCAAAAATGTTGGATTGAAATTTTGAAATCTTTACAAAATTACTTAAAATAAAACTGATACCAAAAGCAGAATGGATTATCTTCGGAACAACGGAAGATAGTCCTGAACTAAATGTGTTTCAAAAGAAATGAATAGATTACGGGTTAATAACTGGAAAATAGTTAATCCTAAAATTCTGGAAAAACGCTCCAATACCAACTATAAACATGTGGATTTCAAATATGTTTGAAACATTACACCTAGAAGAGATAAGACTCCTCCTGGCAGGTAAACCAGATCACTTCCACCTGACGTGGTCTGCATTTATAGAATTATTACAAGTATTGGGTGCAAAAGTACTTTAAAAAAAAACTGAGGTCAGGTAAAGGGGGATGAAAGCTGGAGAGTTGGTATATCCCATTTGCGTGATGCTTATAACAAAGTATTTGTTTTTCTCTTTTTTCCTCTTTCTCTTTTCTTACTTCTTTAGGGTCTATCTCTTAATCCTTTCTTTTTAATTTCTTTTCTACAGGGTCTCTGTTCTTTCTTGTTGTCACGTTTTTACACCTTCACTATTTTCCTTCACTTTCTCTTTTTTCTTAATCTCAACCTTTCCTTTTTATCAGTGTAAAAAATGACGGAGTACATTAATTGTAATAAGATATACTTGATGAGTACTAATGTAATTGGTTGTAATGTAATGTACTTCTAATAAATAAAAATAAAAAAAATAAAAAAAGACATTGAATGGCAGTGAAATCCCTCTGAGCAAGGAAAGACTGATGGGACAGGTAAATTCGAGGGCAAGTACCATCTGCAGGTAGATGACAGCATAACGTTGCTGATCCATCCACCACGAAGAGTCCCTGTGGCATTACGGAGTAAGCTGAAAGAGAAGTTAGGCAGACCAACAGAAGCTGAAATAATTGCCCCAGTATAGACCCACACTCAATGGGTATCCAGCCTTGTGTGTGTAGAAAAGCCCAATGGAACGTTGAGAGTGTGTTTAGACCCGAGGGATCTGAACAAGAGGCTTAAAAGAAGTCATTACCCAAAGACGACGATTGAAGATGTCCTCACAGACCTGAATGACGCCAAGGTCTTTAACACGTTTGACGCCAAGAATGGGTTTTGGCATGTGGAACTGGATGATGAGAGTTCTCAGCTTACAACACTTAACACACCATATGGCAGATATAGATGGAGACGCATGCCATTTGGTCTGTCCACGGCCCCTGAAGAGTTCCAGCAAACACAGAACCAAGTGTTGGAGGGCCTGGAAGGAGTGAGGTCTGTTACTGATGACATCCTAGTGTTTGGGAAAGGGAAAACTGCAGAGGAAACAGAAAGAGACCATGACAGGAAGGTCAGAGCTCTGATGGAGAGATGTTGCGACAGAAACATGAAGCTGAACCTAGAGAAGGCAAAGCTGAAGGTGAAGGAAGTCACTTTCATAGGACATTAGTGTCTCTGCTGCAGGACTGAAACCAGATCCAGGGAAGGTAGAAGCAGTGCTACAGATGCCTAACCCAACGGATGTCCAAGGAGTTCAGCAATTTATTGGGTTTGTTAACTACTTGAGCAAATTCCTTCCTGGACTAAGCGACCTATGTGAACCCTTACGCAAGCTGACACAGAAGGATGTAGTTTGGTGGTGGGCAGAGGTGCATGACAGGGCAGTGATGGAAATAAAGAAGCTAGTAACTGCAGAGCTAGTACTCAGATACTATGATCCATCCAAGAAGCAGACAGAACAGGCCGATGCGTCAGAAACTGGACTTGGAGTGGTGCTGATGCAGGAGGGCCATCCAGTTGCCTATGCCAGCAGGGCCCTGACGGATGCGGAGACCAGATATGCACAAATAGAAAAAGAATTGCTGGCAGTGGTGTTTGGTCTAGAGAGGTTACATGTGTACACATATGGAAGGCCAGTGAATATGCAGTCAGACCATAAGCCACTGGAGATAATCGCACAAAACCACTTCATCGTGCACCAAAGAGATTGCAGAGGATGCTGGTGAGGACGCAGACCCATGATGTGACAATGAGATACAGATCAGGGAAGGAGATGCAGCTTGCGGACATGCTGAGCGGCCCATATATTCAGACTGGCAAGACTGACACGACCATGAGAGAACTGGAGACTGTAAACCTGGCAAGGCACATCCAAATATCACAGCCTCTGCTAAATGGCATAAGGGATGCAACGAAAAAAGATGAGACTATGCAGAGACTGCAAGAGGTGATCAAACGAGGCTGGCCAGAGAACAAGAAGGATGTTGACCCAGAACTTATCTCCTATTTCCATATGAGGGACGAACTGAGTGTTGGAGATGACCTCATATTCAGGGGAGAGAGAGTAATCATCCCTAAAGCCAGGAGACGAGACATGATCACACGAGTACATGACTCCCACATTGGTGTGAATGGCTGTCTAAGGGCAAGAGAATGTCTGCACTGGCCCGGAATGAGTGCAGAAATCAAGGACTTCGTACAGAAATGTGAGACATGTCAAACTCAAGGGAAAGAGCAACCAAAAGAAACACTGCATTCCCATGAAATTCCAGAGAGGCCATGGGCGAGAGTGGGTGCAGATTTGTTCCACTTGGATGGAAGGAACTATTTGATCACTGTGGACTACTTCTCAGGATATTGGGAAATAGACTTCTAGAGAAAACACTGGCATTTAATGTCATCCACAAAATCAAAGGCCAGTTCGCAAGATATGGAACACCAGATCAGCTCATCACAGATAATGGGCCACAGTTCACAGCTGAGGAGTTCAAGAGATTTGCCAAGAAGTGGCAGTTTGAACATACGACCGCATCACCCCATTATCCACAGAGTAATGGAAAGGCGGAGAGCAGTGTGAAAGTTGCGAAGTAATTGCTGAGGAAGGCTAAGGCTGCAGGAGCTGACCCTTACCTGAGCATATTAGCTTTTCGCAACACACCAACACCTAGCGATGTTACAAACCTTACCTTCAGCGATGCTGCAGTTCTGCCACTGGCCGTGCGCACGACATTGGCACCTTTGAGGGGGGGGGGGGATTAAAATGCTGTTTTCTACTGCTTGTCGGAGGCGGACTTCCTTGGGCTGCCAGCTGCTGAAGAAAAATCGATCCGACTTCCGTTCCCGATTTTTTTTTTTTAATTGCGAGCCAATTTAATAATTACATTAAAATAAAAAGCGACTTCTAACGCCCTCAACGCCTACAACGTGATGGATTGCATGAACGGGACAAAACAAAATGTAAGTCGTTTATTTTACATATATTCTTGTTTCTTGGGATGGCTTTAATCAAATTTTACGATGCGAAAATGTTATTTGGGCTGGATACGAACTGGCAGTGTTTTTCCTGCCGATATGGGGTTCAAATTCAACGCAAATGCAACGTTCCAATCGATCGCATTCCAGAAAAACCCACTCGCAAGATGATTTAAATGCTCTTTTTTTTGGACAATCGTCATAAGAGCATCTAAATCGTCTATATTTTGTGTTATTGTCTATCCATAGTCAATATTTTAATACTAAATATCAGTTTTAGTCCCATGTATTGTGCAAAAAAATAATAATTTTACTTCGGAGTCACGTGAGTGACTACGTGAAGAAGCCCGCCAGCCCGCATGTGCTTAAATACGTCTAACGCATGGCACACGACTGGCTGGGAGGCGTGTTGCTCCTCCAGCGGTAAGTTTAAAAGGCCCTACAGGTAAGTTTTGCACTTATTCTGAGGTCGTTGTTTGTTCAGTGATCTTGATTACAGAACTGCGAGATTCCAATTATCATGGAAAAGTCCAGGGCGAAGTCCAAACGGGCCACGGGGAAACCAGCTACGGAGGACCGCGGGAGTGCGGGTAGCCGGCGCCTGTCGATTTCGCCATCCGAGTCACTGATGGTGCGGTCAGTGGCTTCCGACTTGGTGCCTGTCGAAAGCACTTTGGTAACCCAGAAAGGGGGTAAAGCCAAGAGAAAGTCGGATGGGCCTGTGCACTCGGACGAGTCAGGCCAGGAGGACTCGCCTCCCACAATGGATAGCGTCTTCGGACGTTTATCCCGGATGGAGCACCTGATGGAAAGGATGCTCCATCATGATATTCTCCGGGGAACGGAGTTATATCAGCGCGGGTCTCCTCGGGGGCCCACGGCGGCGCCTGGTTCAGGGCTGCACAATGTCTCCCTCTCTGAGGAGGGGAGCGTACGGAGTCAGATCTGGACTGACTCCAAATTCGGTGGTATGGCTGGGGAGCATACCAGTATACACGAAGTGCACGAAGCACAGGATTTGCCTGCCATAGCGTCTAAATTTGCGATACCGTCGCAAATAGGGGAGCCGCTACAAGAGGAACTTGCTGCAAGCATTAACTACCTCACTTCCCACCAGCTGCAGGAGCAGGAAATGATGGATACATCTGCCAAATACCAGACACCTGGGAACTGTGCTTCGCTAAATGTACCGGCTGTGAACAACTCGATTTGGGGATATATTGGAGGGGCCCATCAAAGCCCAGGAGGTAAAGCTCCAGAGAATCTTCAAATTGCTGGCCTCAGGCATCACGGCGTTTACCAGGTCCGTGGATGGGGGTCCATTGTCTGATGTACAGCAGGATGCCCATTTTGCACATGTACATTTTGAAATTAACTGCTTTCGTAAAAATGCCATCCGACCTGCCCTGAACCCCAAATTTGCGGGGTTGTGCAGGGCCAGCAACGTTCAACCGCAGAATCTTCTCTTCGGAGAAAATCTGCCAAAACAGGTCAAGGACCTCGATGAAGAAGCGAAAGCTGTCGGGCTGATGAAGGCGCCATCGACAAGCAGAGCTTCACCTTTCCGGCGGCAGCACCCCTACGCTTCCACCAGCAGTAAGCGGTTCGCTGAAGCTGGTGGCAGCTTGAAGGCCATATATTCTGGGCAGAAGCCTTTTTTTAGGCCCAGGCCCAGGCCGGCCCTCGTGGATGATGTGCAATCCGCGCACTCCAGCAACCCTACCCCCCAAACCTCGGGGGCGGAAATAAAAACCACAAAACCACCGGTAACCATGGAGGTAGGTGAGTCTGGTTCTTTCCGGGACATGGGGTGTGTGGACCATTTACAAGTTGGTGGGAGATTACACTTGTTTTTGAATGAATGGAGTTGGATAACATCAGATCTGTTTATACTGCACAGTATACAGGGGTTCCAAATCAAATTCCTTCCCAATTCATTTCCACCCACACAGCATGCCCCAAACCGGACGTTTGTTCATTCACAACAGGAAGGTTTGGATGTGCAAGCTGAAATTCAAAAGTTATATACAAAAGGGGTAATTGAGAGGTTGAGTCATGAACCTCACGAATTTGTTTCTAATATATTTACAAGACAAAAGAAAGATGGAGGATGCCGAATCATCCTTGATTTGACTCAACTTAACGTTTTTGTGCAGTATAGACATTTAAAACTGGAAAACTTCGTTACTGCCAAACGACTGATTTCCAAAGGATGCTTTATGGCATGCATCGATCTCATAGATGCATACTATTCGGTACCCATTCACAGGGATCACCGGAGGTATTTGAAGTTTAACTGGATGGGGCAACTGTGGCAGTTTAAAGCATTGCCTAATGGGTTAACGTCAGCCCCCAGATTATTTACCAAATTATTGAAACCAGTGCTTGGGCTTCTTAGAGCTCAAAATCATATTGTTATGGCATACTTGGATGATATCCTAATCATAGGGAAAACTCTGAAATTAGCTAAATTAGCTGTTTCAGCCACTAAACTCTTGTTTGAGAGATTGGGGTTTCTCATCCATCCAGATAAATCTAAGTTGATACCATCCAGAGTTATTGATTATTTGGGATTTACCATTAACTCTATTCACATGTCTGTGACTCTGCCCTGGGGCAAGAGATTAGAATTAATAGAAGCCTGTAACAACCTTGTTGTTATTGAGCAACCATCTATTCAACAAGTAGCCAGGGTAATTGGCAAATTAGTGGCTGCCTTTCCAGCTGCACAGTTTGGACCTTGGCATTATCAGAATTTACAACGTGCAAAGGAGCAAGCACTCAAATACCATGTAGGTCATTTAAACAGACCTATGCAGCTACCAGCTGATGCTATTTCTGAATTACAATGGTGGACGACCAATATTCGGCATTGCTCCAGTAACATTTTAGTCAGCAACCCTTCAGTTATATTACAAACTGATGCTAGTGCTCAAGGATGGGGAGCTACTAATACCATCTCTAGTTGCGGTGGCAGATGGGATGTGCATGAATCATCATTTCTTCATTCACATGGTATTAACTACTTAGAGATGCTGGGAGCATTTCTATGGGCTGAAGGCTTATTGTGCAAATATGCATCATCTGCATATTCAACCAGATTGACAACACCACAGCAGTGGCAGATATTAATCACATGGGTGGAATCAAGTCAGTATCCTGTGATAATTTGGCTAACCTTATTTGGCACTGGTGTATTGTAAGAGGCATTTGGATTTCAGCTACCTACCTGCCAGGTAGGCTCAATATAGTGGCGGACACCAGGTCACGGAAATTTAATGACAACACAGAATGGATGTTGGATCATAAAGTGTTCACCGACATTATTGCTCGGTATATCGATTTGCTCGCCAGATATCGATTTATTCACATCCAGGCTCAATCACCAGTTACCAAAGTATGTTGCATGGGAGCCAGACCCAGGGACAGTGGCGATGGATGCATTCTCGCTACACTGGGGTGGAATGTTCTTCTATGCATTCCCTCCATTTTGCCTCATCAGTCGGGTCTTGCAAAAGATCCAGCTAGACTCCGCGTCAGGCATTTTGGTAGTGCCTGACTGGCCTACACAGCCATGGTTCCCATTGATACTGGGAATGACATCAGAGCCTTTTATGGCCATTCCCAAACGCAGTAATCTGCTGGTTCATCCTGTGACTGGGGAGAGCCATCCACTACATGATCGAATTAATTTGTTGATTTGCAGACTCTGAGGAGACCTTTCCTGGGGCTCGGACTATCAGATCGCACTGTGGACGTGATCACTGTGGCTTGCAGAGATAGCACCAAGAAGCAGTACATCTTCTATATCAAGAGATGGGAAACGTTCTGTTCGCAGTCCAACATCACGTATAACACGGCACGTGTGACGGATGTCTTGGAATTTCTGTCCAATCTATTTTTTTACCAGAGATTGAGTTACAGTGCCATTAATTGTGCCAGGAGTGCATTATCGTCATACTTGTTGCTGGGATCGGGACGCCACGCTGTCGGGTCTCACCCGCTGATATCCAGGTTCATGAAGGGTATCTTCAACACTAATCCCCCCAGGTCAAGGTACTCGGAGATATGGGATGTCAACATTGTACTGACGCTGCTTCGGCAGTGGGCTCCAGCTACATCCCTGTCACTGGTCAAACTCACTATTAAAGTGGTTAAGCTCATGGCGCTGGTTTTGGCGCAACGGGTCCAGTTGTTGCATAACCTGCGACTGGACACTATGGTTTCATCTGCCAGTAAAGTAACATTTTATGTGCATGACTTAGTCAAGCAGAGCAGACCAGGGGCGTCAAGTTTATGGCAAACTAGAGTTTATGGCATACCCCGTGGACATTCGGTTGTGTGTGGTCACACATCTACAACAGTATATCAAGGCCACAAAAAGTCTCAGAGGCACTGAACTAGCAGTGTTTGTTAGTTATAAAGAAACTCACAAGAGGGTGTCAGTGCAGACCATCTCGAGGTGGTTAAGACAGGTTTTGGCTTGTGCAGGTGTGGACACTGATATTTTTAAATCTCACTCCACCAGGGCTGCAACAACATCAGCAGAGAGGGTTTTGGAGGTTCCACTGGACCACATCCTAGCGGCGGCAGGATGGTCAAACGAGAGAACTTTCCAAACTTTTTATAACAAACCCATTGCCAGGCCGGGGGTGTTTGCCAACTCAATTTTAAGTTCTGTTTTATAATTTACCCTGGTTGTGAGGGGTCACTATTATTTTCATATATATCATTTTGTTTAATAAAAAGCATCAGCATGCTTTAACTCGATGTCATGTCTGAATACATTGTGATTTTCACTCATCTATGGTCAACTAATGCAGTGTGTTGCATGGACTCGTGTTCACGGCATGAAATCACAGAGCTTTGAAATCTTCACATAGTCACTCACGTGACTCCGAAGTAAAATAGTAAGATTAAACGAGAACTTACCAGTTTGAAGTTTGGTCTTTATTTTATGAGGTACCGATGTGTGCAATACCCATGAGGCAGTAGCCAAGATGGATCCTGAATAAAAATGGCTGAACCCAAGGCTCGAGTGTAAAGCCTCTGTCAATTAGTTGTGAAGCTGTAATGGAGCAGTTTACAAGGAAACACAATATTAAAACACCATACATCTGCATGATGCAGATTTATAGGACTTTAGTTAGGCTGCATTTAGAGTATTGTGTGCAGTTCTGATCACCCCATTTCAGGAATAAAGGAGAGGCTTTGGAAAGCATGCAGAGGAGGTTTACCAGAATGATGGCTGGGCTAGAGGGTATTAGCTACCAGAAAAGGCAAGACAAACTTGAATTGAAGTCGAAGGCCACAGGGTTGCTAGCAAGAGCGGATCTCGCTATCAAACCATGCAGGGGATGGGGGACACAATTCTTTGGTGGCCGCGTGCGCATGCGCACACTCACACACATGCGCGCGAGGCTTCGGAGGCTCAATCCAGCACTAAATGCAGCTCAACACTGCCTGTCTCACCGGGTTAACTACAGCCCTGCCTGGACTGACGGGACACCAGCGCTGCTTCTCCGCGCTGGCCATATTTCCCGCAAGCCCAGGCACGTTAACCTGGCGGGACAGGCAGAGTGAGCTGGGTTTAGCGCTGTTTCTCTGCGCTGGCTGTGGGCCTGGGGTACAGCTCGCGTCTGACTCCCGACCTATCTGGCCACCCGTGGGGGGGGGCACTCGGGACAGCGCCGGAGAGCCGGCCGGGATCGATCCTGCCCAAAGATACTAGAGTAGCTCTTCGATCCTGGCTGCAGATGAGGCGCAGATCTGTGCCACGTCCCCCTCCTCCAATCACCGTGCTCTATCCTCAGTCCCACCCCCCCCCCACTCCTCCAATCATCGCGCCCTCGATCAGCAGTCCCACCACCACTGTCTCGCGGAAAGCGGAGATTTTAAAATACGGATCACAAAAACTGGGGGGATGTCCCCCACCTCTCAAAACATGGGGGGAACGTGTCCCCTCTGACCCCCCCGGGTTTTCCGCCCCTGGTTGCTAGGAGACCTGTTTATGAGAGACATAAATAGGGTGGACAGTCAGAATATTTTTTCCAAGGATGAAAAATCAAGTACTGTACATTGGACAGAGGACATTGCTTTAAGCTGAGAGGGGCAAAGTTTAAACAAGATGTGCAAGACTAGTTTTTTTTTGACACAGATGATGGTGAGTGTTTGGAAAGTGCTTCCGAGGGTAGTGGTTGAAGCAGATAGATTAGAAACATTTAATAGACTTTTACTGGAGGGATATAGGTTATGTGCAGATAGATATGTGATGGTTGCAGGGCTGCCAACATTGGGTGAGAGTTGGGAGTGAGAAATTGCGAGAAACCAAGCACGAGGGAGTGTAGCGACCGAGGGGGGGGGGTGTGGGGGGGGGAGGTTGAGGGGGTAGGGTGGGGCGGGAGGGGGGAGGGCGTAACCCCCTTCCCATTGGTACGGAGCTTTTGCATTTTTCAGCTTGAAATTGTGCAATCTGGTGCATACTGTAGCGAGTCTTTTAACTTACACTTGAATGCAATATTTATGCTTTAAATTGGATTAGCTATGAATAAAGTTAGGCTAAATTACATTCCTCATTACATTCCACAGTAGTGCCAGGCTCTGATCAACCGGTACAGCACATGAATGATCTTAGTATATTCATGTATGGAAATCAGGTTATAATCAAACACTTGGCCCATGTTGACCAACCTGGGTCTCACTGCACACCTGGTACTAATCCTGACCCTGACTCCAGTTGCATACCTTCTCTCATTCCTGACCCTGAGTCCAGCCTTACACCTGCCCCATTATTCTACCCTGATCATAGCTACTTACCTGCTTAGGTTCCCAGTGCTGAACACTCCCATTGTCCCAGCTTTGACTGCACACCTAGTACGATTCCAGACCTTGATTCTGGATGCACACTTGGCTTTGCTCCTAGCCCCTCTGCACTGACAATATATCTGGCCCACACATAAAGCCCCATATCTGACTCCCCTGGACTTAACCTATTACGTTCATCCACAGGTGCTTATCTAATGCGGTAATCTTTTATGGGGGCACTTCACAGACCAAATTTTGTATAATAAAATTTGCTACATCCATTGGCTTCCTTGTTATTTAACATGCTAGTTACTTTGTCAAAGAAATCATCAATTGGTTGAACACAATTTCTCATCCATAAAATTATACTCACTCAGCTGTATGTATTCTGTTACCATTTCCTTCATTTTCCTGACAAACTGTCTTGAAGTCATTTTCACCCCCAATATTTTCAGTATTTTGCTGTCTTCCTCTCAGCTGGGACTTCCAAAATGCAAAGTCCAATATTATTCTATTAAATGTGATCTTGAGAGTACATAATATTTTCTGTGGTATTCATAACACAACAATGATAAAAAAGATCTTTGTTTTGATTGCACCTACCAACATGCATACATTATTATATTACAGTTAATATGTACCGAGGGCAAATTTTTGTTCCACTGCTCCCCATTCCCAATTATTTTTATATTGAAGTGATTGAAATCCAAGTGAAGTTTAAATGGCATCAGAAAAATAAAACCTCCAGAATGGATGATATTCATTACGTGGTTGGTTGGAGTCAGTATCAGCACAATTACTATAATAAACTTTGAATCTTCAGATGTCCTGGTTCAAGCTAAAACTAATGACAAATAATAACCTCCTCACACATTCCCCTGCAAGTATCTCTGTCACTCCTTTAAAATATGCCCCTTCTTTGAACAAGCTCTTAAACATCGCATCTGAATCAGATTTCCATCTGATTACACACCTTGAGGATGTTCATCTACATGTTCAATTAATAAAACAATGAGATTGGGGACATTTCTATTCAACCTGTCAAAGGAATTTGGGGGGGGGGGTAGGAATAGTCAGTGAGGTAAACAAACATAATATAGAGAAGATTACGGAGAGTCGGTATGTCAAGGAGGACTCTCACTAACTTCTACAGGTGCACAGTAGAGAGCATGCTGACCGGCTGCATCGTGGCTTGGTTCGGCAACTTGAGTGCCCAGGAGCAGAAAAGACTACAAAAAGTAGTAAACACTGCCCAGTCCATCATCGGCTCTGACCTCCCTACCATCGAGGGGATCTATCGCAGTCGCTGCCTCAAAAAGGCTGGCTGCATCATCAAGGACCCACACCATCCTGGCCACACACTCTTCTCCCCACTACCTTCAGATAGAAGGTACAGGAGCCTGAAGACTGCAACGTCCAGGTTCAGAAATAACTACTTCCCCACAGCCATCAGGCTATTAAACTCAACTCAAACAAAACTCTGAACATTAATAGCCCATTATCTGTTTATTTGCACTTTATCTGTTCTATTTATTCATGTGTGTATATATTTATATAATGGTATATGGACATACTGATCTGTTCTGTATTCATGTCTACTATATTCTGTTGTGCTGAAGCAAAGCAAGAATTTCATTGTCCTATCTGGGACACATAACAATAAACTCTCTTGAATCTTGAATCTTGAATCTAGTTGAGTGGCAAATGACAATAGTGCTACCTTCCCAATATTTAACTGAAGGAAATAGTGGGTTATCGGGGCTGTATGTTATGACAGACAACCTGACACCTTGCATGTCATTTTAATATTACACTTATCCCACCCCCCTGGATATTCCGGATAAATAAATTAAGGTTTTGTCAACTAATTACAAATCAGGCTAATTACAAATCAATAACATTAGCCAACACCGAAACACGAAACACTGAGCATTGGAATCCAGACATCACAACAACTGGCCTCAGTTCCCCGCTCACATCTGGCAGTGCTCTCTGTCTGAACCAGGGGCCACGGAGTGTTTTTGAAAGTGGGGAGGCTGAGTGATCACTGATCACTGGACTTGGGGGTACCCGGTAAGGTAGTGGAGCAACCGAGTGGGGGGAGGGTGTGGGAGGGGGGGTAGGGACTTTTTGAAATTTGATGTATTAAAATCATGTTTTAATGCATTGTAGAAGTATGATTTCAATGTTTTTTGTTTGAAGTATTTTTAAGAGGTAACATTTTAAGGGGTAACTTTTTCCACACAAAAGGTGGTGGTTGTATGGAACAAGCTGCCAGAAGAGGTAGTTGAGGCAGGGACTATCCCAATATTTAAGAAACAGTTAGACTGATACATGGATAGGACAGGTTTGGAGGGATATGGACCAAAAGCAGGTAGTGTAGCTGGGACATGTTGGCGGGTGTGGGCAAGTTGCGCCAAAGGGCCTGTTTTCACACTGTATTACTCTATGACTACATTATACCTCCACCATGCATGAATGCTTCAAAATCAAGTCGTCGAGTTTTATTGCCATATACTCAAGCATAGAAACATAGAAACATAGAAAATAGGTGCAGGAATAGGCCATTCGGCCCTTCGAGCCAGCACTGCCATTCAATATGATCATGGCTGTTCATCTAAAATCAGTACCTCTTTCCTATTTTTTCCCCATATCCCTTGATTTCGCTAGCCCCAAGAGCTAAATGTAACTCTCTTGAAAACATCCAGCGAATTGGCCTCCACTGCCTTCTGTGGCAGAGAATTCCACAGATTCACAACTCTCTGGGTGAAGAAAGTTTGTCCTCATCTCAGTCCTAACTGGCCTACCCTTTATTCTTAAACTGTGACCCCTGGTTCTGAACTCCCCGAACATCGGGAACATTTTTCCTGCAGTTACAGTAAGTGAAAATCTAGCAGGCAAGCAGGATGTTTTCTCCAACCACCCCCATTTGAAGGCCACTATCTTCCACTGTTACTACCCAGTGCTTGGTACCTACTTCCAGCAGCCACTGGTTGTCCTCCAGGATGCACCGAGCCGCAGCCTGATCCATGCTGGTCACCTGGGCGAATTCGGCACAGAGACTCTCGCGACAGCAGCGCAAAGCTTCCGACGCCTCCGACGGCCCGGGACTCTTGCACTGAGGCTGCTCCATGACCGGAGCGAGCGACTCGCCATCCCGGCAAACACTTGCCAGCCCAGCAAACACTCGCCAGCCAAGTAAACACTCGCCAGCCCCAACTCCCCATCTGCATCTGTCCACGCCGCTGCTTCTGCTTCTGTCCCTCCCTCAGCCCCGGCTCTCCAACACCCGCGGCCCATGCAGTTGATATGAGTTTTTAAAGTCTCGTTGAGCACAGAATTTCTCACGACAGAGCGTAAGAAATTTGTGATCAGCAGGAGGGCATGAGAATTTGGCGAAATGCGTGAGCCTCATGCTCAATGATTGAGAGTTGGCAGCCCTGTGGTCGTGTCCTAATGTTTGGCACAGACATTGTGGGCTAAAGGGCCTGAGGTTGAGCAGTACTGTTCTATGTAAAATAGCAAACTAGATTTGAAATAGTAACCATCACCACCTCCAAAAGTGACAAACAAAGATTAATAAAGTGGAAAGAAACACAGGCAAAGAGAAGGCACTATGTTATTCTTGAACTGCACTGAAGGATGTAAAATTGCAATTAGAATCTCGGCAATAAATACAGGTTTTGTGACTTCATTGAATTTATGACTGTTGTATAATTAGGCACACTGAGCAAAGGCTGGCAAATGAACATTGGCTGGATATTGCATGCACAATACTTCTTAATTAGAACATAGAAACATAGAAAATAGGTGCAGGAGTAGGCCATTTGGCCCTTCGAGCCAGCTGAATCCGGCTGATCATCCAGAATCAGTACCCTGCTCCTTCTTTCTCCCCATATCTCTTTCAGTCCCTCTAAGGGAAAACTTCCCATCTTTTCAGTTATCAAGAAGTAAATGATTAGAAATTAAGATAGACATTCTGGAAGTTTGAGGTTAAATGTATGGAAAACCATCATCATTTTAATCTAAAAAGCAAAAAAAAATGCAGATGTTAGAAATCTGAAAACCAATATGTCAACAGAGAGACAAACTTGAACTAATCTTTCAGATTGATTAAAGGGAACTGACTAATCTTATGGGTATTTCCAGAATTTTCAGTTTTTAATTTAGCTCACCCTGTGATCTTGTGACATGAATGCAATTTTTATTGCATTTTTATATTGTTTTCTGTGCATATTTATTGATATGGCTATGCCATTACTCTGCCAACGGTTTTAGGATATAAGGATATTACATGCTAATATTTGCTTTAGGTTTTTGGGTGGGGTTTAAGAGTGATCTAGTGTCATGATTCAATCATTGTGACATAAGAGGACTTAAATATTTAAATGCTGAAAGCAAATGTGCTCTGAAGGGTGTTAATATATTCTGAATAACCTGAATAAGAGGGAAAAGTTCCTATAACTATTTAGTATGAACACACAATGGCATAAGACACCATAATTTGAGACAATGAGAGAGGAGTCAGGAGAGAGTATGATTGAAAAAGAAAATGATTGCAGCTTTGATCGGAAACTATGTATCAGTAGTTGGTTAGTAGTGTAGATAATGATTTGTAGAATTATTTAGAACCAGAGTGCAGAATAAATGCAAGTTAGACAAGTACTGAAATGGCCATGCCAAAACTATACACCAATTACTTGAGAGTCACTACTGGTTTCAGAGTTTAACAAAATACTAATACATGTGTGAGGATGCTGCAAGAAGGACTTTCAGCTAAAGGGCCTGTCCCACGGGCAGGCGAGTCCATACGGCAAGCGCGACCTAACCGCAAGCGGGGGCCGTGCGGGGGCCGCGCGGAGGTCGCGGGGCCGGTCCCACTTCGATCGCCGGAGCCGCATGGAGTTGTGCGGAGCTGGTCCCGACATCGCGCGGGGCTCCGAAAACTGACACTATTCAAAAATTCCGTGCGGCAACGGCCTGCCGCCCCGCAGCCGCATCGACGGCCGTGCGCACCGCGTCGCCGCCGGACGCAGCCGCATCGAGGCCGTGCGCACCGCCTCGCCGCCGTACGCACCGTCTTGATGTCACTCGACCTCCGCGCGGCCCCCGCTTCCGATTTGGTAGCACTTGCCGCATGCAGCCGCATGCTGGTGGGACCGGCCTTGTACGGGGATCACTCGACCTCCGCGCAGCCCCCGCGCGGGCCCCACTTGCGGTTAGGTCGCGCTTGCCGCATAGAGTCACATGCCCGTGGGACAGGCCCTTAACGATCCCTACATGTGTTGTTCTCTTAATTTTTAATATATAATTTGATGAAAGGAAATTAGAGATCATTTGGAACTAATATATTGAACTGACCTAACCTACTTCATAATCATTGTACAATGATGTCCCCCTCTGTGACTATCAGTTCTCTGACCACTGAGCAAATTGGAGGTAGAGGTGGACAAATAACCATTAAACACTTACAACTGTGAAAAGACTTCTGGTGCAAAGGTTAAGCAAAGCATGAACAGGTGTTTCTGTTGTGCTTTCGGGAATAATTGAAATCACATAACAAGTATTTGCTGCGACCACCCACAGAAGAGCTGGCAACTAAACAACATGGAATGGCAAATTATAACAGCGTTACTATGTACTAATGAATCAAATTTAAATTCACCGAACAAAATTGAAGTAAGATTATCACAAATGAAATAATAAAATAGCCATTACATCGATTCTGATCTAAAAATTGTTACACCCATGATGCTTAATCTTAAATAATAAAAAGTTGGCAAAGTTCACTAATAGGATTATTACGTTGATTTAAATTATAATACAGAATTATGAATATTACAGAATATGATCAGTAGAGGATATATATTAATATCAAATGTAATCATTTGAACAGATTATTTATGCAAATTTGCACACATTTATTACTGAAATATAAATTTGATGTCCAAAGTTGCAAGAGCAAAATTTCTCAAAAGAATGAGCAGTCTGCTGCTCACAGATATATTTCATAGCAAGGTCCAGATCTTCTCAAGGACACACTCCTTCTCCCCCTGCCACCCACCGCAAGTCTAAGCATTTATGTCCACATCCTGCTCTCCCTGGAACGCCACATTCTCCTCTTAGAAGTCATGGAGGTGGGTGTCCATTCCCTCTAGTCTGGGTTGTGCACACTTAATATGTATTGAATTAATTTAATTGAATTCAACCACGATGCTATAAGTCTGTAAAAACCTAAAGGAAGTCATTGGATTTCAAAAGATTACTTCAGACATGAACACATTCATCTATTATTAATAATAACTATTATTAATAATAACTAATTTTAGAACAGATATGAACATACTAATGTATAAATCGGGAGCAGACTATGACTACAATTATCTAATTAGCTTTAGCATTTTAAATGTAGACAGTTTACTTTGCAGAATTACACATGTATTATGGGAGTACACTGTGGCTGGTACAACACCTCTGAATATTCTAAAGGGGCTGTCCTTTGAATATTCTAAAGGGGCTGTCCTCTGAATATTCTAAAGGGACTCATGGTCGACACGAGGTCCTAGAAGGTCTTTGTAACTCTCCTTCATGCTCGAGAGTAGTCCCCGCGTACTCGAGGCCTCTGCTAGGTCGCGGTGTATTTTTCAACATGTTGAAAAATGCCCGCGAGTAAAAAAAGGTCGCCATGGAAAAAATCTATACTTTTTTTTACTCGTAGGTTTAGTCAAAGTAGGTCGTAGTAGGTCGGCATGTTATTCGTAGGTAATCAAGGATAGTCGAAGGTAGTCGAAGGTAGTGGTAGATAGTCTTCAACATAGTCGAAGGGAGGTCGAAGGGAGGTCGAAGGAGATTGAAGAAGGTTGTCTTCACTCTCCACTATTCTGTGTCCAATTTTCACAAAGCTAGTCGAAGTTAGTCGAAGCTAGTCTTCAACATAGTCGAAGGAGGTCGAAGGAGGTCTTCAACATGACATTTTTTCAAACTCTCCTAAACGCTTCTAAACTCGCCAATTAGGTCGCCGAAGTGGGACAGCCCCTTAACATCTTTACTGGACAAAGTAATTCAAATTGATGGTCTAGAAGCTTCTGAGGACAGAACATGTCTCTTTTGTTACCGTGTTGAGGGATGACTCCATGGAATCACAATCAACAGAATATTAATTGACCTGTGGCATTAAAATGGAGGGGTATGCCTAACTAACACATCAGTTTGGCAACTTAATGTCTTTGCTGATGTCTATTGTCTATTGTCTATTGTCTATCATGGAGGTTTTAACAAGGGCCAAATAACATGAACTGTTTCTGTTTCTGTTGAAACAAAGAACTGCAGATGCTGGTTAATGGACACAAAGTGCTGGAGTAACTCAGCAGGTAAGATAGCAGCTCTAGAGGACATGGAATCTGAAGAAGGATCTCGAACCAAAACGTTACTGATCCATGTTCTCCAGGGATGCTGCCTGACATGTTGAGTTACCTTTTATGAACAATCATCTATTGTCCTCAATGCCACTGACCCAATGATTGGATTCAACAGCCTTAAAGTATCCTTGCAAGTTAACGTGAACAAGTTGCTTTGACACTTTGAAGATCGGTTCTTATTTTAATAAATATCTCCGATCCACATATTTCTATATTTCCTGAATATTTCCCAACATACAGCAACATATTACCTCCTGCACCCGGAGCATTCATTTTCAACAAAAATCTTTGATTCTGTGATTTATCAAATATCTTTGGAAAGATATCTATCTGCCGGTTCCTTTTTAGCCTCGGCATATGTTACTTCAAAACACTCTAATAATTTGGTCAGACATCATTTCTCTTTTATAAGACCAGGTTGACTGTGCCTGAGTAACTTGAACTTTTCAAAAGTCAAATGTCTTTAATTATAGCTTCCAACATTTCTTTTTCATTTTCCTTCATTTATTAAACTAAGCTAATAACTGATTCCTGATTCCTGATATATTTCATAGCAAGGTCCAGATCTTCTCAAGGACACACTCCTTCTCCCCCTGCCACCCACCACAAGTCTAAGCATTTATGTCCACATCCTCCTCTCCCTGGAACGCCACATTCTCCTCTTAGAAGTCAAGGAGGTGGGGTCCATTCCCTCTAGTCTGGGTTGTGCACACTTAATATGTATTGAATTAATTTAATTGAATTCAACCACGATGCTATAAGTCTGTAACAACCTAAAGGAAGTCATTGGATTTCAAAAGATTACTTCAGACATTAACACATTCATCTATTATTAATAATAACTATTATTAATAATCACTAATTTTAGAACATAGATATGAACATACTAATATACTAATGTATAAATCGGGAGCAGACTATGACTATAATTATCTAATTAGCTTTAGCATTTTAAATGTAGACAGTTTACTTTGCAGAATTACACATGTATTATGGGAGTACACTGTGGCTGGTACAACACCTCTGAATATTCTAAAGGGGCTGTCCCACTGCGGTGACCTAATCCACAAGTTCTGACGAGTTTGCCCTCGACTCATGGTCGACACGAGGTCCTAGGAGGTCTTTGTAACGCTCCTTCATGCTCGAGAGTAGTCCCCGCGTACTCGAGGCCTCAGCTAGGTCGCGGCGTATTTTTCAACATGTTGAAAAATGCCCGCGAGTAAAAAAAGGTCGCCATGGAAAAAATCTATACTTTTTTTACTCGTAGGTTTAGTCAAAGTAGGTCGTAGTAGGTCGGCATGTTATTCGTAGGTAATCAAGGATAGTCTAAGGTAGTCGAAGGTAGTTGTAGATAGTCTTCAACATAGTCGAAGGGAGGTCGAAGGGAGGTCGAAGGAGATTGAAGAAGGTTGTCTTCACTCTCCACTATTCTGTGTCCAATTTTCACAAAGCTAGTCGAAGCTAGTCGAAGCTAGTCTTCAACATAGTCGAAGGAGGTCGAAGGAGGTCTTCAACATGACATTTTTTCAAACTCTCCTAAACGCTTCTAAACTCGCCTATTAGGTCGCCGAAGTGGGACAGCCCCTTAACATCTTTACTGGACAAAGTAATTCAAATTGATGGTCTAGAAGCTTCAGAGGACAGAACATGTCTCTTTTGTTACCGTGTTGAGGGATGACTCCATGGAATCACAATCAACAGAATATTAATTGACCTGTGGCATTAAAATGGAGGGGTATGCCTAACTAACACATCAGTTTGGCAACTTAATGTCTTTGCTGATGTCTATTGTCTATTGTCTATTGTCTATCATGGAGGTTTTAACAAGGGCCGAATAACATGAACTGTTTCTGTTTCTGTTGAAACAAAGAACTGCAGATGCTGGTTAATGGACACAAAGTGCTGGAGTAACTCAGCAGGTAAGATAGCAGCTCTAGAGGACATGGAATCTGAAGAAGGATCTCGAACCAAAACGTTACTGATCCATGTTCTCCAGGGATGCTGCCTGACATGTTGAGTTACCTTTTATGAACATTCATCTATTGTCCTCAATGCCACTGATCGAATTATCCCACACCCAATGATTGGATTCAACAGCCTTAAAGTATCCTTGCAAGTTAACTTGTGAACAAGTTGCTTTGACACTTTGAAGATCGGTTCTTATTTTAATAAATATCTCCGATCCACATATTTCTATATTTCCTGAATATTTCCCAACATACAGCAACATATTACCTCCTGCACCCGGAGCATTCATTTTCAACAAAAATCTTTGATTCTGTGATTTATCAAATATCTTTGGAAAGATATCTATCTGCCGGTTCCTTTTTAGCCTCGGCATATGTTACTTCAAAACACTCTAATAATTTGGTCAGACATCATTTCTCTTTTATAAGACCAGGTTGACTGTGCCTGAGTAACTTGAACTTTTCAAAAGTCAAATGTCTTTAATTATAGCTTCCAACATTTCTTTTTCATTTTCCTTCATTTATTAAACTAAGCTAATAACTGATTCCTGATTTTTGTCTCATTCTCTTTTAAAATGAAGAGATGTATTCATATTTACCGACCTACTGGAAATTTACTCAGATCATAGGCTTTTTTGTAAGAGCAAACCTAACATATCAACCATCTCACCAGCCACTCCTCTAGCTTCCACCAGAAGCACTGGTGTTTAAATGCCTTTAAATGCCTTTTTGAAGTTTATATAATTGCCAGGAAATGTTACTTCTTCCAGCCATGCTAACCTAGTAATGTGGCAAGTTAGTGGTCCCATGGACACCACTAAAATCGGACCATGGATGGGTGGCTATATCCCAGATCTCCAATCTGATCTAGAGGAGAGATAGTGGTGGGATTTCCCCTTGAAACCCCAACAACAACAAATAAATAATAATAATAATAATAATGGATGGGATTTATATAGCGCCTTTCTAATACTCAAGGCGCTTTACATCGCATTATTCATTCACTCCTCAGTCACACTCGGTGGTGGTGAGCTACTTCTGTAGCCACAGCTGCCCTGGGGCAGACTGATGGAAGCGTGGCTGCTAATCTGCGCCTACGGCCCCTCCGACCACCACCAATCACTCACACACATTCACACACATTCACATGCAGGCAAAGGTGGGTGAAGTGTCTTGCCCAAGGACACAACGACAGTATGCACTCCAAGCGGGATTCGAACCGGCTACCTTCCGGTTGCCAGCCGAACACTTAGCCCATTGCGCCATCTGTCGTGGCATCTGCCCAAGTCAGGTTAACGAGTGAATTGGACAATGATGTTTTCCTTCTGATGTTGCTGCAATTGATCTCTGCAGTGAGAGAGATTTGGACCTAAAATGAGCTGTCGGAATAGTTTTGATGAGTTGTAGTATTGAAGGTAATGGTCAATGCAGTGTGTTGGTAATAGAGAAATTTGCCATTAGACTATTTTGTCCAGGACAATAGCAGACTGTAACAGAAGTGTTGCCGCACTGCACATATCCTAGTGTGAAGAAAAGTTTCTCCTATCCTTGTGTAAATTATGATGGTATAGAATTCCATCACAGAACCTGCAGTTCTGGAGGTGATCCTTTGTTTCTGAATGTCCCTGTGCCAAGATGTTCATTGTGTGTAGGTATGTGTTTTTGTAACAATAACATATTGTACTTTATCTTTGAAAGCCATTACATTAACTTTGTTGACATTATTAAACTAAAATTGTTATAACAATTCACTCCGTTTCAAAGGCCTTGCATATTATTTTCCTTCATATGCTAATCTAATTCCTTTTTGAATGGCCTGATTAACTCCTCTTCCACGAACTTTATAGGCATTGAGATCCACATCCTGAAGCACACAGCCATGTAAGCTTTTTGGCAGTGCACTGTGGTGTTTTTTGTCTGTTCAATAAGAAAAAACAAATGCTTTTCCTCCCTATAATGGTATCCACTTGCCAGAAAGGCATTTCTAATCACCGTGATGATGATACACCCGCTCCTGTCAAACTTCTGGTCAATGTACGCACAAGGAACTGCAGGTGCTGGTGTCAAACAAAAAATACACTAAATGATGGCGTAAATCAGGCAGCATCTCTGGAGAACATAGATAGGCAATGTTTTGCGTAGGAACCCGTCTTCAGACTGATTGTAATATGGGGGAGAAAGCTAGAACAGGGAAACTTCTGGCAAAATCAAGGAAATGTCAGGCATGCAATAGGCCGTTGTTGGCTATGGGATAGGTGACAATGAGTATACAGACAGAGCAACTCAACAGGACCACTGTTAAACTAGTACGATGACTAGGATGGGGGAGGGACACAGAGAGAGGGGATGTTCGGGTTACTTGAAGTTAGAGAAATCAATGTCCATATCGCTTGTAACTGCCTGCTTGAGTTCCTTCCTACTTATTTTATATTCCTAAAATGCCCTGACAGATTTAATCTTCCTAAATCTTAGATATGCTATATTTATGTTTTTGACCAAGTTTACATCGTCTTTGGTCATCGAAGGGTCTTCCTTTACCTTGCCAACCTTGTCTCACTTCCTTACTGGATCATGCCGGTACTGAACTCTGATCAGTTGGTCTTTAAATAGCTCCCACATGTCAGACATGGGCTTACCCAGCAACAACTGCTGTCAATTTACTCTCCCAAACTCCTGCCTATTAATACATATAAAATTATAAAATGACTGGACAAACTAGATGCAAGAAAAATGTTCCCAATGTTGGGCGAGTCCAGAACCAGGGGCCACAGTCTTAGAATAAAGGGGAGGCCATTTAAGACTGAGGTGAGAAAAAACATTTTCACCCAGAGAGTTGTGAATTTGTGGAATTCCCTGCCACAGAGGGCAGTGGAGGCCAAATCACTGGATGGATTTAAGACAGAGTTACATAGTGCTCTAGGGACTGGTGGAATCAAGGGATATGGGGAGAAGGCAGGCACGGGTTATTGATTGGGGACGATCAGCTATGATCACAATGAATGGCGGTGCTGGCTTGAAGGGCCGAATGGCCTCCTCCTGCACCTATTTTCTATGTTTCTATGTTTCCTTTTTTTTTTTTTTTTTTTTTAAATTTTTATTTATTAGAAGTACATTACATTACAACCACATACATTAGTACTCGTCATTTATATCTTCTTACAATTAATGTACTCCATTTATTTTTTACACTAGAAAAGGAAAAGATTGAAAGAAAGAAGAAAGTGAAGGAAAAAGTGAAAGTGTAGGAAATGTGACAACAAAAAAGGACAAAGACCCTATAAGAGCAAAATTAAAAACAAAAGAAAAAGAGTTAAGAAATAGACCCTAGGAAAGAAAGAGAAAGAGAAAGAGGAAAAAGCGAGAAACAAATATTTTTATGAGCATTACGTAAATGGGACATACCAACTCTTCAACTATCATCCCCCCTTACCTGACCTCAATTTTTTTTTAAATTAAAGTACTTTTGCACCCTATGTTTGTAATAATTCTATAAATGCAGACCACGTCAGGTGGAAGTGATCTGGTTTACCTGCTAGGAGGAGTCTTATCTCTTCTAGGTGTAATGTTTCAAACATATTTGAAATCCACATATTTATAGTTGGTATTGGAGCCTTCTTCCAAATTTTAGAATTAGCTTTTTTCCAGTTATTAACCCATAGTCCATTAGTTTCTTTTGAAACACATTTAGTTCTGGACCATCTTCCGTTATACCGAAGATAATCCATTCTGCTTTGGGTATCAGTCTTGTTTTAAATAACTTTGTAAAAATTTCAAAAATTTAATTCCAAATTTTTTGAATTTTTGTACAGAAAACGAATGAGTGCGCTATAGTAGCTTCTTGGGATTGACATTTATCACAAATAGATGATACATTTGGGAAAATTTTATGAATTTTAGTTTTCAAATAATATAATCTATGTAAAATTTTAAATTGTATTAAAGTGTGTCTTACATTAATCGAGCATTTATGCACGTTTAATAAGTATTCATTCCAACTTTCCTTTGAAATTTTAATAGTTAATTCTTGTTCCCAGTCTCTTCTGATACCCTCCGTAGATGGTATTTGTACATTTAAGATAATATTATACAAATATGATATTAAGTTTGCTGATTCCGCTTTTATCTGCATTGCCTCATCCAATACATCTACTGGGTTATTATAATAATCTTTTGTATATTTTTTCGAATAGTCGCATATTTGAAAATATTTAAAATATTGATTATTTCCGAGTTTATATTTTATTTGTAATTGTTGAAATGAAAGTAATTTTCCAGTTTCATACAAGTCACCAAGCGTTTTAATTCCTAGTCTATCCCATTGTGTATAAGCTTTATCTATAATAGAAGGATTAAACGAAGGGTTATTGACTATAGGTAATAAAAGTGATAAATTTCTTAATTTAATTTTTTTTTTTATTTGTTTCCAAATTCGGATTGTACTATGAATAATTGGGTTCTTATTATAATTTATGTTATTCAAATTCATTGGAGAAAGGAGGATCGCTCCAATGTTTCTAGAGGAGCAATCCTCTTTCTCCATTACAATCCAGTCCACTTGCTGGGCGGAGTTATCCATCAGTTGAATCATATTTTTAATATTTACTGACCAATAATAATACATAAAATTAGGTAGTGCTAAACCCCCTAATACTTTAGGTTTATTCAGATGAGTTTTTTGTATTCTATGTGATTTATAGTCCCATATAAAATGAGTGATATCTGAGTCGAGTTTTTTAAAAAACTTCTTTGGTAAGTATATAGGAATTGATTGAAATAGGTATAAAATTTGTGGTAAAAAGATCATTTTTATTGCGTTTATTCGGCCTATTAAAGACATCGGGAGCGTTTTCCAGAATTTAATTAGTGTGTTTAATTTATTTAGGGGGTCAAAATTTGCCCTAAACATACCTTGATATGTTCTGGTAATTTAAATTCCCAAATATTTAAATTTTTCTGTAGCTATTTTAAAAGGGAATTTTAAAAGATGTGTTGAATCTTTCGGTTTTATTGACGTAATTTCACTTTTATTCCAATTTATTCTACATCCAGAAAAAGATCCAAAGTCTTCAATTAAATTTAATATATTTGGTATAGTGATTTGAGGTTTTGTAATGTACAGTAATATATCATCCGCGTATAAAGATATTTTATTATATGAGTCTTTAGTATTATATCCATGGATATCAGGGTGTATTCTAATTTTTTCTGCTAGCGGTTCAATAATGAGAGCAAACAGCTGTGGTGATAATGAGCATCCTTGTCTATTTCCCCTTGATAGTTGAAATTTCGAGGATAGTATGTTATTAGTTAGTATTCTAGCTGTAGGTTTGTTATATAGTAACTTGATCCATAGAATAAAATTCTCCCCCAGTTGAAATTTTTGTAATACTTTGTCCATATAATTCCATTCTACTTGATCAAATGCTTTTTCAGCATCCAGCGAAATAATTGATAATTCTTGATCTTCAGATTTGTGTGAGTGCATTATGTTGAGTAGACGTCTCATATTGTTAGATGAGTATCTCTTAGGGATAAACCCCGTCTGATCTGGGTTTATTAATTTACTAATGTATTTACTTAATCTTCTAGCTAATGTTTTCGCTAATATTTTTTGATCTGTGTTTAACAATGCTATAGCTCTATATGAACCAGGTTCTTCTAAGTCTTTATTTTTCTTAGGTATTAATGTAATCGTTGATTCCGCTAATGTATCAGGTAGTATTCGTTTTTTAAAAGCATATTGGTACATTTTTTGTAATCTTGGTATTATTTTATCATAAAAGCTTTTATAAAATTCATTAGTAAATCCATCAGGGCCTGGTGTTTTTCCATTCTTTAGTGAGTTTATTGTATCTTCTAATTCCTTAATTGAGATTTGTGCGCCCAGTTCCTCTTGTTCCTTCAGCTCTAACTTTGGAAGATTACAGGTATCCAAGAACTTTGTGATATTATTGGAATCAATTGTCGTTTTAGATGTATACAAAATTCTCATAAAATTGCGCAAATCTTTTATTAATATCCTTCGATGTTGTTAATAATTCCCCTTTACCTGATTTGATCTTTGGTATAGTATGTTCCTTTTCTCGTTTTTTTAGCTGGCGAGCCAAAAGTTTATGCGGTTTATCCCCAAATTCAAAGTGCTCTTGTTTTGTAATTTGAAAAAGTCTTATAAGTTTGGCAGATAATAATTTATTTAATTTAAATTTCAAAATTATTATTTTATTATGTTTATCTATTGATGGATCTTTAGCATTATCTATATCCATTTGTCTAATAAGTTCTTCTAACTGTCTTTGTTCATTCTTATTCTTTTTATTTTTGAAAAGCTTGATTCTATGTTTCTATGTCATAATCTGCCTTACTCCAATTTAGTGCTTTCCTCTTAGGTCCCGACTTAACTATCTAAAAAATTATGGAGTTGTAATCATTGTTCTCAAAATGCTCTGAGGGGTTGGGGTTCTTGCATATTGCAGAGACAGGACATTCACTGGATGAACATTAGATTGTCTGGAGAGCTTGGGGAGGTGGATGGTGAACAGGAAGACTTTAAGAATTGGGAAGCAGAAGATCAGCTTGTTGGGGGACTGCGACAAAGGATATTGAGTGTGAGATCCGTGGGCTGGCTTTGTGAGGGAAGGGCACAAGAGGTAAGTCAGGACTATATCTTGCAAAGACCCTAATCCAACCTTATTGGGTAGCAAGTGGCCAATGATAATTGCTTCCAGAACCGTTTGATGTGATATCACTTAAAATGGACCAAAAGAGATTGGCTTCACACTATGTTGGATTCATACAGAAATCGTATATTGACGTGCAAGGATTAAGCACTCTAGGAAGTTTCTGGTCACATTTCTGGAGTGATGCAAAACTGCTGAGAAGGATTGTTATGCCTTTCCCTTTGGATAAATTTGTAGTTGAATAACTTTGTATATATAAGGTAGACAAAAATGCTGGAGAAACTCAGCGGGTGCATCAGCGGGTGCATCAGAAACCCTTCTTCAGACTGATGGGGGGTGGGGGGGGAGGGGGGGGGGAGAGGAGGGGAGAGGGGGGAGAGGGGGGAGGGGAGGGGGGGTGGGGGGGGGGCGGGGAGAAGAAAGGAAAAAGGAGGAGGAGGAGGAGCCCGAGGGCTGAGGAAGAGCTAGGAAGGGGAAGAGACAGCAAGGGCTAACAGAATTGGAGAATTCAATGTTCATGCCACCAGGATGCAGACTCCCCAAGTGGAATATGAGGTGCTGTTCCTCCAGTTTCCAGTGGTGTTCACTCTGGCCATGGAGGAGGCCCAGGACAGAGAGGTCGGAGATACGGAATGGGGAGTTGAAGTGCTGAGCCACCGGGAGGTCAGGTTGGTTAATGCGGACCGAGCGGAGGTGTTTGGCGAAACGATCGCCAAGCCTACGCTTGGTCTCACCGATGTAGATCAGCTGACATCTAGAGCAGCGGATGCAATAGATGAGGTTGGAGGAGATGCAGGTGAACCTCATTCGCATCCGGAACGACTGCTTGGGTCCTTGAATGGAGTCGAGGGGGGAGGTAAAGCGACAAGTGTTGCATCTCTTGCGGTTGCAAGGGAAAGTGCCCGGGGAGGGGGGGGTACGGGAGGGGAGGGAAGAATTGACAAGGGAGTTACGGAGGAAGAGGTCTTTGCGTAAGGCAGACAGGGGGGAGATGGGAAGATGTGGCGAGTGGTGGGGTCACGTTGGAGGTGGCGAAACTGACGGAGGACTACTTGTTGTATGTGACGGCTAGTGGGGTGGAAGGCGAGGACAAGGGGGACTCTGCCCTTGTTGCGAGTGGGGGGATGGGGAGAGAGAGCAGTGTTACGGGGTATGGAAGAGACCCTGGTACGAGCCTCATCTATGGTAGAAGAGGTGAACCCCCGTTCCCTGAAGAATGAGGACCTCCGATGCCCTGGTGTGGAACACCTCATCCTCGGCGCAGATGCGGCGTAGACGAAGGAATTGGGAGTAGGGGATGGAGTCCTTACAGGAAGCAGGGTGGGAAGAAGTGTAGTCCAGATAGTCATGGGAGTCAGTGGGTTTATAGTGGATGTCGGTCAGAAATCTATCCCCTGTGATGGAGATAGTGAGGTCAAGGAATGGTAGGGAAGTGCCGGAAATGGTCCAGGTGCATTTGAGTGCCGGATGGAAGTTAGTGGTGAAGTCAGTCAGTTGTGTGTGGGTGCAGGAGGTGGCACCAAAGCAGTCGTCGATGTAGCGGAGGTAGAGTCGGGGATGGGGCCCTGGTACGTATTGAACAAGGATTGTTCTACGTACCTACAAAGAGGCAGGCGTAGCTGGGGCCCATGCGCGTGCCCATAGCCTTGTATTTGGACGGGGGTTCCCCTCCCCTACCTTAGATGAGGCTCGCACCAGGGTCTCTTCCATACCCCGTAACACTGCTCTCTCTCCCCATCCCCCCACTCGCAACAAGGGCAGAGTCCCCCTAGTCCTCACCTTTTACCCCACTAGCCGTCACATAAAACAAGTAGTCCTCCGTCAGTTTTGCCACCTCCAACGTGACCCCACCACTCGCCACATCTTCCCATCTCCCCCCCTGTCTGCCTTCCGCAAAGACCGCTCCCTCCGTAAACTCACTTGTCAATTCTTCCCTCCCGTCCCGTACCACCCCCTCCCCGGGCATTTTCCCTTGCGACCGCAAGAGATGCTACACTTGTCGCTTTACCTCCCCCCTCGACTCCATTCAAGGACCCAAGCAGTCGTTCCAGGTGCGACAGAGGTTCACCTGCATCTCCTCCAACCTGGCATGAACATTGAATTCTCCCAATTCTGTTAGCCCTTGCTGTCTCCTCCCCTTCCTAGCTCTCCTCAGCCCTCGGGCTCCTCCTCCTCCTTTTTCCTTTCTTCTCCACCCCCCCCCCCCCACACCCCCTTCAGTCTGAAGAAGGGTTTCAGCCCGGAAAAGTTGCCTATTTCCTTCGTTCCATAGATGCTGCTGCACCCGCTGAGTTTCTCCAGCATTTTTGTGTACCTTCGATTTTCCAGCATCTGCAGTTCCTTCTTAAAAACTTTGTATATGTGACATGCAATTAAATTTCCATGTCTATGCACAATCCATGTTTTCCACTGTAATCTACTGAGTATCAAGTTTAAAGTTTACAAATAATAAATAACCCCTTTCCTGATGCCGATGAAGGTAGAACATTCAATTTATCAGACCCGGTCTATTCACTTTTTCACACATAGATGAACGATTTCAGAGATGTTAAACTGCGATCTCCAAAGACTAGTCAGGAAGGAAAAGGGCTACAATCGCCTATCAAAGCATTAACTTTGTGGGCCGAAGGGGCCGTTCCTGTCCTGTATTGTTCTATGTTCAGTCACTTCAGCAGAATGGATCAATCTGAGAACCTCTTATTTATGCAGCCATCATTGCATTGACCTACCAATCTGTCAAGGGAGTCTGGCATATGTTAGGTTGACGTATTTTGTTTGAGCATTCAATCACTGTGGATGATGTGACTCATACCACTGCTGTCAGGTTCTGACACTGATTGAGCTGCTGCCGATTGGTTGTAACTGTTTCTAATTAAGTCAGCTTGCCGAGCAGATTTTCAACCAGAGACATTCCAGTTTTTCCAAACTTGCACCTGCAGAGAATCTAAAAGCAAAACATTTAAAACATTTTTTTGAGAGATCAAATTGGTCAATATAATTAATTAGCTGCGTAGATGAAAAGTAAACTCAAAATATAGACTAACAAAACTAAATTGAAGAAAAAAATTGGAATCGATTTTTGAAATGACACTCTAATATTCTGAATTTTAGACTTGCCCAGTAAATACTACGAGAATAAAGTTTAACTGGCATTTTAAATGTTTTATTATAGTTGCATGCATTTACTTAAATGTGAATCTAAAATTGTTTTCACAATTTAAAAACAAACATATTTGGCTCACAATTGATGTGCTATAATGCACAACTGCAGTCTTAGATTGAAACCTTGGAAAACTGAACATATAGATATCCACTGAACCCAGAAATGGCATTCCATCTACAGAACCTATTATAGGCACAAAAAGCTGGAGTAACTCAGTGGGACAGACAGCATCTCTGGAGAGAAGGAATGGGTGATGTTTTGGGTCGAGACCCTTTTTCAGACCCGAAACGTCACCCATTTCTTCTCTCCAGTGATGCTGCCTGTCCCGCTGAGTTACTCCAGCTTTTTGTGTCTATCTTCCGTTTAAGCCAGCATCTGCAGTTCCTCCCTATACAGAACCTATTATAGTTTAGAGACACAGCTTCTTTAACAATCATGTGGATTTTAGAATTTAAATACAATAATGGAATCTTCTATTTTAATTAATATTTGAGAGGATAGGGAGTATTTCCATAACGAGGCTGGCAAAATGAGATGTGAAGATTTTCAGTGGTGTGTCTTAGCTGCCTCAATGTAAATACAATTAATAGCAGCAAGCTGCATGATTTGCGTGGGTTTTAAAGACTGGCACACCCATGTTGTAACTGGGAAGACTGCCATCCATGATATTTTAATTTATTGCTTCAGGAGGAAGAACACGATCAGTGAGAAGCCATTAGCTTGGCTATTTTGTTTATAATGACAGTAAATTGTCAGCTTTCATCATGATTACACAGTGAAACTGACAGCATCTGCACCTACATAAATCAAGATTTCCTGGAGTTGCTGCTTATGACACCTTGTTTCTCCAGAGGTAGTTCTTGCACTTTTATGAAGCCACTGAATTGACAGTAACTTCAACTTTTTATGAACTTTCTTCATCATTAAAACTCGCAAAAACTGAATTATTTAAAAATAATAATGACAGAACAACCTCCCAAGCCTTGAAAAATCAGCCACACATTTGAGGAATGTCAATTTTCTCTATTGCTTAATAGAAATTCCATAGGTTTTAAAAAGGATCGCATGGAATCCAAGATGAGAGAGCCGATTGGATTCTTAATTGACTTGGAGGGAGGAGTCGAAAGGTCATTGTGGAGGGTTGATTTTCTGATAGGAGGCTTACGACCAGTGGCATGCAACAGTGCAGGGTCCACATTGTTTATTTGAATTACTGATTCAAAGATACAACATGGAAACAGGCCCTTTGGCCCACCAAATCCACGTGCAACATCGATCACTCGTTCACACTAGTTCTACGTTATCCTGTTTTCGCATCCACTTCCGAAACATTAGGGGCAATTTACAAAGGCAAATTAACCTACAAATTTGCACATATTTGAGATGTGGGAGGAAACCGGAGCATCAGGAAGAAACCCACACGGTTACAAGGAGAACATGCAAACTCCACACAGACAGCACCCGAGGGCAGGATCAAACCCAGCACCCGAGTGCAGGATCGAACCCTAATCTCTGTCATTGTCTCTTAATTGCCACACCATTATTTTTAAGATATTGATCCCAGGTTTAAGATATCCCAAACAAGGGAAACAACAATTCTAGGTATGTTACAAAACTTACCTTCAGCGGCGCTGCAGTTCTGCCACTGCCCGTGTGCGCGACTTTGGCGCCTTTGAGAGGGGGGCGGGTTTAAAATGCTATATTTGTGCAGTCTAATGAAATCGATGTCTGTCAGGCTGTTTAGTCACCAAAGAAAAATCGCTTCGCCTGTCGTTTTATTAAGTTTATTAAAATTAGCGCTTTATAATTTACTTGTTGGAGTAAAATTAAAATCATCTTCAAATGCCGTCAATGCCGACAACGGGACGGATCTCACGTAGGGGACAAGGCAAGGTACACCGTTTATTTTTTCATATAAACTTGCTTCTTAGGATGCCTTTAATAAAAATTTCCAGTTGCGAAAATGTGATTATGTAAATATACCAACCGGCAGTATTTTTCCTGCCGATATTGGGGTTTAATTCACTGCAACCGCAACGTTCCAAACCAGCGCGTTCCTCAAAATCCCACCCGCAAGATGATTTAAATGCCCATTAATTTACAGGAATTAAACACAAAATTCCTTCCATTTGGCCTATAAATTCATGACAATGAGATTTAAAAATCATGTTATATTGTGAATTCTTGTGTGACTGTTATTTGGACACTTAGGCTTTTTAAAAATGTTAACCTTTTCTTAAGAAATGGATAGATGTTTAGATCTAGTAATTGAATTTTGTAATTAGCTACAATTGGGTAACTAACTAATTATATGCTTTAATTTCAGGTCATCCAAGTAAGATTGTTTCATATTTGTTTCAGAATGCTTCAATCTCACTTCCGGTGGCGCCATGTTGGACTAACAGACGTGCACCTAGCTCCTCTCCCGAAAAATTTCACGATTTATCGTGTAAAACGGGTCCTAAAATCGGGATTGTTTTTAAAAACCTTACCGGAGCTTCTGGTCGCCGCGCTGATGACGTCATCACTAAGCGCGATGTTTTAAACGGTGGTTTGAAGCCCTTTAAATGAGTAAACTGTCTCCAGCTGTGAGCCCTCAGAGAGCAGTGAAAAAGCTGCTGAAAGACCAGAAGAAGTCTGAAGCAGAAGTTACCTCTGAAGTCTCTGAAGTCTCTGAAGTGGCTGCAGAAATGGATACAAGAGCTAAGAAAGAGTTTGATGACTTGAAGAAATCAGTGAAAAATATGAAAGATGAGATTTTGGACGAAAATAAAATTATGATGGAAAATATGAAGGAAAATATGGAAGATAAAAAAGAAATGAAGGAAAATATGAAGGAAGATAAGAAGGAAATGAAGGAAAATATGGCAAAAATGATGGAAGGAATGGAGAAGATGATGAGGGAATTAAATGCTGGTAACCAGAAGAATATGATTGATTCACTGGACATTATGAATAAACGAATTGATGAGGTGAAAGATGGACTATCAGAGAGAATGGACAAGATGGATGAAACTAATACGGATAAGTTCACGGCTGTGCTTGAAACAGTAGCTGCAAGTATGCGCACAATTACGGAATTGGAGAAAAACACGGCTCGAATGGTTTAAGACATGGCGAAAATGAGGCAAGAACATGAGCAAATGAGGCGGGAAAACGAACAAACTTCACTACAGATGGTGACTCAACTGGAGAAAGTCTCAGTCAAATGCCTGGACCTGGAAGCTCGCTCTAGACGCCAGAATTTGAGAATTCTTGGAGTTTCAGAGGGAGCCGAAGGGGAGGATGTACGTGAGTTTGCCATGGGCTTGCTTAAACAACTGCTGAATCTTTCCAAAGAACCGAAAATCTAAGTGGCTCATCGTGTCCCAAGATTTAAACAAAGATCTGGTGCGGGAAAAACTTATCCACGACATATTATTGTGAAATTTCGGGACATTTTAGAACTGTCCTTTTCTAGTGTAAAAAATAAATGGAGTACATTAATTGTAAGAAGATATAAATGACAAGTACTAATGTATGTGGTTGTAATGTAATGTACTTCTAATAAAATACAAATTAAAAAAAAAAAAAGAATGCTTCAATCTATAATAACTGAAAATTTCATTCAGTTCTCTTAATTTTTAAGAAAGTTATGGGCTTTTGACTGTCCTTGATCACAGCTTTTGTGTTGTCAATGGAAAAGCAATAGGGAACAAGATGCAAATTTCCGAGTATGAAAAAAGCCATAACTTTTTTAATACTGTAGATATGAAAGTGAATTAGGTGACAAATTAAACTTATTTTTATGCTTTATCTGATGGGATAAATTGCAGACTTGATTTTTTAAATCTTAAAATTTTGTAGCATTGCTAACAATTCTGCCTCTTTTCTGTCAAGACTGATAATAATTTTGGATGTCAATTTCATGGATTATTTTGCTTTTTTTTTACAGTCCTGAAGTCATAGAACAAAATGCTAGGTAACACAACTATGGTGCAGAATAGCACTCACAATATTGAACAATTAACTGCCTGTTTTAACATTTTTTTTTAAATTGATAGAGCACCAATGAATTTTAAGGTTATTGATTTTCACCAGGGTTTACACTACATTGTTTATCATAGACTTAATCCACCTCCGCAGGCCAGTACTTAGCTTCATCGCCAACAGGAATGTATCTTTTCAAGTGCAAATTTAAACATAAATCATCAACCTGACGGTCTAACAGAAAATAGCCTGTATGAACGCAAGATCAACCTCTCCAGGTGGTTAAGTTGTGTCCCACTGAATCAAACTTCTGCACTTAGTTCTGTTCCAAAGTGCCATTGTCCATTTTGAGAAGCCAGTGAGAAATCTGCAAGCCATTCCATCTCCTGAGTTCCCCTGCCTGATGCACGTCTAAGATTTCCCATCACGTTGATCCAGCTGGAGACAGGATCAATTAACTCCGGGAAAAACAAAATTCATTTTTGTTCTTAAATATGCCTTTGGAAAGAAAAGGGCAGAAGGTGCCTTGAATAAACCAATTGATAATATTCATTCTGCATTTCTACAATATTTGGGCAGGGAGCAAACATCATTGACTGATTCAGAACTTGAACAATAATTCATATGTAGATGCATTTCCAAATTCACCAGATAAGAAATGGTTGATGGGCATTAATTGTAAATGTGAATACATCATATTAAAGCCTCTGATTGTCGAAGAGTTATGTTAGGAGTTGGTGAGTGGAACTTATTTCCAGACTTGATGATGTCCATGGAGGGATATCTTTCAGATCACAATTATATATGAACATGATCTTATCAAGTCCAGAATATATGCACGTTATGAAAATTGCAGTCTTCACTTCACTCCTGGGCTTTTTTGGTAATACACTTATGTGTACTATATCCTAAATCACTAAATATGCACTTTTAAAGCAAGGATATTTCCTTTAAAAATGGGGCATGACAATTGTTTTTTAAATAATTACATTGTGCAGCAAGGTGTGTCAATGTTTTTCCCCTGTCGTAAGGTGCAAAAGTACTTTAAAAAAAAAAAAAAAAAAAATTGAGGTCAGGTAAGGCGGGATGATAGTTGAAGAGTTGGTATGTCCCATTTACGTAATGCTCATAAAAATATTTGTTTCTCTCTTTTTCCTCTTTTTCTCTCTCTTTCTTTCCTAGGGTCTATTTCTTAACTCTTTTTCTTTTGTTTTCAATTTTGCTCTTATAGGGTCTTCATCCTTTTTTGTTGTCACATTTCCTACACTTTCACTTTTTCCTTCACTTTCTTCTTTCTTTCAATCTTTTCCTTTTCTAGTGTAAAAAATAAATGGAGTACATTAATTGTAAGAATATATAAATGACGAGTACTAATGTATGTGGTTGTAATGTAATGTACTTCCAATAAATAAAAATTTTAAATTTTTTTTTTAAAAAAAACAAAAAAAAACGTTTTTCCCCTGTCGAGGGGAGCAGTAACCAGAATGTCTTCTTATTGTGTATTCACTTTAGTGGGCGGCGCGACCGACGTTGCAGCGGCCTCTGCAGTCCATCTGTCTTTTATTTTGTTGTTGTCCCGTTGAGTGTAGTTTGTAGTGGGTTTTAAAAATTGTTTTTAACTGTGTATGTGTGGGGGGCCGGGGGGGGGGGGGGGGGTTGGGGGAAACTTTAAAATCTCTTCCCTGTACGGGGGACCCGACCGTTTCCCTGTCGGGTCTCCGTTGTCGTTGGGGCCCAGCACCGTGGTGCGGCCTCCAACCGGAACGACCTGGGGGCTCCAGTCGCGGAGCCTATGGACTTACCATCGTGGGGCTGGCCGAGTTCGGAACGGGAGGAGCTGTGGTGGCGCGCTGTTGCGGCCCGACCCCGGAGCTTCGGAGGCACCAGCCGCAGGTCCGGTGGACGGTGACATCGGGAGCTCGCGGGTCCCTGGTGGGAGACTGCTTTTCGGAGCTCCCGCAAGGGCAACTTCTCCCGCCCGAATTGCGGGGTTGAAAATGAACTGGAGCGGGGTCTTACATCACCCGGCGCGGCTTAAACGCCCGCGGGACATGCTAGCGCCCGCCAGGGGCTCCAACATCAAGACCTGGAGCGCGGACTTGCATCTCCCGGCGTGGCCTTAATGGCCACGGGACTTACCATCTTGACTTTGACATCGGGAGAAGAATGGAGAGCAGGGGAGAGACAAGACTTTGCCTTCCATCACAGTGAGGAGGAGATTCACTGTAATGGATGTTTGTGTAAATTGTGTTGTGTCTTGGTTCTTTTCTTGTTGTATGATTGCAGAAACCAAATTTCGTTTGAACTTCATGTGAGGTTCAAATGACAATAAACGGTATTGTATTGTATTGTATTTGATGCTAGCTCCATGCATCTTAGACAATTAGACAAACTACACTGCACACATTAAGAACTTCAGCGATGCTAAATACTTTTGGTAAATAAAGCCACTGTTATTCTTTTCTACATGGTAATACACCCTACTGCCGCATATTCTTACACATCAACCCTGCTAGAAGTTATTCCAGCTGTAACAGGCTGTTGCGACTGACTGCCTAGCTGGGAACGTCAATTCAATTATGATAGACCTTTTTACAATTGGATCTCTGTGTGCTTGTATCTACAAATTACTGTACATTTAAATTCAAATCTCAATTTATAACAGATATAGTGCCATTAATGAATGGAAAGAATAAAAATTGCTGATACTTTTAGATTTAATTGGCAAAGCTATTAGCACATTGTTTATGAACATATAATATGAGGTGTGTGGAAATATATAAATTTCCAGTTAAAAACACAAGAGGGTGCTATTGCTTATGTAATACTACGAGGGGACATAGGTATTTTAAGAGAGCAATTTAGTTCTTGATTCTCTTTGCTGATGCCTTTGAGAAGATTTCTAATTTTAATCTGCACCGAGCGGAAATGGTTCAGGAATTGCATTTAAACAATACAGTTAACACATCAATAGACACAAAATACTGGAGAAACTCAGCAGGTCAGGCAGCATCTCTGGAGAACATGGATATGTGAGATTTTGTGTTGGGACCCAATTTCAGACATGTTATTACATTTGACAGATTTCATGTTGAGGAGTGCAATGTACACTTACATCTCAAGATATTCAACGACTATTATTACAGTTTTAATTCCTGCTTCAGTAATTACCATTTAGCAGGTTTAAATCTTGAGCAACAAATTTGGAAAAGGCAAAGAAGATCAGTAGACAAGGATAAACATGGAAGCGTAATATTTTACAATTAGGAGTTCTGTTGTATTCACTGGAGATTTACTTTGAGGACTGATTTACAGCAAGGCAAGATAATCTATTCTGATGCCAAATAAAATTACATTTGTCAGTAAAAGAATGTAAGGTTATATTTCTGAATGAGAGAAAATGAAACAACTTTATTATGGTGCATATTATTCCAGAAATTATTTCTCCTTGTTAGCCGGCTAACCATAATTTACATCAGAACGTTCTTTTTTAAATTGCAGACAGCAATCTTGTGATCAGTACTGCCAGCAGTACACAGCTGCACACAACCTTTTACACAATTGTAGCTAAAACAGCCAATCACCCTCCTTGATCCTTATAATTGGTTGCCCCATCCCAGCCCAGAGTGTTGTTTCTCATGTTGGGATGGACAACTCAGATTGAAAACTGCTAGAATGGCTCAAAGTGATCCATGGAAAGATGCCTGTCCTTCTTCAAATGCCATGTCCTCATTCTCCCTGTCATTCTGTGCTGGGAATTACAGGGCTGTGGAAATGATTCCAGGATTACTGGTTGTGTCAGAAACGATATCAACATTCATGGTAAGATTGGATACAGTAGAAAACATGGAGGCAGAGGAGATTAGTTTAACTTGGCATCATGTTTAGCACAGACATTGTGGGCTCAAGGGCCTGTTCCTGTACTGTACTGTCGATGTTGTATGTTCAATGTAAAACAGAAAAGGTGGGATGAAGAGGCAAGAGAATGGGTAAATGTAATTGCTATTGAGGAATGTAAGCAAGATGTAGGATTATCTGAGGAGTATCCATATCTACATTGTATCCAGAAATATTTTCAAGCATAACTCTTTGTAAGAGTTTGCCAACAATGAATGGTAGTATGTGCATTTAGTGAATCAAAACTTCCCCATTTATAGTCTCAACCTTCTCTGTTCATTCTTTATTTGCTCTCTGCATATCTCTTTGACTCTATTCTTAAGCATCAGTGCTCTCTGAAACATCACCTCATCATCATGCTTTAATAAAAGAGAACTGGATTACCCAGCTAAATCTGTGGACAATAGGGAATGTAATGGAAGAACAATCTATGAACTAAAAGATCTACTGCTGCATCCCCACTGAATATGGATTTCCTTCCTCCTCTTCCTCCTCCATCCCTTACCAAATAGGAAGGCCACCAGTGATCTGTCCCAGGAAAACGTGATCCCACCACTTGCCACATTTACCCATCTCCTCCCCTGTCTGCTTTCTGCAGAGACCACTCCCTCCGTAGCTCCCTGGTCAATTCGTCCCTTCCCACAAGAAACAACCCCTCTCCGGGCACTTTCCGTTGCAACCGCAAGAAATGCTACACTTGTCGCTTTACCTCTCCCCTTGACTCCATTCAAGGACCCAAGCAGTCTTTCCAGGTGCGGCAGAGGTTCACCTGCACCTCCTCCAACCTCATCTATTGCATCCACTGCTCTAGATGTCAGTTGCTCTACATCGGTGAGACCAAGCGTAGGCTTGGCGATCGCTTCGCCGAACACCTCCGCTCAGTTCGCAATAACCAACCTGATCTCCAGGTGGCTCAGCACTTCAACTCCCCCTCCCATTCAGAATCCGACCTTTCTGTCCTGGGCCTCCTCCATGGCCAGAGTGAGGATGACCGTAAATTGGAGGAGCAGCACCTCATATTTCGCTTGGGCAGTCTGCACCCCAGCGGTATGAACATTGACTTCTCTAATTTCAGATAGTCCGTACTTTCTCCTCCCCTTCTCAGCTCTCCCTCAGCCCTCTGGCTCCACCTCTTCCTTTCTTCCTCCCCACCCCCCCACCCTCACATCAGTCTGAAGAAGGGTTTCGACCCGAAACGTTGCCTATTTCCTTCGCTCCATAGATGCTGCCTTACCCGCTGAGTTTCTCCAGCATGTTTGTCCACCTAAGAAATAAGGCCTGGCTACTTTCAATAGACAATAGGTGCAGGAGTAGGCCATTTGGCCCTTCGAGCCACCACCACCATTCAATGTGATCATGGCTGATCATCCAATAACTTCCATTGGCTTTCAATGGCTTCCACTGCTGAAGGGGCCTGCCAAGGAAGGGAATGTTGTGTATCTACTCAGGAATTAACAGTGATACCTCTCCTTCTGTTCAGGCCTTAATCCAAGTTTTAATTAGAAATTCCATCTATAAAAATGTATGGGCTTATTTAGTTTCTTTAACTGAGCTCCTCTCTTTTGGTGCTCCAGTGAATTGGTTGCATCCCTATCCTTCTCTGGCAGAAGGCCAATACAATTGCCAAGTTTCACCCTGGCCTCTCCTGCCCTGGTGTGTACTTTGCAATGCAACTGAATCACAAGTAGGAGCAAACGATTTGACCGATGGTGAAGCATCTAACCTCAACACTTATAAATCCTGTTACTCACACTGCAGGTAAAATCTGGCTATCACATGGTCTGCACAGACACTTACTTCCTAGATACCCTCAAGGGAGTTGGCTTCCCATAATGTGTTTGAACATCACATAATATTCACATATTTTCCAAGGCATGTGACTTTTTTATAATGAGCCACCCAATTATGCCAATTATTAACTGATCCATCCAAACTGTCAAATGCAAATAAAGTTACATTATTTCTTCAGAACAGTCATTTGATTATTTCAAATGAATATATATAGTGATTTGTATAATTATTGTATACTTGTCATGTTCAATATATAATTTATGTAATCTTGCCCCTCAGAATTTTACATGTTTCGTTCTACTAAATTCTATAGATGGCAGATCTAACTTCTTTAGCCACTCCTGATCGGTTATCCCGCTTATCGTAGGAACTGGCCAAGGGAATCTCTACTTCAAATTCAGTCTATCCTTTCTTTAATAAGTGGATCCAAACTGTGCACAGTATTCCACCCGTGGCCTCACCGACACCCTCAACAGTTGCAGCAATACTTATGTATTTCTAAACTACACCCCACTTGCTATAAACACCAATGTGCCAATTGCCTTTCTAGCCACTTGCTGCAGCTGCCTGCTAACCTTTTGCAATTCAGGCACACAAACACTTCAATCCCTCCATGTTTTGTTTATCTATAGATTTCCTCCATTTAGGTAATAATCTGACCAGATTCCTTGAACCAAAGTACATAACCTCACACATTTCTACATAAAATCATGTTGACTTGGTTTCAAATATCAGGTTTCTCTAAACCTGAACTCTGTTGATGTGGAAAGGCTTTGGATGGCAGGAGGTGAGCCACAAACCACAGATACCCAACTTCTGACTTGCTCTTCCAACCACAGTATTTATGTAGGTGATCCAGTTTCTGCTAAAAAAATATGAACAGCAAGTGTTGAAACTCTGAGCACGTCAGGCAGCATCCGTGAGACAAGAAGGCAAACAGAAACCATCGAGGGTGAACAAGGCAAAAGACACAGGTGGAAATCCGGTTGGAAAGAGGAGCTAAGCTTTATCAATATTGGTATTCCGGAAGAGAATTGGCAGTGAATTTGACAGTAATTAAATAACTAAAAATACAACACATTGGTGAGCATCCGTGCAAACATGCCCTTCGTTCCAACTTGCCCACGCTTCTGGCAGGTCATTTCATTTATCCACCATCTGTGTGAAAAAATTGCCCCTCAGGTTCCTATTAAATCGTTCACCTTGCACCTTAAACTTGCTGAGTACTGGCCTGCAGATTTCTTTGTGGCCTCTCAAAATGGACAATGGCACTTCAGAACGGAACTAAGTGCAAAAGGAATTTGATTCAGTGGGACACAACTTTACCACCTGGAGAGTTTGATTTGTCTTCATCCAGGCTATTTTCTGTTAGACTGTCAGGTTGACGATTTATGACTAAATTTGTACCTGAAAATATATGTTCCTGTTGGTGATGAAGCTGAGTACTGGCCTGCGGATGTGGATTGAGTCTATGATAAATAATGTCTGAGTTGTCCATCCCAACATGAGAAAAAAACGAGAAAAAAAAAACCACACACACACACACACACACACACGCACACACACACACGCACTCACACATACACACACACACACACACACACACACACACACACACACACACACACACACACACACACACACACACACACACACACACGCGCGACATAAGAAATCGCAGAATCCTGAGCAAAACACAAAGTGCTGGAGGAACAGAAGATCAGGCAGCATCTGGAGAGGGAAGACAGAGTATGTTTTGGGTGGAGACCCCTCTTCAGACAGTCCTTGATGAGTCCCGACCCCAAAAGGTGGTCTGTTCATTCAAGGATCCTTTCCCAGATGCTGCCTGATCCAACGCTGTCTGTTCTGCACATAAACGCATATAATTTTATTTTTATTGCTACCTACAAATACATTGTGAAAATTAATAGATGACTGAATGAGTGTTTTATTAAAAAATGACTTTTGGTTGAGTTGGTAATGGATGCTCTAGAAACTATCTGGTACCTTGGTACACTTCATGATGAAAATTGATGTGCTTCGAGTCCGTTTTTCTGCTTATAGTAACTGCCCCATTTGGTTCTGCCCACACAGTACTTGGTTCAACATGGTTGTCTCATTCTGCCTTACTTTTGAAGCTCAATGCAACTGCAAATATATTACTAGGGGGTGGCACAGTGGTGCTGCAGTAGAGTTGCTGCCTTACAGCACTAGAGATCCAGGTTTGATCCTGACTATGCATGCTGTCTCTGGGGAGTTTTGTATTCTCCCTGTGACCATGTTGATCTTCTCCAGGTGCTCCGGTTTCCCCACACATTCTAACGATGCGCAGGTTTGTAAGTTATTTGGCTTCTGTATAATTGTCCCTATTGTGTAGGATGGAAGTAGTGTACGGGTGATTGTTGGTTGGCATGGAGTCGGTGGCCTGAAGGGCATGTTTCCATGTTGTAGCTCTAAACTAAATTAAACTAAACTAAACTAGGAGATAGAAGAGATAGACGATCGACTGACATAGATACATAGATACATAGAAAATAGGTGCAGGAGTAGACCATTCGGCCCTTCGAGCCTGCACCGCCATTCAATATGATCATGGCTGATCATCCAACTCAGTATCCCGTACCTGCCTCTCCATACCCCCTGATCCCTTTAGCCACAAGGGCCACATCTAACTCCCTCTTAAATATAGCCAATGAACTGGCCTCAACTACCCTCTGTGGCAGAGAGTTCCAGAGATTCACAACTCTCTGTGTGAAAAAGTTTTTCCTCATCTCGGTCTTAAAGGATTTCCCCCTTATCCTTAAGCTGTGACCCCTTGTCCTGGACTTCCCCAACATCGGGAACAATCTTCCTGCATCTAGCCTGTCCAACCTCATAAGAATTTTGTACGTTTCTATAAGATCCCCTCTCAATCTCCTAAATTCTAGCGAGTATAAGCCAAGTCTATCCAGTCTTTCTTCATATGAAAGTCCTGACATCCCAGGAATCAGTCTGGTGAACCTTCTTTGCACTCCCTCTATGGCTATAATGTCCTTCCTCAGATTTGGAGACCAAAACTGTACGCAATACTCCAGGTGTGGTCTCACCAAGACCCTGTACAACTGCAGTAGAACCTCCCTGCTCCTATACTCAAATCCTCTTGCTATGAAGGCCAACATTCCATTCGCTTTCTTCACTGCCTGCTGCACCTGCATGCCTACTTTCAATGACTCGCTGCATCTCCCCATTTCCTAATCGGCCACCATTTAGATAATAGTCTGCCTTCCCGTTTTTGCCACCAAAGTGGATAACCTCACATTTATCCACATTATACTGCATCTGCCAAACATTTGCCCACTCACCCAGCCTATCCAAGTCACCTTGCAGTCTCCTAGCATCCTCCTCACAGCTAACACTGCCCCCCAGCTTAGTGTCATCCGCAAACTTGGAGATGTTGCCTTCAATTCCCTTATCCAGGTCATTAATATAAATTGTAAATAGCTGGGGTCCCAGCACTGAGCCTTGCGGTACCCCACTAGTCACTGCCTGCCATTGTGAAAAGGACCCGTTTACTCCTACTCTTTGCTTCCTGTTTGCCAGCCAGTTCTCTAGCCACATCAATACTGAACCCCCAATACCGTGTGCTTTAAGTTTGTATACTAATCTCTTATGTGGGACCTTGTCGAAAGCCTTCTGAAAGTCCAGATACAACACATCCACTGGTTCTCCCCTATCCACTCTACTAGTTACATCCTCAAAAAATTCTATAAGATTCGTCAGACATGATTTACCTTTCGTAAATCCATGCTGACTTTGTCCAATGATGTCACCACTTTCCAAATGTGCTGCTATCCCATCTTTAATAACTGACTCTAGCAGTTTCCCCACTACCGATGTTAGACTAACTGGTCTGTAATTCCCCATTTTCTCTCTCTCTCCCTTCTTAAAGGATTCTACCCTCCAATCCTCAGGAACTACTCCAGAATCTAAAGAGTTTTGAAAAATTATCACTAATGCATCCACTATTTCTGGAGCTACTTCCTTAAGTACTCTGGGATGCAGCCTATCTGGCCCTGGTGATTTATCGGCCTTTAATCTATTCAATTTACCCAACACCACTTCCCGACTAACCTGGATTTCACTCAGTTCCTCCATCTCCTTTGACCCCTGCTATTTCCGGCAGATTATTTATGTCTTCCTTAGTGAAGACGGAACCAAAGTAGTTATTCAATTGGTCCGCCATATCCTTGTTCCCCATGATCAATTCACCTGTTTCTGACTGCAAGGGACCTACATTTGTTTTAACTAATCTCTTTCTCTTCACATATCTATAAAAACTTTTGCAGTCAGTTTTTATGTTCCCTGCCAGTTTTCTTTCATAATCTATTTTCCCTTTCCTAATTAAGCCCTTTGTCCTCCTCTGCTGGTCTCTGAATTTCTCCCAGTCCTCTGGTATGCTGCTTTTTCTGGCTAATTTGTACGCATCATCTTTTGCTTTGATACTATCCCTGATTTCCCTTGTTATCCACGGATGCACTACCTTCCCTGATTTATTCTTTTGCCAAACTGGGATGAACAATTTTTGTAGTTCATCCATGCAGTCTTTAAATGCCTTCCATTGCATATCCACCGTCAACCCTTTTAGAACTAATTGCCAGTCAATCTTGGCCAATTCACGTCTCATACCCTCAAAGTTACCTTTCTTTAAGTTCAGAACCGTTGTTTCTGAATTAACAATGTCACTCTCCATCCTAATGAAGAACTCAACCATATTATGGTCACTCTTGCCCAAGGGGGCACGCACAACAAGACTGCTAACTAACCCTTCCTCATTACTCAATACCCAGTCTAGAATAGCCTGCTCTCTCATTGGTTCCTCTACATGTTGGTTTAGATAACTATCCCGCATACATTCCAAGAAATCCTCTTCCTCAGCACCCCTGCCAATTTGATTCACCCAATCTATATGTATTATGAACCTACTGACTCCAACAGATATCTAGACTACACTTCTTCCCACCCTGCCCCCTGAAAAGACACTAACCCTACTCCCAATTCCTCCGTCTATGCTACACCTGCCCCCAAGATGAGGTGTTCCATACCAGGATATCTTAGATGAGGTCATTCTTTAGGGAATGGGGGATCCCCTCTTCCATCATAGATGAGGCCTTTACATGGGTCTCCTCGAAATCCTGCAGCTCCGCCCTTGCTTTCCCAACCTCCAGTCGCAACAAGGATAGTCTCCCTGATCCCCACCTTTCACCCCATTAGCCATCGCATACAGCACATAATCCCCCGACATTTTCATCACCTACAACTCGATCCCACCACAAGCCAAATCTTCCCATCTCCACCCTTTTCCGCTTTCCACAGAGACCGTTCCCTCCGCAACTCCCTACTTAACTCATCCCTTCCCACACAAACCGCCTCCTTCCCTAAGTACTAAGTCCCCTATGCCACCTCCCTCAACTCCGCCCAAGGATTTCAACAGTCCCCTCAGGTGAAGCAGGTTCACTTGCACCTCCTCCAATCTCATCTACTGCATCCTGCGTTCTCAGTGTGGTCTTTTGTATATCGGCTGGACCAAACGCAAGTTGAGGGACTGTTTCGCTGAACACCTCCGCTTAGTCCGCCTTGACCTATGCGATCTCTCGGTTCCAGCCGATTTCTGTCCCAAGCCTCCTCTACTGTCAGAGTGAGGCAAAACGCAAATTGGAGGAACAGCACCTCATATTTTGCTTGGGCAGCTTACAACCCAGTGGTATGATAATTAGTTTCTCTAACTTCAAGTAACCCTTGCTTTCCCTATCTATCTGGCCTCCCCCACCCAATAGTTTCACTGCCTTCCTGATTCATTTTACTGTTTGTATGCCTCGTTGTCACCTTTCCCTTAGCAAACAATGATTTCCTTGATCAATGTCTAGTTTCCCTCTCTCCTGACACTCAGTCTGAAGAAGGATCTCGACCTGAAACATCACACATTCCTTCTCACCAGAGATACTGGCTGTCTCGCTAAGTTACTCCAGCAGTTTTTTAAATCTTTGGTGTAAACCAGCATCCGCAGTTCCTCCCTAAACTAAACTAAGGATGTTCCAACTCTACTGTTTTAGCTTCATCCTAAATTGCATCAGATCTTGACTAGTGTTGTTGTTTATGAAAGTTATCCTCACCTTCCTTCAACTGAAATCTTGAGCAATACACAATGTGTTGGAGTATCTCAGCAGGTCAGGTTGCATCTGTGGAAGAAATGGACAGATTGAATTAGTCTGAAGAAGGGTCACGACCCTAAAACATCGTCTATCCATTCCCTCCACAGATGCCGCCTGATCTGTTGAGTTACTCCAGGACTTTGTGTTTTGCTAGAAATGTATTCTTGGTTTAAGGTCAATCACAAAACATCTGTAATCAACTGTTAGAATACATAAACATCTGTCTTATTGGCAGAAGAATGGTCTCAAATTGCAAAACTCAGTCCTTGAAAAATAAATGAAGTGCAGAAATGTAAAAGAACATGCAAAGAGGAAGGTGAATAAATTAAAATTTAAAATATTGCATTGCGTGGTAGAAAGTTTAGTTTCAAAAACTTAAGATGGATCTCTGAAACTTTTATGTCAGGATGCAAATAATAATAATGTGAGAAATTGTTATTTTCATGTGCATTTCCCTATCAATATGCACAAATGATAAATCGGATTCAACATTTATTGCTACAATGGTTCCTTTCCTGACTTGTGCTCAACTGAATAATGAATTGCCTGCTGTGCCAGATATAGTGTGTGACATAATCACAAGAGACAAGCACATCATTTCCTAAATGCGAATTTCACATTTATATCCTACACCAGTGAAAATTGTGGATGAAGTGTCAACCTGCTGTACATAGATAAAAGTTAATAGCCTATTATAACATATCTCTAATTACACGCTGAGTATTGAAAGAACGCATGAAATTCAGAGTGTATATTAGATACAAATTATAGAAACACGTTGTGTCATCTGTGCACTCAGCAGCACCAAAAGCATTTAATAATGGCAGAACCTGCTCAGAATTTGACATTAATTCGATAAACAACTACGTGTTTATATTATGTTTGCCAAAAGATTTGGTATTAACCTGTGACAAATCCACCATACATTGAATTATCTGAAGTCTCATAACTCAGTGGTAATATCACTACCTGGGCATTAATTTTTTTGGCAACATTTCCAATTACATCTTCCACACCCAGCTAAACTGTCAACCTACATTTGCACTGCAAGATTTATTTTTCTCATTGTTCTTTGATGTTCATTTTTATTCTTGAGTCACATTATCCAAATCATTTCTCAAATTTAAAAATCAAATTCTCCCATTGGAACTGTTGCATCCATTCTATTCAATCACCCTTTAACATCAGGTATAATTTAATTTTATACAGTCAGACATTTGAAGAACAATGAATCTATTTTTTATGTAGGATGGAACTGCAGATGCTGGTTTACACCGAAGATAGGCACAAAATGTTGGAATAATGGGACCGTAGTGGGAGCTACGCAGTCAATTGATAAGACTGCTCGCAGTCCCAAAACAAGCAGAAAACTTTAAAACAAGTCTCTGCAGTGTCACAGCGATACACACAGATGTTTAAAGTACCGTTGTTTGTCCTCCGAATTCCATAAATATGATAAAACACACTAGTTCTTGTGTCTGGACGAGAGCTCCGAATCACCACACCTCCTTGCATAACCAGCTTGGAAGGGATGATGGTATTAAACGCCGAGCTGTATTCTATAAACAACAGCCTGTCGTAAGTGTTTTTATTGTCCAAGTGGTCCAGCCAGTGAGATCGCATCCTCCATTGACCTGTTGTGGTGGTATGCGAACTGTAGTGGGTCAAGGTTCTTGTCGAGGTAGGAGTTGATGTGCACCATAACCAACCTCTCAAAGCACTTCTTCACCACACATGTTAGTGCCACTGGTGGATAGTCATTGAGGCACGTCACCTTACTCTTCTTAGGCACCAGTATTATTGATGCCCTCTAAAAGCAGATGGGAACCACAGACCTCAAGAGTGAGAGGTTGAAAATGTCCGCAAAAACTCCCGCAGTTGGTCTGCACAGGTTTTGAGAACTCGACCGGGTATACCATCAGGTCCAGGCAGTTTCCGAGGGTTCACCCCCCTGAAGGATCTTCTGACGTTGGCCTCTGTGACTATGACTGTAATACCGTCAGGGCGAATGGGGGTTCTGGAAGGCACGTCAGTGTTCTCCCTATCAAAGCGTGCGTAAGATGCATTGAGCTCGTCGGGGAGTGATGCTTCGCTGACAATTGAGCTGCCTCCTGATTTCGCTTTGTAGGAGGTGATGGCATTCAAGCCCTGCCACGTTTGCCGAACATCCGTCTCATCCTCCAGCTTAGAGTAGAAGTCTTACATTGGCCTTTTTGATGGCATTACCAAAGTCGTATCTGGACTTCTTATAGACCTCTACATCGCCAGACCTGAATGCCCGGGATCTGGTCTTCAGAAGAATGCGGATCTCATGGTTCATCCAAGGCTTCTAGTTAGGAAACACTCGGAAGGTTTTTGTTGGAACGCAGTCCTCCACACATTTCCTTATGAAGTCTATAACGACTGTGGCGTATTCATTCAGGTCAGTTGCCTAGTCCTTGAACATTGCCCAGACTACAGACTCCAAGCAGTCCTGGAGTTGTTCCTCTGCCTCCCCTGACCAGCTCTGTACAGTCCTCACCTCTGGAGGTGCGCACTTCAATTGCTGCCTGTATGTAGGAAGAAGCAGCACCGCTCAATGGTCGGATTTTCCGAAGTGTGAGCGAGAGATAGAGCAAAGGGCGTCTTTGATGGTCGTGTAGCAATGGTCGAGGGTGTTTGCAGGAGACATGTTGGTGGAAGTTAGGGAGTGATTTCGTCAGGTTGGCTTTGTTGAAGTCCCAGGCTATGGTGGTAAATGCCTCTTGGTAGGCCGTCTGGTGCTTGTTGACCACAGCGTGCAGCTCCCCCAGTGCCAGACGGACGTCTGCCTGGGGTGGGATGTAGACCGCGGTTAGGATGATGGAGGTGAATTCCCTCAGTAGGTAGAAGGGACGGCACTTCACCGTCAGATTACAGTATTATACAGTATATAATTTATACTTATTTGTAAACATCTCATAATCATATTGGCTTTATTGTGCAGTTTACAAAGATCCATTTCATATTCTGTAGCTGGCTTATTGAGTTTTTGTTGAAAGAAATTTTGATTCACCATGTCAAATTCAAAGGATGCAAAGGGTGTGAAGCACAAAAGAACTGCAAGCTAGTTTAAAGTTGAATGGCTTAACGAAATAGTAAAAACTGCTACACCAAAAATTCATAAGGTCATATATTTGCACAAGAATTCAGTGCGCACACACATTTGTAACAGCATAAAAATTGCACAATACAAGATTTCTGCGCACACAGACTACTAAACATTAGAGGGAACATTGGCCGAGACCCTTCTTTAGACTGAAAGTCAGGGGAGAGGGAGACAGAGATTTTACATAGAATGACCATCTAAAGATTAAAAGCTGAATTTTGAATGTACTCCAGAATTCACAAGTTCACAAGTTATAGGAGTAGAATTAGGCCATTCGGCCCATCGAGTCCACTCTGCCATTTAATCATGGCTGACCTCTGACTCCTAATCCCATTTTCCTGCCTTCTCTCCATAACCCTTGACACCCGTTCTAATCAAGAATTTGTCTATCTCTGCCTTAAAAATATCCACTGACTTGGCCTCCACAGCCCTCTGTGGCAATGAGTTCCACAGATTAACTACCCTCTGACAAAAAAAGTTCCTGCTCACCTCCTTTCTAAAAGAGCGCCTTTTAATTCTGAGGCTATGACCTCAAGTCCTAGACTCTCCCACCAGTGGAAACATTCTTTCCACATCCACTCGATCTATGCCTTTCATTATTCCGTAAGTTTCAATGAGGTCCCCTCTCAACCTTCTAAACTCCTCTAAATTCCTTAGATGGAGTTTACCTTTGGCATCAGAAATGAAACAAGCCTCATCCAGGAGGTGACCTCAGTATAACCTTTTATGGATATTGTTATTTTCAGTAAGCATAGGAGCAAGCGAGTTCTGGTAAATAGGATTAGCGCAGATGAGCACCTTCATAGCCAGGACAGATATGGTGGGACGAAGCACGTGTTTCCATGCTCAATGATTCTGCAACTCAAAGTCCCACTCATAGACTCCTACCTTACACTGTTTCATGCTTGATATGAAGCTTTTCTCTCTTTTGGTTCCCACCAAATTCCTGGTCTTTCTCTAGCTACAGTGCTGCATTCCTTTGTCAAGTCAATGTACATAAAGATCTACATTACTCCTGAACCTCTCTGGTAGGCCAGGTTACTATGGTTATTCTTTTCCAAACACACATAGACCAATGAGATTTTTCAGAAATGTATTGATTAAAGTAACTGATCATCACTCTTCCCAAAATCTTTCCACTATCCACAAGGCTATCTTAATAGGTCATAGATATTTAAGGATTTTTGAGCACTTAGGAGATTTTTTCTGACTGTCACATCAATTAAAATTATTTGTTTGATCAAGTTGTATTTTCCTACATGGCTGTTGGGCATCAATTATTTTTAAATATACTACTAAAAAATGACAGACCTCATATAACAAAGCTTACGATTTACTATTGCTGAGAAATAGTCAGTCAGAGGGATTTCCTTTAACACTGATGGGAAGCCTGCGTAATAATGCCACATCACTAACAGTAATTTGGGATTTTTTGTCAATGGTCACGCTTGTTGGTATGATTTTAAAATTCCAAGTAAAATTGTTACTGGCCTTTTCTAACGGAAGAAAAGGAAGTAATGTACTCATCTAAGTACCAGAGGAGGAAGTAGGAAATGTATCACTGAGCAGCTGGTCATTGTGTGACCTGTAAGTATGAACAAGTTCCTGTCAATAAATCATTCCATGAACAGATTGTCAGGCACAACAGCATGGAACTGGAAAGGGGCCCTTGGGTTTGGAGCTGGTAGAGAAGGTGTATAGAGGGAATTGGGAGCCATTTTCTGGAGGATAGAATCAATGAGGTCAGATGACCAGCTGGAGGAAAATGACAAAATAAATTAATGGTGGATAGGGAAGTTAAGATGGGTAGGTGGAGGGCAGGGGCAGGAGCAGGAGCTAAGCTAAAGGGAAAAAAAGGATGATATAGGTGACAGTATAGGTGACAGTAATAAAGAGCAAAAAAATGTTGTACAACTAAAACAAAAAAAAAGCTAAAACAAAACTCAGCAACTCAGGCAGCATCTGTGAAAAGTGAAATAGTCAATATATCTGGTCTGTGATCCTTCGCCAGAATTTAGTGCAGACTTGAAAGATTAACTGTTTCTCTTTCCACAGATTCTGTCTGGGCTGCTAAGCTATTTGTCATTTTCTGATTTTGTTTCAGATTTCCAGCATCTACAGTCTTTTTAATTTTCACACAATTGTGTATTTTTACAGCATCCTTCACTTCACTTTAAGAATGCCCCAAAGTTTCTTTATAAGCAAATTAAGTATTTTTGAGATGCAGTCACTGAGTGAAACGCAGCAGCAATTTTATACTCATGAAACTCCTGCAAACTGAAAAGATTATCTTTTTAGTTTGCAGGAGTTTCATGAGTATAAAATTGAGTATTAAAATCTATTTTAATGTTGTTAAAAGAGGATACATTCTGGTTGGAATGTCAGGGATAACTCCACTAGTCGTCTTCATCAGAGGATTACGGGTTCTCCTGCATCCACCTTTAACAGTACAGCAGTCCCTTGCTAGAAACATAGACAATAGGTGCAGGAGTAGGCTATTCGGCCCTTTGAGCCAACACCACCATTCAATATTTCCCCATATCCCTTGATTCCGTTAGCCCTAAGAGCTAAATCTAACTCTCTCTTGAAAATACCTAGATGTTTATGTCCAGTCTCTGGAGTACAATTTCAAATCAAAACCTTCTGATTCAAACACAAGAATGGCATCAACAATCGCAGCACTGAGCAGATGCCCTGCGTTTAAATATTGAAATGCTGCATTTATACCGTCTTTGCTTTAGTCCGTCTTGTTTCGGTATGATGCACTGGTGAGCCTCAACTGTAGATGGAGCTATAGTCCCACAGACTGTTGCAGCTGTCCTGGGACGGAGATTCTCAAAATGCAAATAATCAACGTAGCATTAAATCAAAGGGTCAAAATAGGCTGAAGTGAATCAGGTATATTAGGTCTTTGTTTCCTCTCCTAATATTTCCAAACCTGATTTATACTTCTAAATCTGGTTGAATTTCACAGAATATCAAACCGTACTGTGCATGAACAGGCCCTAGTACATAATATCAGTGGCGAACATGATTCCAAGTTAAATTAATCTCCTCTGCCTGCAGGCAATCCATTTCGCTCCATTTTCTTCAGATTTGCATGCTTATGTAAAAAGCTCCTAAACACCACTATCGTATCTGCTTCCACCACCACCCCTGACAATGAGTTCCAGGCACCCATCATTCTCTGAGTAAAATACTTGCCCTGCACATCTCTTTAAAACGTTGCCCTTCTTACCTTAAAACTATGCCCTCTAGCCTTTGACGTTTCCATACTAGGAAAAAGATTTTGACTGTGTACCCTATCTATGCCTTTCATAATTTTATATACTTCTATAAGTTCGGCCCTCAGCCGCCGAAGCTCAGGATAAACAATCCAAATTAGTCCATCATATATCTATTTAGAAGTAGTTTGATGAGCTTCATAAGCTTCAACAGCTCATTGAGCAATACAATAAAATGCTCTGTACTGTAAAATATTAAAAAATTATTCACACAAACAAAACCATTAAAGGTGATTCTCAAAAGTTTCTGTGAAACTGCAAGCATTTTCGAATTTAGCTTTTCTTATTTGTTGAGATCAGCTCATTTCAAAAGGGTGATGGTGAAATGTCTTTTAGGTTTTTGTGGAACTGACTTTTTTATGGTCCATCCGTACAGAGTAAAAGTTCAATTAACTATCTAAGGAAAGAAAAAGGCACAAGAACTGCAGATGTTAATTTACAAAAAAAACAAAATGCTGGAGTAACAATGGGTCAGACAGCATCTCTGGAGAACATGAATAGGGGATGTTTCGGGTCATGACTGCTTCAGAATATAGGCCAGAAGAGGTATAGATCAAACTATCCAACACATTGGTCAGACTGAGCTGCTGGCGACATGTCGCCACAGATAGGCTCCATTTTAGCGCACAATGGAAAGCACATCAAAGCCTCTACTTCCTGAGAAGATTATGGAGATTTGCTATGTCAGAGGGGATTCTCTTGAACTTCTACAGGTGTACAGTAAAGAGCATATTGACTGGTTGCATCATGGCCTGGTTTGGCAACGTGAAACCCAGGAGCGAAGAAGACTGCAAAAAGTTGTGAACATTGCCCAGTCCATCACCGGCTCTGACCACCATTGAAGGGATTTCCCAGAATCGCTGCCTCAAAAAGGCAGCCAGCATAATCAGAGACCCACAACACCCTGGCCACACACTCATTTCACCCCTGCCAACGGGAAGAAGGTACAGGAGCATGAAAACTGTAACATCCAGGTTCAGGAACAGTTTCTTCCCTATAGCCATTCATTCGGCCATTAAACACTACAACAAATAAATTCTGAACTACATAGACTATTATTGTTTTTATTGCACTATTATTCGGGGGGTTTTGTGTGTATGAAAGTGTGTGTATATATATATATATATATATATATATATATATGTGTGTGTATTTGTGAATATGCATATATATACACACACACAATGAACTTTTTTTTCTCTCTTGTTTATTATATTATTTACAGTGTACTATGTTCACATATTCTGTTGTGCTGTTGCAAAAATGTCATTGTTCTATCTGGAACATATGACAATAAAACACTCTTGACTCTCTCTTGACCGGTCCGAATAATCATGGCACCATAAGGGAGACTGCCTAACACTAAAGGTATGCAAAAGTAGCAATTACTCTGATTCTGGGGGAAACTAAATGCTCTGCTGGAATTGAAGGATCATAGATGGAACTTTATCAAACTAAAGGAGTATCTAGGGAATAGAAAAGGTAAGCCGTTCTGGTCTCCAAATTTGAGGAAGGACATTCTTGCTATTGAGGGAGTGCAGCGTAGGTTCACAAGGTTAATTCCCAGGATGGCGGGACTGTCATATGTTGATAGAATTTAGCGGCTGGGCATGTATACTCTGGAATTTAGAAGAATAAGAGGGGATCATATTGAAACATATGATTATTAAGGGTTTGGACACGCTAGAGGCAGGAAACATGTTCCCGATGTTGGGGGAGTCCAGAACCAGGGGCCACAGTTTAAGAATAAGGGGTAACCCATTTAGAACGTAGATGAAGAAATAACACAGAGAGTTGTGAGTCTGGAATTCTCTGCCTCAGAGGGCGATGGAGGCTTTCAAGAGAGTTAGATAGAGCTCTTAAAGATAGCGGAGCCAAGGGATATGGGGAGAATGCAGGATCGGTGTACTGATTGTGGATGATCAGCCATGATCACATTGAATGGCGGTGCTGGCTCGAAGGGCTGAATGGCCTACTCCTGCACCTATTGTCTATTGTCCATTGTATATTCAGAATATAATTTTAAATTAAGATATAGCAGCATGAAAAAGGAACAAGGGCTTAAAATAATTGAAGATAACCTTAAGACTGATATCAGGAAACTACCCTTCATAAAAACAGTCAGTGAATGGATTGGACTTCTGGACAGAGGAAAGCTTTAAGAAATAAATTAATATCTTCAAATTATCTTCCGTGTCTATAATAATCTTTCTCATTTTGTAACTTCAGTTAGATTTCAGCTTCTCTATTATTTAACATGAAAAGAAATTTAAAGATAAAACTTTATTTAACCCGCACATATATGCGGGAATTTACAGTGGGATTTCCATATATTCTGCAGCCACAGGCTTGACAAAAGCCAATCAAGAGGTTATGTGTGTTCCCATTATATTTATATATTCTACAGTAAAAGCTGCAAGCACGTGACGGCCTGAGCTATAGGGAGAGGTTGAGCAGGCTGTCTTTATTCCTTGGACCACAGGAGAATGTGGGATGACCTTGTACATGTCATACACAATCATGACAGGTATAGAATGGGTAAACGCATAGAATCTCTTGCCCAGAGTAGGGGAATCAAGAACCAGAGGACATACAGTAGGTTTAAGGTGAGGGGGGGGAAAGATTTAATAGGAACCTGAGGGGTAACTATTTTTACACGAAACTTTCTGTCAGAGGAGGTAGTTGAGGCAGGTATTATTGCAATGTTTAATAAACATTTAGACAGGTACATGGATAGGATAGGGTTAGAGGGATATGGACCAAATGCAGGCAGGTGGGACAAGTGTAGAAGGACATGTTGCTCGACATGGACAAGTTGGGCCAAAGGGCTTGTTTCCATGCTGTATGACTCTATAACTATGAAATAATTCTTGATTATTTATTAAATCATGGATATCCTATATGGCATGGTGGGTAAATAATTTCCATTCAATAAAGACAATCTGTTCACAGATTTTGCTCACATATTGTAGAAACTAATGCCAGAAAAAAAGCCCAAACTGTACGATAATATTGGCAGGTTTTGCAATTGAATTAACATGTTTGACTCCAATCCGCCTCCCACTAGTGTTCCAATTTCTTTCAAGGAATTTCAATGATTTGATCTTTGTTTTCTGAAGGGGAGCAGATCTACTGGGGAAACAGGTGCATGTTTAATATGTAAATATTATATTTGGGCATGAAGAGTACAAGATAGATTGTAAGGGTATGCAGGTGGCAGAAGGAGACATAATGACTTTACATAAGAGATGTCGCATTCACAATATGAATCCCTCATTTTGAATAAGTCATGTGTACTGATTCTTCTTTGGAAATCCTGTCTCCAGTTGCCTTCTTTGAAGATCGTATCCCCAACCATACGGTTGCACCTTTCATTTCCAAAGATCAGTTACCTAGCCATTTCAGTGCCAAGAAACTCGTTACATCATCGGCATGTAGTGCACCAAAATGACACAATTTGAGGTAATTCAGAATAAAGGGTTCAATATCCCACAGCTACATGCTTCACAAACAAAAATAAAGCAATTTTATGTATTAAAGGATCCTGACCCTTACTGTACTTCCTGAGGGTGCTCAGGAAGTACAGAGGGTGCTCAGGAAGAACAACATCACCCAGAGACTGCTGCTATCCTTTTATCGATGCTCAATTGAGAGCATCTTAACATACTGTGTATGCGTGTGGTACACCAGCTGCACAGCGGCTAAGAGGAAAGCGCTCCAGAGGGCAATTGACAACGCCCAGAAGATCATCGGCTGCCCTCTCTTCACCTTGAAGGACCTACACAGCTCCCACTGTCTCAAAAAATCCAAGAAGATTATAAAGGACATTTTCCACCCCGGTCACTCCCTGTTTGTACTGCTGCCGTCAGGCAGACGGTACAGATCAATGAGGACAAGGACAAACAGACTCAAAAACAGTTTTTATCCCACAGCAATAAATACACTTAATGTAGCCACCAAATGAGTACAGGTGCGCTACACACCAAAGGGACTGGGAAATCGACAGAAGAATGTGTTTTTTTTCATGTTATTTATTTAAGTTGTTTATCTGAGACTTTTGCGCTAAGAAAATGTGTGCACTGACTGGTTGGCATTTCTAATTTCGTTATACGTGTTTACATGTTATAATGACAATAAAGTATTCATTCATTCATTCATTCATTCAAAGCGTCCATGTTCTCCAGAGATGCTGCCTGACCTGCTGAGTTACTCCACCACTTTGTATCCTTATGTGCGTTCCCATTATATTTATCCATGTAATTTAAATTTATGTTTATCCATATTATATTTATCCATATTTATTTATATTTATAATTTTCTGTAGATGAATACCATGCATTGAATAAAATCATCCTATTAATGCTGATGTAAGCTGCAGAGAAGTGAAGAATGGCCATTCCCTCTGGTGAAGCAGAGGCTATAAACCATTGACAGAACATCTATCAGGAAATGTGAATATTTTTTCCATTCAGTGTTGTTGGATAAAGGATGCTCTGTCTGAAAATGGCGGTGGGGAACTGATTCCATAAAAGGGGGATGCAGATAATTACTTGATGAGGAACTTGAAGGATTTCAGTCAAAAAGCAGCCAGCAAATTCATCCCTATACCTGCGAATGATCAGCTGAGCAGCTCAAAACACATTCAGCTGCATGGTTAGTCTCTGGCCACACTGGCCAATTCCAAATCAATTGATTCACCGATCAGCAGTAAAGTTGGGGAAGCTTAACTTGTTTAAAAAATTGTTTAAAAATTAATCAGAAAATGTTTGCAATCGAAAATTCGCAAGTCAAGGCAGATGTAACCTGGGGACTCCTTGGACATTTTATACAGTAGATTTGAAATATTTTTTGTAGCACTCATATGAATGTGTTAATTCTAACGCTCACTTTGGTATGTCTGATCTATGCTCATAATTGCATCTGCTGTACAAAGTTCAAATCAAACTAACCCAAATGGAAAATTCACTGTTGTCTGAAGATGACAACGGTAAAGCCTCACTGATATAAATCTTCTTCAATATGTTCTCATCAATAAAAATATCATTTTAAATTCTGCGAGGTTCTAATTTATTCTTCACTGCATTCATTATGTTAACCTTTTTCCCCAGAAATGGAAAATGTAAGTATGATAATTTATTTCACAAAATATGACTTTTTTCAATCCATTTTTCTTTATTTTCCGATTTTACAGTAAATTTCCCTGAGAGCCTGACCTAGGCAAACCTAGAGTTCAGCTGACATGTGAGAGGCAGACACATTTGTTTTTTCCACCCTCGAGCCATTTCATGGTTTGTAAAACTGCAGGCATGGGTGTCTCCTTGACAAAGGTTGGACTAAGGAGGACTGGTCACATCAGGCTGCTCACAAATTATCTTGCAACCTGGCTGTTCCAGGGAGAACAACCTCAGTCTATTACATAACCAAAGTCTCTTATTCCTGGAATCTTTATTGCACTCTCTCGAAAGCTCTTCCATCTTTGCTGAAGAATTGGACACAAAATTCCAGCTGTACTGAACCAGTGTTTTACAAAGGTTCTTTGTACTTCCTTGTCTTATATTCGAAGCAGCTATTTGTGGAGTGAAAAAGGCAAAGACAAACAAAAGACTGGGAATGATCCTTCCAACTTCATATCTGTAAGAAAGCTACGCTTGGTCGAACACAAACAGTAAAATTGTTTGTCAGCAGCAGGAAATCCAGGGAAGAGGAATTGCCAGTCGGAGCAAATCTCTGCCCATTTTTTCCCCAAAGGTGGAAAAAATACATCTCATTGGCCTTTCTATTTACTCACTGCTGAAAGTTAGTTTAACTGGTTAGAAAGCATCCTCTCTCCTTAATGATTAGTAATATACTTGAATTTTATAAAGTGGTACAACAGATGTGGCCTAACCACATAACATGAATGTTCTCTAAGCAGTCAGCAAATCCATGAGAGGCTTTTATACTTCAACTATCTGTGTAGATAAATTATAGAATGATACATCACAGATATAGACCATTTGACTCTTTTTGTCTTCAGAATGACTTTACTCATGGGGAACCATGCACTATAGTCCTAAATCTTTCTGTTCTGCAATGCTCCTTACCCTGAGCTATTTACAGGGCTATTTACTGTGTAAACCTATCCTGGTTTGCCATTCCAAAGAACAACATCTCATATTTGCAAGAGTTAAATTCTATTTGTCACTCCTTGGCCAACTTCCCTGTCAATCTACATCAGTTTCAGTTTTAGTTTTTTGTCAAATGTACCAAGGTGCAGTGAAAAGCTTTTGTTATGTACTAACCAGTCAGCAGAAAGACAATACATTACAAGCTAGCCATTCAGAATGCACAGACACATGATAGGGATTGTACAGACACATGATTAGTGCAAGGTAAAGCTAGTAAAGTCCAATCAAAGATAGTCCAAGGGTCCCGGATGAGGTAGATAGTAGTTCAGGACTGCTTGCTAGTTGTGGTAGGATGGCTCAGTTGCCTGATAACAGCTGGGAAGAAACTGTCCCTAAATCTGAAGGTGTATGCTTTCACACTTTTATACCTTTTGCCTGATGGGAGAGGGGAGAAGAGGGTGTGGGCAGGGTGCGACTCATCTTTGATTATGCTGTTGGCCTTGCGAGGCAGCTTGAGGTATAAATGGAATCAATGGAAGGGAGTTTGGTTTGTGTGATGGTCTGGGCTGCGTCCACAATTCGTTGCAATTTCTTGCGGTTTTCGATGGAGCTATTCCCAAACCATGCTGTGATGCCTCGCGATAAAATGCTTCTACAGAAGTTGGTGAGAGTTGTTGGGGACATGCAAACTTCCTAAGCCTTCTGAGGAAGTAGAGGCATCGGTGTGCTTCTTGGTTGTTGCTTCAATATGGATGGTCCAGGATAAGTCGTTGGCGATACTTACTCCTAGGAATTTGAAGTTTTCAACAATTTATTCTTTGGCACTGTCAATGTAAACTGGGTCCTGAAGTCGATCACCATCTCCTTTGACACCAGGACACGAGATTCTCAATCCTGTACTCTGACCCATCATTATTTGATATCCGGCCCACGATGGTGGTGTCATCTGCAAATTTGTAAATTGAATTAGATCTGTACCTGGCTGCACAGTCGTGAGTGTACCAGGAGTAAAGAAGGGAGCTTAGAACGCATCCTTGGCTGAGAGCACCAATGTTGAGGATTATCGTAGAGTATGATTTGTCCCCTATCCTCACTGATTGGGGTCTGTTGGTCAGGAAGTTGCGGATCCAGTTGCAGAGATGAGTGCTGACTCCAAGTCATGTGAGTTTGGTGATGAGCTTGGATGGTATAATGGTGATAAAGGCAGAGCTGTAGTCTATGAATAGGAGTCTGACGTAGGTGTCTCTCTTTTCCAGTTGTTCCTGGGATGAATGTAGAGCCAGGTAGATGGCATCATCCATGGACCTGTTGTGGTGGTAGGCAAACTGCAGTGGGTCAAGGCCGCTTGGTAGACTGGTAGATCAAGTTTGAACATAGATATCCTTCCTTGCTATTCACTAAAACGCCAATTTCCACTCATACCGCTGGAGAACAATGAAGGGAAGGGATTGAACTTTTTTTCGCCTTCCATCACAGTGAGGAATGTGGAGGAGTCACTGTGGTGGATGTTCATGTTAAAATGTATTTTGTGTGTTCTGTTGCTTTTTATTAGTATGTCTGTATGGCAAACCAAATTCCTCGTATGATGCAAAACATACTTGTCTAATAAAGTATGATTATGATTATGATTTTGATGCCATCTGCAAATTAACTACATAGTCGTACAAATTATTAATGTTGATAAGAAACACCAGTGGACCCAGTGCTGGCCCCTAAGACACACCACGGCCACAGGCCTTCATTCAGGAAAACAACCTTCTACAATATCCTTTGATTCCTTCCTCCAAGCCAATGTTGAATTAATTTATTAAAGAAGGAACTGCAGATGCTGGAAAATCGAAGGTAGACAAAAATGCTGGAGAAACTCAGTGGGTGAGGCAGCATCTATGGAGCGAAGGAAATAGGCAACGTTTCGGGTCGAAACCCTTTTTCAGACTTGAATTAATTTGGCTAGCACACCTTGGGTTCCCTGTGATCCAACATGTAAAGCTTGCACATAGTCCAGGTTTACAGTTTCACTAGGCTGGAACCTTATAATTTTCATCCTACTATAGCTTGTAAATGGACACTAGTAAATGATTGATATGTCAGCATGTAAATGACTGCCTCATATAATTACAGTTGCAAATTCCGGTAACCAATCTAAACCTCAAGCACTTATTTGCTGACAAACTTCAGAATTCCTGTGCAACCCTCTACTTTAGATGATTTAAATCTTTGATACATTTACACAAGGCAAGTGTAAATGCTAAGCAGATAACAGCTGCAGGAAGCACTAACTTTTGGCAAAGGCAATGCTAAAGCAAATTGTTTTTTCTGCAGATAGTCGTGATAGTGGAAGTTGTACTATATTAAGTAACCAACACAGTTTTAAATAACTGTTTACAGGCACCTTTAGCCTGTGCTCCACAGCAAAAAAGCAGTGAGAGGAGGCGAGTGGAGGTGAAACAGTCTCTTACAAAACCCAGGGAGGGGGAGAGGGAGGGTGAACTCCCTATTCAGTGTTGGGTAACTTAGAACTCAGAGGTTGGGTAGCTTACAACCCAATGTTATGAACATTGTATTCTCTAATTTTAGGTAACTACATAACCCTCCCCCTCTCCCTTATTTCCCCTATATAACCTCCTCTTCTCCCCTTGATGACTGCAGAGGTCAGTGCGACAGGCCTGTAGTCATTAAGACCAGTAATCCTTGCCTTTTTGGGTACAGGGACAATAGTGGAGACTTTGACGCAGGCAGGGACAGTATAGGTTTGCAGGGACTGGTTGAAAATGTCTGTGCAGACCGGTGCCAGTTGTTCGGCACAGAGCTTGAAAGTAGAGGGGGAAACATTGTCCAGTCGTGGAGATTTCCGGCTTTTCTGTCTTCTAAAAAGCCTTTCCACCTCTATTTTTATTGTTGATTATGGAGAAATGATGTTGTGCAGCACGGAGGGTGTGGGTAATTGGGTGTGAAATGGTGATTACCCACACCCTCCGTGCTGCACAACATCACTTCTCCATAATCAACAATAAAAATAGAGGAGGTGGAAAGGCTTTTCAGAAGACAGAAAATGTGTGTGTGAAGTGGTAAATGGAGAGGAGTGGGTGAAGAAGGGTCCATTCTTTGCAGACTGGGGTCTGGCTGTGTTTGTTGGGGAGGGGGGGAGGGATACCAGGGTTACGTTTCTGCTTGTCAAACCTGCAGTAGAACTCATTCAGGTCGTTGGTCAGCTGACGATTGTCCAACGAGCTGGTGATTTCTTGCAAGCCCTTCCAAACTGAAGAAGAGTCACTAGCTGAAAACTTGCTCCTCAACATCTCAGAGTACCTTTCTTGGCAGCTCCGATTCCTCTTCTCAGCTTGTACTTGGCCTGCCTGTAGAGGTCTGCATCCCCACTCCTGTAGGCCTCCTCTTTAGACTGTCGGAGCTGTCTGAGCTCTGCAGTAAACCAGGGCTTGATGTTGTTGAACCAGGTCCGGGTCCTAGTTGGAATGCAACTGGCCTCACAAAAGCTAACATATGATGATATGGTGTCTGTATACTCATCGAGGCTTGTTGTTGCTTCCCTGAACACATTCCAATCCGTGCAGTCAAAGCGGGATTGTAGGTTCTCAATGCCCTCTCTTGTCCAGAGTGCAGCGTAGGTTCACGAGGTTAATTTACGGGATGGCGGGGTTGTCATATGTTGATAGACTGGAGCAGCTGGGCTTATATACTCTGGAATTTCGAAGGATGAGAGGGCATCTTATTGAAACATTTAAGATCATTAAGGGTTTGGCCATGGTAGACGCAGGAAACATGTTCCCGATGTTGGGGGAGTCCAGAACCAGGGGCCACAGTTTACAAATTAGGGGTAAGCAATTTAGAACAGAGATGAGGAAATACTTTTTCACACAGACGGTTGTGAATCTGTGGAATTCTCTGCCTCATAAGGCAGTGGAGGCCAATTCTCTGTATGCTTTCAAGAGAGAGTTGGATAGAGCTCTTAAAGATAGTGGAGTCAGGGGATATGGGGAAAAGGCAGGAACGGGGTACTGATTGTGGATGATCAGCTATGATCACAATGAATGACGGTGCTGGCTCAAAGGGCCGAATGGCCTACTCCTGCACCTATTGTCTATTGCCTATTGTCTATTGACTGCGATCCTTCCCCTAGCTTCACAATTTGCACTCTTCAATCCTTTTGTCTCACACCTGGCTTTTCATCACTGGCTTTTGTCCAACCATCTGCCTACCTGAAAACCCTGCTCAATCTGTGTGGCCCTATTACCTGCTAGGCTTTGTCCTGCCCCTCTTCTCTTCCAGCTTTCCTCCCCCCCCCCCCCTCAATCAGATGTCACAGCTGAAGGGTCCCGACCCAAAATGTCACCTATCCATGCTCTCCAGAAATACTGCCTGACTAGCAGAATTTCGCCAGCACTTTGTGTCTTCTGAGATTATTTTCCACTCTTTCTCTCAATTTACTAATGCATGATGGATGCCGCCTATACTGATGTTAATTGTGGGCAGGACAGAGATATAATGTGTTATCTCTACCTCCATGATCAAATGATGTGGACATCACTGACAATTGATGTGGAAATCACCGGCAAAAGAACAATGCCAGTCATTAGTGAAATCATGTTGCCATATTAGTTCGATTATTAGTCTCTTTTTTCATTGTTTCTCATATTAGTTTGATGTTTGGGTGAGGTTTAAACCGGGTGAGGATGGGGTGTTCATGTATTTTCAACCTCTGACTATATTTGTGAATGTGGCTTGCCAGGAACTGATTTAAGTGTTAATGTCACAGCTGTCGATTTGTGACATTAGGCCAGGGCAAGCCTGAGACGCCAGTGCCTCTTCCTGCCCACTGACAACGTGGGACTGCGCCCACATCGGGGCAAAGATCGAGTCGTCAGGATAAGCCAGAGACCGCCATCAAAAAGCTGAGCTGCAACAATAAGCCTGCAACCACCAGCGCTTCCGCTCGAGGCAAGGGTGAACTGCAGGGAGAAGCCTGAGACCGCCACGCCTCCTCCTTCAAGACCAAGACTGAGATGCCGAGCAAAGCCCGAGATCGCCATTGCCATCCGCACATGTTCCCCGATGACAAGGGACAGCAACCCCCCACGTGGTCCTGGACTTACTTGGCACTTGTCACTGTAAATAAAATATATCACGTGAATTCATCTTACTATGTGGTCACTGCCAATCCTGGCGTCAACCGCGACGCCACAGTTTGTATCCTAAAAATAATGAATGGAACATTAAAGGTGCAGAAATCCAGAATATTACATTACTGCAGTTGCTATAAATGCTATGACATTTTTATACAAAGAACACCACAGAAGAAAAATACTTTGGAAACAATTATCCAGCCTTTGGACCATTTTTCATGAAAACCTGTGTGAACGATAGAATGAACTATAGTTAAGGAACCAAAAACATATTAAAGGATCAGAGAATCTTGTTTACATATTTGACAAGCAAATAGACTCCCGTCTACTTCACATACTGAACAAACCCAGTTAATTTTGTCATACCAGGATGAGCCTCAGGGTAAGTCAAGTCAAGTCAAATCAAGTCAAGTTTATTCGTCACATACACATATGAGATGTGCAGTGAAATGAAAAGTAGGACCAATTCAAGGTCAACATGTTACAAAATGCCAGTGTAACTGAGTGGGTCAGGTAATATCTCTGGAGAACATGGAAAGGCAACGTTTCATATCTGGACCCTTCTTCTGTTATTTGAGGTCAGGATCATGGATAGGCAACCCGAGTTGCCACCTATCTATGTTCTCCAGAGATGCTGCCTGACCGCTGAGTTACTCCAACACCGTGTCTTTTCTTATATACCATCATCTGCAGTTCTTTGTGTCTACATCTGTCATTATAATACAATGTCTTGGCAGAGTTATCATTATGCAACTATTTATCCATATTTCATAACTCTGGGTCTGTAGGATTGCACAACATAATTTGTTTCTCCACATTATAAGATCATTTAATATCATTAAGGGTTTGGCCATGGTAGACGCATAAACAGATTTAAATCCCTTCTTAATGATGTTGAAGCGGGCTCTTCTGTCTGTACATGCTTTGTTTGATGATATTCTGACTGTGATTCTATTTATATGTTCTCTGTTGTTTTTAAATTATTGTCTGTAACTGTGGAACTGTGCTGCTGCCTGTCTTGGCCAGGACTCTCTTGTAAAAGAGATTTTTAATCTCAATGAGACTTCTCCTGGTTAAATAAAGTTTAAATAAAATAAATAAATAATATAACATGAGCAATTTCACAATTTTTTAATGTTCTGATATATCATTCTTCAGAACTTCATTACCATGCGTTACCTATTGCACAATGTCATGCAAGTCATGATCCTAGCTAACAAATCCACTTCAGTCCAATGCCTGGGGGTCCTTGTTCATCAGTCAATGAAAGTAAGCATGCAGGTACAGCAGGCAGTGAAGAAAGTGAATGGCATGTTGCCTTCATGACAAGAGGAGTTGAGTATAGGATCAAATAAGTCCTTCTGCAGTTGTACAGGGCCCTAGTGAGACCACACCTGGAGTATTGTGTGCAGTTTTGGTCCCCTAATTTGAGGAAGGATATTCTTGCTATTGAGGGAGTAGGTTTACAAGGTTAATTCCCGGGATAGCGGCACTGTCATATGTTAAGAGAATGGAGTGGCTGGGCTTGTATACTCTGGAATTTAGAAGGATGAGAGGGAATCTTATTGAAACATATAAGATTATTAAGGGTTTGGACATGCTAGAGGCAGGAAACATGTTCCCGATGTTGGGGGAGTCCAGGACCAGGGGCCATAGTTTAAGAATAAGGGGTAAGCCATTTAGAACGGAGATAAGGAAACACTTTTTCACACAGAGAGTTGTGAGTCTGTGGAATTCTCTGCCTCAGAGGACGGTGGAGGCCGGTTCTCTGGATACTTTCAAGAGAGAGCTAGATAGGGCTCTTAAACATAGTGGAGTCAGGGGATATGGGGAAAAGGCAGGAACGGGGTACTGATTGGGGATGATCAGCCATGATCACATTGAATGGCGGTGCTGGCTCGAAGGGCCGACTGGACTACTCCTGCACCTATTGTCTATTGCCAGTGTAGACAAGGTTTGAGGGTATGTCCTCACACCAATCCTATCGCAATCTTCTTGTCTGCAATACTCCCATCAAAGACCTGACACCAATCATCTGAAAGGCAAAGGTCCTCAACCAATGCCTCAACCACACAATCAATTGCTAGAGGCAATCAAAGCCCTGGAAAATATAGATTATTTTTGACATCTTGCCAAGATCCTCCCAAAGTCTGACGTTTTGGCAAAATTCATCATACCGTTAGTTGGGTGAGGAAAAGTGCAAGAAATCAGAACGTCAGACCAGTAATGCACACATGGTCTACTAGAAATAGTGATCCTCAGTCTCCTGTAGACTTAAGAGTAATAGACAATCTTGGCAAGCACCTCAAAGCACTGAAGAAATATCACCAATGCTACTTCTGCAAAATCCTCCAAATCCATTGTTGGGTGCAGCAAATCACCATCAGCATCCTCTTCCAACCTCTTCCCAGCTGCAAGGTTCTGACTACACTCCAAAGTATTGTGCTCATACCTGTCACCAGACTTTTAAAGCAAGCACTGAACTCTGTCTTAGGATGGGATTCTCCAAGGAAAATATTTCAAGGATATTCCTAAACTCTCCTGGAGGCAGTGTAATATCTCCATTAACTGGTTCATGATCATTCAGAAGGAGAAAGAGAATCTGAGTTGGAACTGAGCAACCCGAGATCATAAATAACCCACAAACGGCTTCAAAGAGCAGCACCTACTGCACCTGTGGCAGAGTTTGTGGATCTCTTAGATTCTTCATTCTCCTCAGAATCCACAGAACTACAATGGAAGTACGGGTGTCAGAGGTTCTGGGGAGAAGGCAGGAGAATGGGGTTAGGAGGGAGAGATAGATCAGCCATGATTGAATGGCAAAGTAGACTTGATGGGCCGAACAGCCTAATTCTACTCCTATCACTTATGAAGTTATGAAAGAAGTAAGAAACAAAGTGCTGGAGTAACTCAGCAGGTCGGGCAACATCTCTGGAGAAGATAGATAGATGAAGTTTCAGTTCAGACTGAAAAAGGGTCCCAACCTGAAACATATCCTGTCCATGTTCTCCAGAGATGCTGCCAGATCTGCTGATTTACTTTATATCTTTTTTTGCAGTTCTTTTCTAGCGTGGAAGTAAGTTATTCTTGACCCCAAAGGGACTGCCCATGGGATGAATGAGTTCATCACAACATACTTTAAAGCTATTGTAAAGGATTTTAAGTTAAAAAATCTAACTGCTGAACTAAATATATCCATTGTATGCTAATGAATAAATGGAAATAAATGTAGCTATGGAGACAGAGAGTACTGCCAATAACTCACACATCAAACCCCTGATTATCGGCCAAGTTTTAATGGTTTGGGACAGTGTAATATTCTTGTCCAGATCTCCTGCAGTGGGAGTCTGGCAGTGTACAATTTTCACATCTATATTTTGGATGCGAATAATATTATCCAAGATTAATCACATAAGAGAAATTAAACAAAATTAAACAAAATATGGAGAAGGCAGGAAATGAGGTTAGGAAGGAGAAATGGATCAGTCATGATTGAATGGCGGATAGACTTGATGGGCCGAATGGCCTAATTCTTCTCCTATCACATGATCTTATAACCTTATGAAAACTTTTATCTTTTTCCATCAAAAATCAACTAACATGTACTTGTGGCAGGATGACAGGGTGAGGTCAAGGACACATCTTCATGGTCAGAAGTCAACACATACTGAAAATGTGAGCATTGATCTACATTTACACCTTTAATGATCCATAGAATTGTTCATAGCACAGATGCTCAAAAGCTTCTCCATGGAGGCGTGCCTCGAGAATGCAAGAATGTACTAGGCTACAAGTGACTAGTTTTCAATTTCAATTAAAAACTTTATAATTGAAAGAAAGAGAATCAGAAAGGAGAGATGAATTTGGATACATAAAGTGGATTTTTAACACTATCTTACAATATTTTTTAAGATTATCAGAAGGACAAAGGCATTGTCATTAATGTTTCTTCTTTTATGATGACAAATCTTAGTTGATCACAAATGTTGTTAACTTGCTCTCAGCCTTCCATTAATGTTGTCTGTAAATGATGCAATATTATCCAAGGAACAATGCCTTCCTTCCTTTTTCTTTCTCCTAAAGGAGATTAATAACTGGGCTAGGTGAAAAAACATATATGCGGTGTATTGGTGCTTGAATGTATGTTGTCATTAGAAACATCTACAATGATCAGAATGTCTTAGTTTGAATCCAATAATATGAAAAAAATCTTTGCAAAAGACCTGCCATCTCTGGAAATTATGGCTCATCTCTTAGACATCTGGGTCATGCTCACTCCAGAATTTGAATATCCAACATTGGCTGACACTTCACAACAATACCGAGTGGGTTCTGCAATGTTGGAGGTGTAATCTTTCAAAAGAAACAATAAACTAAAGCCCCTGTCCTCTCTCTCTGGCTTTTTTAGAACAGATTCAGATTGTTATTTTTAGAGTCTTACAACTTAGCAACCATATTATACTTAAGAAATACTTAATTGGCTGTGACACGTAGAATGTCCTCTGTGTGTGAATACTCCATGTACATAGATTTTTGTACTTTGAGCTGCTATTGTTAATTGCTTGCATACCAGATGCCAACACCAAATTCGGTAACTTCGGTAACTCATCATATTTGACTGTCCTTTCATTGACGTTTTAAATAAATGCTAATCTAAATTGGTTGCTTACATTTTGTGAGATATTCCACTTCAAAACTTGAAAAGAGAGTTACTTTGTGTCTTATGAAATAGAGGAATTGGAGCAACTACTATGGGCAATGACTGCCCATAGAATCTCCAGCAAATCCAATCACAGCCTTTATTCATCTTCATGATTATGCTTCCGTTATCAGATTTCAATTCTCAATTCATTGGAAGCAACATGCATAACTTTGCACATCATGAAATTGTTGAATGAGACTGCAGAAAAGGAGATGATTTCACCCATTTGTATTTGTGCCAGATATTTGAAACAGCTATATAATTATCTCCGTCCTCTTGTTCTTTTTGCATCAACCTAAAAAGTAATTATTTGATTCACTTTTTACAATTGCAATACCCGTCACCTGGCACCACAGTCTTATCTGAAAAAGATAGGAAGAATATGAACAAAACATACAGAATCTCCACCCTTATGAATGAATGTGTTTCATTATCATATCAACCTGGTGTAGGGGGGACTGCCGCGAGGGAGGCGGAAAGGGGGAGAACAAAGGGGGACCTGGCGTGAATACTCTGTAACTTTGACAGCGCCCTATATGAATGACTATTTACATACCTTGGGTCTGAAAGCAAAGAATGTCTTGTCACATGGGACAATAAAGTATTCATTCATTCATTCATTCATTCATTCAATGCTTACCCAGTCATAACAACTCACTGTGTAAAATATATTCTCCATATACAGTCATACAGTGTGGAAACAGGCCCCTCGGCCCAACTTGCCCACACTGCCAACATGTCTCATCTACACTAGACCCACCTGCCTGTATTTGGCAAATATCCCTCTAAACCTGTCCTACCCATGTACCTAAATGTTTCTTAAACGTTGCGATAGTACCTGCCTCAACTATCTCATCCGGCAGCTCGTTCCATACACCTACCACCCTTTGCATGAAACAGTTCCTCAGGTTCCTATTAAATCTTTTCCCCCTCACCTCAAACCAATGGTCTCTGGTTCCCAATTCCCCCATTCTGGGCAAGAGACTCGGTGCATCTACCCGATCTATTCCTTTCATGATTTTGTACAGCTCGAATGTTTCGTGCCCTACTGAAGTTCTGACATATGAAAATTGCAGATCTGATATCACACGACTACTGCAATATGGATTATAGGAGCAGCTGACCCTGAGCTTTGAAAACTCCCAAGTAATCCATCACTTCCCATGTTTCACACCTGTTGGATGCGCATGGGGACTCTGGCTTCCCTTTCTTCTGGATTTTGTAAATTAGTAATAGAAAAACATTCGTTTTCTGCAACTTATTTTACCTCTTATGCAACTTCGAATCAATTTTTTGCCATTTATCCTACAATTTTGGTAGGGTCTTGCTCACATTGCTTCACGGCCTTGTGCTAATTATCTTCCATCTGTTTCCTTTTGTCATGGATAACATCGTGCATCCCCACCATTCCCAGATTTTAAATTTGCAGAGTCCTAGGAAAACAGAACATTGGAAATATCCCTACATCCAGCCATGGGTAGTGTATGCTGGATACAAGGAGTTAACAAGGGTCAAGGGGGCCAAATTGACTTATGTAACTATGGACAAGGTGTGAAACTATCTTACCTAAATGAAAGAGAGAAAAGGAAAACATAATATGCTATCTGCCAGATACCTATTATTGAAATTTGATTGTTTTTTTAATCATTACAGTCCTTAAAATGTGGACTACTATGTATTCAGAGGTAAACTCCAAAGGTAAGTCATGAGGCTGGGCACATTTCACTGTCAAAAAAATACTGTACTTTGCACCAAGTTTACATATTGTCTCCACTAAGAGTAACATTTAGCAGAGGGGCAGAGGCAGTGATGGTAATTCAAGTGTGCCTACTGTGTGCCGATATTAACTCTTTAAAATAGTTATTTGAAATTGTATTAAGGGCCGGTCACTTAGTGGGTAAGGCAGTACCTGTGGCTGGACAACCGCAGTTAATGTTTATCTTTGACCCGAGACATTAACTTTGCTTCTCTTTCCAGAGATGCTGCCTGATCCGCTAAATGTCACCAACATTTTCCGATTGTATTATTATTAATGTAACATTGTCATTCGAAACTTGTTCCTTAAAATTATAAGGACTTCAGAGTCAAGTGTCAGGATCCTGCCTCAAAGAACAATTTGCTCCGCTTTCTGCAAGTGTACGATTTACAATGGATTTGATCATCTTTGCTACAGGCTAACTCGAAGACAACACCCCTATGCTGTGAAGCAAAGGCAGGAACAGGAGAAATAAACGACACTGCAAGGAAAGATCCCATCTTGTGGAAAGAAACGTGCAGACGCCAGTGCGAGAGGGAAGTAGCGAGCTCTTTGCTGTAACTTCCATTCCGCCTCTGGCACCTCGGGAGAACACACCTTATTTCCCAGCGGTTGCTAATTTGCAGAAGGAGCAGTAAGTTGAAGGAAACGGGTGGCCTGGTAATCGCTTTATGCACGGAAAATAACCACAAAGCCGGGTGTGGGAGCTGGATATTTTCCCCAGGCGCCAGAGAGCGAGTAGTGACTGAGTGGCAGTGAGTATGCAGCTGCCGGCTGTCATAGGTTGGGCCGCCGCTCTGGGCTCGGGGACCCGGGGCAGCTGACGCCGGCCTCCGGGCCGCTTCCTCACGAACTGCCGGCGCCGGTTTGCAGCCGAACACAGCTGCAAACTCCTCGCTCTGTCTCTCTCCCTCTCCCTCTCCCTCTGCTTTTCAGCTCGGGGTGGTTGGCGCGTTACATTTCTTCGCTCACGGTGCAAATGGTCCACCGGGAGTGGGCTGGTATTTCCTCCTCTTACTCCTTGGGTTGCTTGGGGTTGGAGGCCGAAGCTGGCGCCGAGCATACGGCGGGGACGGATCCTTCAGCAAAACATCTCGGACCTTTGCTCGCGGGACTCTCGTGTTGTAAGGTTTTAATTGACCAAGTGCGAGGTGTCCGTGCTTTAAAATTCGGATTGGTTTCGGATAGAATTTGTACAGGGAAGCGAATGGTTGCTGGTTGGTAAACAATTCGAGCCCTTTTATATATATTTTTAAATGGTAATATTTCGATGTCCCCGCCGTTGGGTGTCCAGCCCCGTGTCGCTGGCCAGTATTGACGAGTTCACGCTAGTCAGTTCCATTTCAAAGATATGGGTGTCGCTGGCTTTATGTGGGGGCAACAATGGATGTGATTTTAAATATATATGTTTTTGTTTATTTTATTATATTAATACAATTGTCTGGTTTTGCATTGTGAGGAATAATGCTGATTGTTTTATTGTTGTATGTCGTGTAGCTGAATCATAAGAAATGCATTTGTTTTAAATGTCGAGAAACGCCCATGGTGTTCATTTTTATTTCTTAGAAAAGCGGTTTTGTGCATAAGTATAATTTTAACTTTTACACAGGCAAAATGAATTTAAAACTGCGGGCGCAAGCGAGGAAGGCTCTCCCTGCTGGATGCTGAAATTGGTCACCTTTACACGGCCGGTTGTACGCCGGGATGCAGTAGCCAGCTACCATGACCGTTTTTAACCAAGCAAATGTGGAAGATTATTACCAGATCGGTGAAGACCTGGGCAGGTGAGTGTTTAGGAGACCGAGTGTTCCGATAAGGATCTTGTGAGTGCGGCGGGAACAACGGATGAGAAGCTTTCTATTTACCGCGTGTTCTGACAGGTAAATGCTGCATGTGCAGGAGGTGGAGAAGTGTGTCTGAAATTGTGCTTGGTTTAATTTCATCTACCCTCCACCACCCAACTTCACTTGCAGCTATGCTTGTGGAAGCCAGATGCATATTTTTCAAGTTAATTGCCAATAAATCTGTCTCTCAGAATGTGCTATATGTTGCCTTAAATGGAAGATGTCAACGGTTTCTGAGTAGGCAAACAGGGTATCTTGTATATGGCTTATATCTTTAATCCTCATTCAGTTCATTTATTTTTATTTTATCTAGATAATCCAGTGGGAATGATAATGTTCACTGTGGTCTAAATTGTTTGCAATTGCGTTTCTCTGGGAAGGAGCCAGCTAACCTTGAATATAGTAGGAGTAAACATTTGTGGAAGATTATCTAAATTTGAGAAGTATTAGTGTTTGGAAGCTTTATGGCATTGGGCCATATCTTGGTTACCAAGGAACTATTAACAAACTCAAAATTAGTAGTGTAAGCATGTGCTGTAACCCGTTAATTTGCACTTGTGGTACAGTTTCATTGTTCACATGTTGTTGTTAAATATGAAATTGTCAAGGGATTCAGTGGTTTGAAATGGACAATAGTTGTAACCTGTTACATACATAAGAAAATGTCTTGTATAGCAGGGCGAAGCTCGAATTGCACTCTTTTTAAAATGTCTGCACACTTGTTAGTATATTTTAAACAGAAAGCTGGAGTTTGTTAACATTGTTGTATTTATTTACTACATCATAAGCTACTTGGACAAATATAAAATATTACTTTGGAATGTGTATGCCATTCTCCATAGGTTTGAATTTGTGATGATATAGCTCGTCATTTTAACTCGTAGGCTGTGATTAGAAAAAACCTGTGTAAAATACAATAATCTCAGTCATTTTGAGGAGATAATTATTCCATATATCTTATTGGACAGCCATGTTTTCTTGAACTGTACACAATTGCTTAAAATTACAATCTGTTGAAATGATTGAAATTGCAAAACTACTGCATTATAGCTATTTTCTTCAAAACAAAATTTAACCATTGTGAAATTCTCGATGGTCTGACGATCAGAATCGATTAAATCATAAGAATTGTTATGACACAGAAGGCACCTATTTGCCCTACAATGTCAGTGACAACTCTTGTAGAGCAATCCAGGTATTCCTATTTCCCAACACTTCTCCTCCACAGATCCAGAGATTGTTTTGCCTCTGGACTGTCCAATTCCCTCTTGAAAGGCATGATTAACTTTGTTTTTACCATTATTTTAGACTGTGAGATACAGATTATAACTGGTGCATAAAAGTTTTTCTTGCATGCCCATGCTTTATTTTTAACCATTGCGTGAACATGACCTTTAATCTATGAACCGTGTGTGTAAATGATAGCTTCCCTGTATTCATCCACGTGATATGTTTATTGCCTTGATGTCTCTTAAAGTGACCTTTCATATCTGAGTTTACAGTGAATTGTCACATCAGACATCAACATGAAATTAATTTTAATTTAAAATCGGTGCACGATGTTACTGCAGGGCACTGGTATCGAGTTCCTCATTGATTCATGTTCTTGAAGTTAGTTACAGAATTAAGGATAAGGCCTTCATGTTTAGAAGTGAGGGTTGTTTATACTTCCTGGGAATAAAACAGTTGAGTCCTGGAATGGGTTCTCCCTTCCTCCTTGGCCAAGAAAGATTTAGTAAAGGTACAGCACAAAACATATACTAATGTGTAAATATTGCAAATTTTGGGAATTTTGAAATAAAAATGTCAGAAAATCCTTGTGTGCAGAAATCAGGAGAAACTGAAAGACAAAATGGGCAATAGTGCAATAAAAAATGGTAATACAGTGACGTGCAATAATGGAACAGAGGTCTAGAGCTAGTAAAGTGAGAAAAATGGAGTCATCTCAAATTAACAAAGAAAATAGTGATGGCTGCATATCTGTTTTTTTTAATGCTGAACAAGTAAAATAGAGGAATAACATTTTGTTTGTAAGGTTGCTTTATGTTTAAAGAGAAGTTGAGTTGTTCTTTCACTACTTTGTGTTGAACTATATTACGTTGAATATGAGGCTGAACTCGAAATAAACGTGGGAACAAGATTGAGAATTTGAATGACAGGTGATTTGAAATTTTGGAGTCCTGTCATTCAAATTCTCAATCTTGTTCCCACGTTCATTTCGAGTTCAGCCTCATATTCAACGTAACTCAGAGGAGTGAATATGGTATACAAGATGCAAGTAAATTGCAGCTTCATCTGGAAACAGTGCGTTGGTGACATGAAAGTAAAATAAAACTATTGTAAAATAAATTGCAAATGTTGAGTCTGAAATTAAAAAAATAAAAAATCCTTAAATGTATGGAAGAGCAGAAATCAGGAGAGATTGGAAGACGGAAGGTACAATAGTGCAAGTAAAAAATGGAAATATAATTACAGGCAAGGGAACAGATGCCTAGAATTGGTAGAAGTGGCAGAAGCGGAAGGTAGAGGTCTTTAATTAACAGCTGTTTATGTGTGCTTTTATGCTTGTATTACTAGAATCTTGACATTTTTGTTCTTCCTGTGCCAAAATACTTTATTTCACTTCCCCTCTGCATAAAATAACACAATGCAGATCTAGACATATAACCGGGTACAGAATGGAAACTTCTATATTTTAGTCTTTGTTTTGGGCCATGTTGGAGGGTTGTGCCTGTTGATTGATTTATGTCCTTGCATGTGGATCTCTTTCAAAGGCTAAAGTGGGAAAGATTAAATAGGCTGAGAGAAAAGTTTGTCATATTAGAGACAATTTTTTTTTTTTAATGGATGAAGAACTTGCATAAAAGGATGACCCTTAATTCTGACAAGTAGGCTAATGATTGGTTGGTTCTGCAGTCGAGGAAGAAACGGAGGGCTTAATTCTGAAAGAATGGTTTTAGGACAGACAAACTTTTTCAATGAATTAAGTTGAACTATGCCTGATAATTATGCTTCTGCCCTACCTTTATTTTTTTGAGGAAGCCATTCTATTTCCTCTACTTCCCTCCATTACCCCTGTTCTAATGTCACTTTCCTTATTAATACTTCTGATAAGTCTTTTTACTTAACCAAAGTTTCTTGTGCCATAATTGACAGGACATTTCCTTCACTTCTTCTCTCCCCTGGTTCACATCTCTCATCTGTTTGAGATTATCCTTCGCATTTTTCATTTTAAGGAGGACTTTAAAGATTTTGAGCAGTGAATTGATGTCTGATTTTCCAGATCCTGCATGAAGATGTATTTGTGATTGGAAGATGGGTGAAACTTAGATTGCAAGAACATTTACACAATGTCCTTCCTTTATTAGCTGCAGAGCTAGGCCTAAGATGTGAAAGACTTCTACTTGGGAGTTTTATGTTCATCTTTCTGGGATGCAGTGTTTAAATACATAGTTTGTTTATGTCCGTCTCCTATTTTCACACACATGATAGTTTTTAATTTCAATGTTCAATTGAACTGCAAAAGCATACTTGTTAAAAATAAGATTGAAATCCAAACTCATTGCTTATTTTGACATTGTATGATACAAATCAATATTTGTTTGAAAGGCTAGCTCATTTTATCATTTAATGAAAGTAAAGTTATGGGCATATGTTAAAGCTCATTAAGTCTTGGATAACCGTTTAGTGAAATCAGGTGGTGTAACATTGCTATGACCTCTGAGCTCTTGCCTGTGAAGTTGCCAAGGAATAATCTGTCTTGGAGCTCAAATTATATCTCGTATGTATTGCTAATTAGTTTCACTTATTTCTCTGAACAGAATCTTGCTCTTGTTACAAGCCAAGAAACATCACAATATATTGGAATTAGTCTTTTTTCCTTAAATCGGATTCTCATCGAACACTAGTTTGTCCACCAATCTAGACATGTACCTTCACTTTCAGGTTTTAGGCCACTATTCTAGCCATTTAACCAGAGGCCCTGTCAGTCCTCATCGTGTAAATGTAAAATTTATGGCACTAAATTAATAGTTGAAGTCACTGGTTCTTGCTCAATATTCATTCTTTAACCAACATCACTAAACAAGATCTTATATGATCAATTGGCTCCATTATTGTTGATAGAATCTTACAGTGAGTAGATTGGCTGCTACATTTCCTTGCATCATCACATCATTGACTACATTTCAAAAGACAATTAATTGACAATGATAACATTTAATTTTTGAAAACTGCAAGTTCATTTTTTTCTTTTGCTACTTAATTGTGCATAGTATTGAGTACATTTTTTTTTCTGCTACTACATTTTTATGAGCTCAAGAATCCAAGAAGAAGTGTTCTGTTTTTGCAGATTATGTAACTGAAAATGAGAAAACTCAGTGTAGGATTGACATCACGAGGTTAATCCCCTGGATGGCGGGACTGTCATATGAGGAAAGATTGGAAAGACTGGGCTTGTATTCACTGGAATTTAGAGGGGGTCTTATAGAAACGTATAAAATTATAAAAGGACTGGACAAGCTAGATGCAGGAAAAATGTTCCCAATGTTGGGGGAGTCCAGAACCAGGGGCCAGTAGAAGAATAAAGGGGAGGCCATTTAAAACTGAGATGAGAAAACACTTTTTCACCCAGAGAGTTGTGAATTTGTGGAATTCTCTGCCACAGAAGGCAGTAGAGGCCAATTCACTGGATGAATTTTAAAGTTAGATAAAGCTCTAGGGGCAAGCAGAATCAAGGGATATGGGAAGAAGGCAGGCATGGATTACTGATTGTGGATGATCAGTCATGATCACAATGAATGGCGGTGCAGGCTTGAAGGGCCACATGGCCTCCTCATGCACCTATTTTCTATGTTTCTATCTCCCACATAATTGTGTGTAAATTAACTGGCACGTTTACTATATGACTGAACAGTACATTTCCTTTTTTTGGTGTAAGACTCTGTGGGATGGAACATGAAAAGCTGTGTCTTGTCCTTGAGGACGCATTGTCACCACTCCAGTTCTGAAGTGACTGAGGCTAGTGTGGGAAAGTCCTTTACAGGTTTTGCCATGAGTGGGGCAGGCGGTGCTTGACCTGGAGAGCGGGTAGGCTGTTTTGGCGATGGTGTGTTCCTATTACCATTCCTTCTTGGCTTATGTGTGCTCTTGACACCTGGACTCGAGATTCTTGGTGCTATCCCAAATGCTACCTTTCCACATCGAGCAATGCCAGGCCAGGAATTCCCAGGAACTGGTGAGAATGTGGCATTTTTCAAGGACATCCTTGAATCTTTTCCTCTGGCTCCCTGGTAATTTATTTACGTGATAGCGTTTGGAATGGAATATTTCTTTCTGAAGTCTGATATCAGGCATAAGAATGGCATAGTCTGTCCACTAGCACGAACTGAGTGTTTGTAGAGTCTCAATGCTGGTGATGTTGACTTTAGAAAGCACTAATCAGGGCTCTCACTTAACTTTTTTTCTCTGTTTCCAGCCGGGCAACCTAGGCAGCTTTTTAGGTTGCCAAATGAGTTTAGGTGGTCATTTAAGATGGCTTGCATGACGCGTGCGATAATGTGCTCGGACGAAGTGTGTAGTTATCTGTTGGAATTATGCTCAATGAAGCATTCACATATTATTTCTGCTTCAAATAAAGTCACAAACTAAACATATTCACCAATCAAGACATGATATATCACAATGACGCAGCAAAATTATAATACAGTATATACAGTATCTCAACTCTTTTTACACATTGCAATGAATGTAATTTATATTATTTCTTTCCACTTCAAAACAAAAATGTGGTTAGATTATTCAGCATATAATCAACCTCAGTGAGTCGAAGCGCAGGCTTGGCGATTGCTTTGCACAACACCTCCACTCAGTTCGCAATAACCAACCTGATGTCCCACTCCCACTCAGCACTTCAACTCCCCCTCCCATTCCGAATACGACCTTTCTGTCCTGGGCCTCCTCCATGGCCAGAGTGAGGCCCACCGCAAATTGGAGGGGCAGCACCTCATATTTCGCTTGGGCAGTTTACACCCCAACGGTATGAACATTGACCTTCAATTTCAGGTAGTCCCTGCTTTCTCCTCCCTTTCCTAGCTCTCCCTCAGCCCACTGTCTCCGCAGGGCTGCCAACTCTCACTCATTGAGCGTGAGACTCACGCATTTGACGAAATTCTCACCCTCTCACGCTGATGACAGAAGTTCTCACGCTAAAAAAACCCTGTATTAAATATAAATAAATACAGCCACACTCATCAATGAGAATAGTTGGCGGGTTCCCCGTAAAGAACGAGCAATTTAATTGCCTTAAGCCCATCGTACACTATTTAAAATGGCAATGTAGACAAGAATCCTGGAGAAACTCAGCGGGTGAGGCAACATCTATGCCTGAGTTTGACCCTTCTTCAGACTAGCATTTCTCCAGCATTTTTGTCTACCGCTCTATAGATGCCGCCTCACCCTCATTCACATTCCCGTGCAGATGGTGTGATGGTGAGACATGGCGGTGGTCACCGTACCGCCCCACACTCCCCCCCCCCCCCCAAGGCACCGCTCACATCTCCCACCCTCACCTCCGGCGGCTCTGTGTCCGTCGGCCGCTCTGTCCACACCGCATGGAGTTTTAACCCCAGCCAGGAGCGAACCGGGTGAGTGGGGGCGTCGGTGCCACCTCCGGAGCCGCGGGGATGAATCTCGGGCTATAGCTCCGCTCCGATGCCCGACCCCCGGGTCACTGTTCCTCACCTCCCCCCGGATCGATGGGTCACTGACCCTCACCTCCCCCGGACCCCAGCTGGACACAGAGCACCTGGGCCGGCCCGCATTCCCGGGGTGGGGGGTGAGAGGGAAATGCTCCGCGGGTATCGCCAAGTCTCCGCTCACTCCAGGTGTTGTCGCCGAATCACTGACACACGCTCTCTCACACAACCTAACACACACTCTTACAAACACACTGGCACACACAAGGTTTAAAGGGATATGGGCCAAATGCCCAAAGGGATAAATGGGACTAGTTTAGATGGGGCATCTTGATCTGCATGGACAAACTGGGATGAAGGGCCTGTTTCCATGATGTAAGACAATGACACACAGTAGAAAGGGTGCAATTGCTCTGGGGAGAATCCAGGGGCGATTTATGAACATACTGGCAGGGCTGGAATTTTTTTTTCACTTTGAAGAAAAATTTGATAACTGGGATTGTATTCTCTGCAGCAACGGAGGTGAAGAAAATACTTAGTTGAGGTGAATAATATTATGAGAATAGGACCTGTTTCGCTTAACAAAGAGTGTAGGAAGGAACTGCAGAAGGAACTGAAGATAGACACTAAAAGCTGGAATAACTCAGCAGGTTAGGCAGCATCTCTGGAGAGAAACAATAGGTGATGTTTCAGGTCGAGACCTTCAGACTGAAGAGGTTGAAAACCAGCCATAAAACACAATGACTGGAGATGTGTGTTATCAAACTAAGGGCAGAAATCAGAATCGTGTTCATGACGTGACACCATAATAAATATATTACAGAAAAAATAATTTAATGGGGTGTCACGGTGGCGCAGCGGTGGAGTTGCTGCCTTGCAGCACCACAGACCATGATTTGATCCTGATGTCTGTGGTCCTGGGTGGTGTCTGTACAGTATTTGTACATCCTCCTTATGACCACATGGTTTTCTCTGGATATTCCGGTTTCTCCTACAACCGAAAGAAGTGCAGGTTTGTAGGTTAATTGGCTTCTGTAAATTGTCCCTGGCGTGTAGGAAACAACTGGTGTATGGTAGATTGCTGGTCGGTTTGGACGGTGGGCCGAAGGGCCTGTTTCCATATGTATGTTTTACATATATATCTTAATTTCATTAAACCATATACGGTTGAATTTTTTGTCTTGTTTCTATAGTCGAAGGGTAAGGTTGATTGATTTATTTATGCAGAACAGTGGTGGAAGTCTGACTCCTCTTGCCTTGTTTCTATGTTTTTGTTTATATATGCACAGTATGCTACAGTATGCACCAGATTGCACAATTTCAAGCTGAAAAATGCAAAAAGCTCCCTACCGTGGGAGGGGGTCGCCCCCATCCCCCCCCCCCCTCAGTTGCTATGCTCCCTCGCAATTTCTCACTCTCAATTCTCACCCAATGTTGGCAGCCCTGTCTCCGCCTCTTCCTTTCTTCTTCCTGCCCCTCCCCCCCCCACCCTTGCATCAGTCTGAAGAAGGGTCTCAACCTGAAACGTTCCCTATTTCCTTCGCCCCATAGATGCTGCCTCACCCGCTGAGTTTCTCCACCATTTTTGTCTACCCATTCACACAAGTTCTGTTATCCCACTTTCCTCACCCACTCCCTACACATTAGGAGGAATTTTACAGAGACAAGTTAACCTACAAAGCCAATGCGTCTTTGGGATGTGGGAGGAAACCCACATGCTTGCAGGGAAATGTGCAAATTCAACACAGACAGTGCCCGAGGACAGGATCGAATACAGATCTCTGGCATGTGAGGCAGCAAGTCCACCAGCTGTGCCACTATATTTTGTTTTCCAACACACAAAATATTATACGTTGATAACTTTGGTTACTAAAAAAGAAAAGAAACTATCCATTTTCAGTCTTAAATCTCGAAGTGACGCCATGTCCCCCTTTACAGCTACTGTATGTTTTAATTCAGTTCAAGACTATGGGGCAGAACATTGGCCATAAAGTTGCTGCCTAAAAGTGCCAGAGACCCGGAATTGATCCTGAATATGGGTGCTGTCTGTATGGAGTTTGCTCCTTTTCCCTTTGATCGCATGGGTTTTCTCCGGGTGCCCTTGTTTCCTTCCACATTCCAAAGGTGTGCAGGAACCTTTTTCAGACCCAACCCAAAACGTAATATTTTCCTTTTGTTCAGAGATTCTGTCTGACCTGTTGAGTTACTCCAACTGGAGCTGGCTGCTCCATGGAGTTCTCCCACACAATTAAAGCATGGAATAGTCTTCACCCTACCATAGTTACCCAACCAGACGCAACTAAATTTAAGGTAGCTCTTTTTTCTCCAAGAGCCCTTTTTGGCTTAAGTCCAAGTCAAGAGTTTTATTGTCATGTGTCCCAGATAGGTCAATGAAATTCTTGCTTGCTGCAGCACAACAGAATATGTAAACATAATACAGAACAGGAGATAAAAGTTCAGTGTGTCTACATACCATAGACCATATATATACACAATAAATAAACAGAGAAAGTGCAATAAGCTGTTATTTTTTGGAGTTTGGTGGTGGAGGGTCCACTCCAGTTTAAATTCCATTTGTAATATTTTTGGAGGATCAGGAAACCAAGAAACAAGAGTTACTGCAGGGAGTTACTCCAGCTCCAGGGAATGATTCTGCTGTCTGGCCTTTTTCTAGACGAGGTCAGAAAAAGGCCAGACGCCAGGCGGGTTCAATTAGTAGACTTTAATCCCTACAGCGAGAGTATACCACACACACACCTCGAGGGCACTAAATCCAGGGTCATCTGGAAACCCCGTGGCAGACCAGTCCCGTGTCCCTCACTCGGCGAGGGGGATGATCCAAGGAGTGGCCTACCCCCCAGGGACCGCCACATGACCCCCCCCCCCCCCCCCAAGTACCCGAGACACGAAACGGACAGGAGGGCATACACGGCGGCCAGCGCGGGTACACACCATGCCCGGCCCCGGAACAGGCGACTGACCAACAGGTGCAGGGGATGGAGTAACCAGAGAAGGAGGTACCCTAGACAGAAGCCGCCCTCGCTTACGGGGCCGCGCTACCAGCACCGGCTGATCAATATCAATATGTGCTGGCTTCAGCACTGCGTTGGTTTTCAGCAGTCGCGGCGAGGTGGCGACCGGATAGCAATGGCAGCCAGATCTCACACAATGTGCCTGGCGCCGACCAGTTGCTGTGGCAGTGCACATGTGTAGGGCGGCCGATGATGTGCTGGCCGTGGTTGTGCGCATGTGCAGGCTGTGGTAGTGCGCATGTGCAAGGCGGCCGGCCGAGCCGGCGGATAAGGAGCGGGCGGAGAGCGGAGAACTGGCGGCCCGGCACGGATACAGATGGCGGGTGGAGACGGAGAGTGACAGAGAGAGAGAGAGAGAGAGAGATAGAGATGGGGGGCCCACTCAGAGTTGAACGATAGGTGCCAAGCCGGGCAAAATGGCACGCCGTTTAGGTTGCCCAACGGGACTGTAGGCGGCCATTGGCACCCGGGCAACCGTTAATTTCGAGCCCTGCTAATACTCATTCTAGATTTTGTAGAATCGGCATTAATAGTACCTCTATAGTGCTTTGCGATGCATGCTCTAGGTAGTCTAAATCTCAAGCATCTAGGGTCTCTGCCCTCTAGACCATGTCTTCAATCTCGTCTTGATCTTCAATCGTCATTTCAGATGACCAAATGGTATAGTGTTGCACTGAGGGGGATGTTGCATTCATTATGTTACCCAACAAATGGGATGTGCACCATAGTTTCAGAGTTTTGTGCAGACCTTTATTAGCAGGAGGTGATCTTGTGTGGCAAGGGCAAGCTGGTGTTGTAAATGTTGAGTGTAAGACTCGTCCTCATATACTTTGGTGAAGAAGTTGACGATGGCTTGGAACTCGACTTCCAAATGCATGTGTTCCCGAGCATTGTCTGCACGCAGCCACTCAATGACTCAGGTTGGAGTGACCTTGGTTCTGAGTTCAGGCAATGTACATTGAACTGTTTTCCATTAGTATTATAGATTAGTTACACTCCATTGGGCATCTTGTACCTTGTGGCTGGAAGTATTTTTTAACCATTGAATTACATTACCTGTTTCAAGAGACTTCAGCAGAGAGCTGTCAGACATTATCACATAACTTTCCTCCGTTATGGTATCAGTGGAATATTTTTCCTGAAAGTTGTGAGAGGAAACAGATGAGCATGTTCAGGAAGAGGAAACAGATGAGTGCATTTGAGCGACAGTTTTTTAACCACCTCTTGCTTCTGCTACTCATCTTTGGTCAGGTTATTTTCACTTACCGGTAACTATATTGACTTTATTTTCAGTCTGGTGGCTAAAATGGCAGAGAATATTGATTAAAATCAGGAAATAAAACAGAAGATTCTGAAGATGTGGAACTGATCAGGCAGCATCTGTGGACACAGAATCAGTTATGATTTGAGTTGATTCTCCAAAGATTCTGCCTGGGTTCCTGGCCAGTTCCCCCACTTTCTGTTTTAATTCAGATTTACAGCTTCTGCATATTTTTGTTTTGAATTAAAACTGGGATTTTCTTGTGTAGGAAGGAATTGCAGATGATGGTTTATACAGAAGATAGACACAAAGTGCTGGAGTAACTCAGTGGGTCAGGCAGCATCTATCGAGAAAAGTGATGCGTGTAAGAACCAAATCGTGTTCCAACCAAAATATCACCCATCCTTTTTCTCCAGAGATGCTGAGTTACTCCAGCATTTTGTGTCTATCTTCTGTATAAACCAGCATCTGTACTATATCTCTACTATTCACTTCAACCATTCTATTTTGTATAGAGTTCCATATTTTCATGACTCTAGGTAAAGATGTTTCTTCAAAGTTTGTAATAGGATTTCTTATTTCAATAGCCCCTCATCATGTCCTTTTCCTCATGAGAAAACATTTTCTCCATGTACAATCCATCAATAAAATCTCATAATTTTATCAAAATCTATTAGGTCATCACTCTAATCTTTTCTCAAGAGAAAATTGACATGTACCTAAAGTTCATAAAAGTGTTAGGGGGCTGTCCCACTTGGGCGACCTAATTGGCGAGTTTAGGAGAGTTTGAAAAAATATCATGTTGAAGACCTCCTTCGACTATGTAGAAGACCTCCTTCGACTATGTTGAAGATTAGCTTCGACTAGCTACGACTAACTTCGGGAAAATTGGACACCGAATAGTGGAGAGTGAAGATGACCTCCTTCGACCTCCGTTCGACTATGATGAAGACTATCTACGACTACCTTCGACTACCCTCGATTACCTATGACTAACATGCCGACCTACTACGGCTAAACCTACAAGTAAAAAAGTATCGATTTTTTCCATGGTGACCTTTTTTTATGCGGGCATTTTTTAACATGTTGAAAAATACGCCGCGACCTAGCTGAGGCCTTGAGTACACTGGGACTACTCTCGAGCATGAAGGAGAGTTACAAAGACCTCCTACGACCTTGTGTCGATCATGCTGCGAGTATGAGTCGAGGTCAAACTCGCCAGAACTCGCGGATTAGGTCGCCCAAGTGGGACAGCCCCTTTAGGTAGAGTGAGGTATGATATTTTCACTGGCTGGTGTTCCTTAAACCAAGGGTCCCAATCCCCAAACAAGTGGTTAGTTATTCAAGGCTGAGCTGAGAAGAATTTTATACCGCCAGATGGTTATCAGTGTTTGAAATACTTTGGAAAAGGGGATGTGGTGGCTCATTCTCTGACTTTATTAAACAATAGAGTACAATAGATTTTTGATTATTCAGGGAACAAAGGGATATGAGATCCGTATCAAGCCTGAGGCAAAAGATAAGCCTTAAATTGATTGAATAGCAGTGCACACGAGGGGCCAAGAACCCCAAGTTTACTTCTGCTTTTTATGTTCACAGCGTCTTAGTTATTGTAAAAATAATCCGATTAAGGAACATATTGAGGATGTGGTTAACAAATGCCAATTCCATTTCAGATAAAGAGGTCTCCAATTTATAACATAGCTTTCACTCAATTAAAAATAAAATTGCTGGAAGCATGTAGGACAACATCTACATGTAGGAGAGAGAAAATAAATAGTTCCAGTGACCTAAAGGATTGAGCATATTTCTTTCTCTGCAAATGCTGCCTAACCTGTTGGATAGTTCTACCATTTCCTGTTTTGATTTCAAGCGTGCAAGTTTATAATGAGTTTCAGCATGTTGAAATTGTCTTGCTTGCATGCCCGAATTATTTTCAGTGCCGATGTTGGGAAAACATTTCTGTAAACCAAATGCCATCATTTTTTAATATTAGTCGTCTGAATTTGTGTAAACGGCAAAGCAGGTGGAACTTCCATAATGGCAGAATGCATAATCTGGACTGAACCTACGGTATGATCTATGCCACATTGTCCAACCAGGTGTTGGATGACAAGGGAAAATTGATTGAAGCTTCATATTTGTAGTTAATGTGTGGATTTAAGATGAGGTTTGAGACTGGATGGTGTATTCTTTAACTGAAAAGCTTAATGTAAATGAAACTATTTTATGAAGAAATTAATTGGCACCCTTTCATGAACTTGCCTATCATTCATAAAACAATAATACATAATGGTCATGTGTAGGAAGGAATTGCAGATGTTGGTTTATATCGAAGATAGACACAAAATGCTGGAGAAACTCAGCGAGACAGGCAGCATTTCTGGATAGAAGGAATGGTGACGTTTCGGGTCAAAATCTTTCTTCGTACTGGAAGAAGGGTCTCGACCTGAAACGTCACCCATTCTTTCTATCCAGAGATGCTGCCTGTACCGCTGAGTAGCTCCAGCATTTTGTGTCTATCTTAATTACACGGTGTCAATGCTTTGACAGGATATAGGATGAACAAACACTGTGGACATTTTCTCAAGAATGTCCATTACATTTCAAAATGGAAGTTTCTTATAGTTTGTTGAAATTGATTTATGTAGTTCTATCTTCAATATTTAAAATAAGAGCACAGTTGAGTGATGGTTAGGTTATTTTGCATCAGCCCTGATTACAGACCTGGGGATATGTGTTCATAGTCCACCATGGAAGTGGACAGCTTCAGTTCTGTTCAGGTCTCGGGCAATTGGAGATTGATGTTGAATGCTGGTCTTGCCACCAAAACGTATCTACTGGTTAGGAATTTTAAATTGTTAACGTAATCACAAGCGTAATATGAAAAAGCACCATTATTTTCATTTCCTATAAATCTAGAATTTCACAATACATTTGACAAAAACTAATGAGTTTGCAGTTATACAGCCAATAAATTTGAAGTTTGGTAATTGTGGTAATTTGGCCTGATAAAGCCATTTGGTGTAAAGCAAATAACAGTGAGTTAATAACTATACAGGCTCTTGCAGTTGAATAATAAATGTTAGCTGAGATGCAGAGTGTCCCCAAGCTCTTTGAATATTAGAATCCTTATTTCCGTCAGAACAGGCAAGCGGCCTGAATTTATTGTCATATCTGTAAGATAACTCTTGGACAATGTATTATTTCCTACGTATAGTTATTGCCGCCCGCCTCAAGCTGGGCAGCTCCCAGCTAATAAGGTGCTGTCCCGCCACGGTCTGCCATCCTCACTAGGTGCACGGGGATTAGGAACCATCTGAACAGCAGATCGCAACCTTCGCACCTACCAGCAAAAGAACATCAAAAGAGACCAGCTCTAAAACTGGGAACTTGGAATGTCCGGACAATGATGACTGGCCTCTCTGAAAACCTATAGGACATCAGCGATTGCAGGAAAACAGCTGTCATAAACGACGAGCTCAAGAGACTCAACATAGACATAGCCACCCTTCAGGAAACAAGGCTGGCAGACTCGGGCACTCTGAAGGAGAAGGAGTACACGTTTTACTGGCAGGGGAAGGACTCTGACAAGCCCAGAGAGCACGGAGTAGGCTTCGCAGTAAGGAACAGCCTGCTGAACATGGTGGAACCAGGCAGTAATGGCTCAGAGCAACTCCTGACTCTCCACCTCAACACCACCACAGGCCCAGTCACTCTTGTCAGCGTGTATGCCCCGACACTGTCCTCCACATCAGACACAAAGGACGAGTTCTATGAGAACCTCGCATCTATCATCAGCAGCATCCCCAGCAAAAAAGAACTTGTTCACCTGGGCGACTTCAACGCCAGAGTGGGCGCAGACCATGAATCGTGGTCTTCCTGCCTTGGGCAATTTGGTGTGGGCAAAATGAATGAGAACAGACAGTGACTGCTTGAGCTGTGCACTTACCATGACCTGTGAAATCGCAAACTCGTACTTCCAGATAAACCCCAGCACAAGGTTTCCTGGAGACACCCACGCTCAAAGCATAGGCATCAACTGGATCTGATCCTAGTCAGACGTGCCTCCATCAAGAATGTTCTCCACACACGCTCCTACCACAGTGCGGACTGCGACACAGACCACTCCTTGGTGTGTTGCAAGATCAGGCTGCAGCCAAAGAGGTTTTACCGTACCAAGAAGCAGGGGAACCCCTGCATCGATGTCAGCAAGATGCCCCGTCCAGATCTCGTGCAACAGTTGGCAGAGGCTTTTGAGAGAGGACTTGGCACCTCTTGTCCTGGAGACTCTGCAACAGAGAAGTGGGAAATTCTGCGGGACAGCCTTGGCTAGCTTTGGGAAGAAGACCTCGAAGACGCACGACTGGTTTGAGGACAAGTCGACCGAGATGACTCCCGTCATCGAAGCCAAGAGGTCAGCTAACGAGAAGAACTTGCAGATCCTCAGGGCTGCCAGGAGCAAGGTTCGGCATACTGCCAGGCGTTGCGCCAATGACTTCTGGACACATCTTAGTGAGGACATCCAGTGAGGGCCGCCATAACAGGGAACATCAGGGGAATGTACGATGGCATTAAGACAGCAAGACAGCCCCCCTCAAATCCTCCACTGGGGAAGTAATCACAGACAAATGCCAGCAGATGGTGAGATGGGTGGAACACTATTCTGACCTCTACTCGAGAGAGAACACTGTGTCCCCCTCAGCCCTTGATGCCATCGAGTGCCTGCCGACCATGGATGAGTTAGACGCAGAGCCGACGGTAGAAGAGCTCAGCAAGGCCATTGACAGCCTGGCCTCAGGCAAGGCCCCAGGCAGCGATGGGATTCCCCCTGACCTGATCAAGCAGTGTAAGACTACCTTACTGCATCCGTTGTATGAAGTCCTTTGCCAGTGCTGGCAAGAAGGAGCTGTACCGCAGGACATGAAGGATGCCACGATCATTACCCTCTACAAGAACAAGGGCGAGAGAAGCGACTGCAACAACTACAGAGGCATCTCCCTCCTCAATATCATTGGCAAGGTCTTTGCTCGGGTCATCTTGATCCGCCTGCAGAAGCTGGCAGAACGTGTCTACCCAGAGTCACAGTGCGGTTTCCAAGCTGGAAGGTCAACAGTAGACATGGTCTTCTCCCTTCGCCAGCTCCAGGAGAAGTGCAGAGAACAGCGGATGCCCCTGTATGTTGCTTTCATTGACCTCAGCAATGCGTTTGACCTCATCAGCAGAAATGGCCTATTTACGTCTCTGCCAAAGATCGGCTGCCCACCAAAACTGCAGAGCATGATAGAATCCTTCCACATCAACACGAAGGGGACAGTGCAGTTCAATGGCAGCTTCTCTGAGCCCTTCGACATCCGCAGTGGGGTCAAACAAGGCTGCGTCCTCGCTCCCACACTCTTTGGGATTTTCTTCGCTCTGCTCCTGAAACATTCCTTCGGCACTGCAACAGAGGGGATCCGCCTGCGTACTAGATCAGATGGCAGGCTCTTCAACCTCACCCGCCTCAGAGCAAAGACAAAAGGACATGTTGTTTGCCGATGACGTCGCAGCTGTGTCCCACACCCAGCAGGAACTACAGTCACTGATGGACCGCTTCTATCGGGCATGAAGGCGCTCGACATCGATGTGGAGTCCTGGGAGAGCCTTGCAGCTGACTGCACGAGGTGGAGAGGTAGCCTGAACCAACATCTCAAAATGGGGGAAGAGAAATTGTTGAAAGCAGCGGCAAACAAGTGGGCACGCAGAAAGGAGCGCAGCAACTTCAACAAACTGAATAAACGGAGTTAAAGGGCAAGGGTTTCTTAAATGTGTGAGCGTAGAGACAGAGGGGTGTAAAATGAGGGTAGAAACAATAGGTAGCAAGGTGAAAAGTAAAAGTGGCGGGCAGACAAATCCAGGGCAAAAATCAAAAAGGGCCACTTTTCAACATAATTGTATAAGGGGTGAGAGTGTTGTAAAAACAAGCCTGAAGGCTTTGTGTCTCAATGCAAGGAGCATTTGTAATAAGATGGATGAGTTGAATGTGCTGACAGCTATTAATGACTATGCTATGGTTGGGATCACGGAGACATGGCTCCAGGGTAACCAAGGCTGGAAGCTGAACATCCAGGGATATTCAATATTCAGGAGGGATAGACAGAAAGGGAAAGGAGGTGGGGTAGCATTGCTGGTTAGAGAGCAGATTAACGCAATAGAAAGGAAGGACAATAGCTTGGAGGATGTGGAATCGATATGGGTAGAGCTGCGAAACACTAAGGGGCAGAAAACGCTAGTGGGAGTTGTGTACAGGCCACCTAACAGTAGTAGTGGAGTTGGGGATGGCATCAAACAGGAAATTAGAAATGCGTGCAACAAAGGTAAAACAGTTATAATGGGTGACTTCAATCTACATATAGATTGGGTGAATCAAATTGGCAAGGGTGCTGAGGAAGAGGATTTCTTGGAATGTATGCGGGATAGTTTTCTAAACCAACATGTAGAGGAACCAACGAGAGAGCAGGCTATTCTAGATTGGGTATTGAGTAATGAGGAAGGGTTAGTTAGCAGTCTTGTTGTGCGTGGCCCCTTGGGCAAGAGTGACCATAATATGGTTGAGTTCTTCATTAGGATGGAGAGTGACATTGTTAATTCAGAAACAAGGGTCCTGAACTTAAAGAAAGGTAACTTGGAGGGTATGAGAAGTGAATTGGCCAAGATAGACTGGCAATTGATTCTTAATGGGTTGACGGTAGATATGCAATGGAAGGCATTTAAAGTCTGCGTGGATGAACTACAACAATTGTTCATCCCAGTTTGGCAAAAAAATAAATCAGGGAAGGTAGTGCATCCATGGATAACAAGGGAAATCAGGGAAAGTATCAAAACAAAAGATGAAGCGTACAAATTAGCCAGAAAAAGCAGAGGACTGGGAGAAATTCAGAGTCCAGCAGCGGAGGACAAAGGGCTTAATTAGGAAAGGGAAAATAGATTATGAAAGAAAACTGGCAGCGAACATAAACTGACTGCAAAAGCTTTTATAGATATGTGAAGCGAAAAAGATTAGTTAAAACAAATGTAGGTCCCTTGCAGTCAGAAACAGGTGAATTGATCATGGGGAACAAGGACGTGGCAGACCTATTGAATAACTACTTTGGTTCTGTCTTCACTAAGGAAGACATAAATAATCTGCCGGAAATAGCAGGGGACCGGGGGTCAAATGGGATGGAGGAACTGAGTGAAATCCAGGTTAGCTGGGAAGTGGTGTTAGGTAAATTGAATGGATTAAAGGCTGATAAATCCCCAGGGCCAGATAGGCTGCATCCCAGAGTACTTAAGGAAGTAGCCCCAGAAATAGTGGATGCATTAGTGATAATTTTTCAAAACTCATTAGATTCTGGAGTAGTTCCTGAGGATTGGAGGGTAGCTAATGTAACCCCACTTTTTAAAAAGGGAGGGAGAGAGAAAACGGGGAATTACAGACCAGTTAGTCTAACGTCGGTAGTGGGGAAACTGCTAGAATCAGTTATTAAAGATGGGATAGCAGCACATTTGGAAAGTGGTGAAATCATTGGACAAAGTCAGCATGGATTTATGAAAGGTAAATCATGTCTGACGAATCTTATAGAATTTTTCGAGGATGTAACTAGTAGAGTGGATAAGGGAGAACCAGTGGATGTGTTATATCTGGACTTTCAGAAGGCTTTCGACAAGGTCCCACATAAGAGATTAGTATACAAACTTAAAGCACACGGAATTGGGGGTTCAGTATTGATGTGGATAGAGAACTGGCTGGCAGACAGGAAGCAAAGAGTAGGAGTAAACGGATGCTTTTCACAATGGTAGGCAGTGACTAGTGGGGTACCGCAAGGCTCAGTGCTGGGACCCCAGCTATTTACGATATATATTAATGATTTGGACGAGGGAATTGAATGCAACATCTCCAAGTTTGCGGATGACACGAAGCTGGGGGGCAGTGTTAGCTGTGAGGAGGATGCTCGGAGGCTGCAAGGTGACTTGGATAGGCTGGGTGAGTGGGCAAATGCATGGCAGATGCAGTATAATGTGGATAAATGAGAGGTTATCCACTTTGGTGGCAAAAACAGGAAAGTAGACTATTATCTGAATGGTGGCCGATTAGGAAAAGGGGAGATGCAACGAGACCTGGGTGTCATGGTACACCAGTCATTAAAAGTAGGCATGCAGGTGCAGCAGGCAGTGAAGAAGGCGAATGGTATGTTAGCATTCATAGCAAAAGGATTTGAGTATAGGAGCAGGGAGGTTCTACTGCAGTTGTACAGGGTCTTGGTGAGACCACACCTGGAGTATTGCGTACAGTTTTGGTCTCCTAATCTGAGGAAAGACATTCTTGCCATAGAGGGAGTACAGAGAAGGTTCACCAGACTGATTCCTGGGATGTCAGGACTTTCATATGAAGAAAGACTGGATAGACTCGGTTTGTACTCGCTAGAATTTAGAAGATTGAGAGGGGATCTTATAGAAACGTACAAAATTCTTAAGGGGTTGGACAGGCTAGATGCAGGAAGATTGTTCCCGATGTTGGGGAAGTCCAGAACAAGGGGTAACAGTTTAAGGATAAGGGGAAAATCTTTTAGGACCGAGATGAGGAAAACATTTTTCACACAGAGTGGTGAATCTCTGGAATTCTCTGCCACAGAAGGTAGTTGAGGCCAGTTCATTGGCTATATTTAAGAGGGAGTTAGATGTGGCCCTTGTGGCTAAAGGGATCAGGGGGTATGGAGAGAAAGCAGGTACAGGATACTGAGTTGGATGATCAGCCATGATCATATCGAATGGCGGTGCAGGCTCGAAGGGCCGAATGGCCTACTCCTGCACCTATTTTCTGTGTTTCTATGTAAACCAGAGACCGCACACAAATGTGACCTTGGCCACAGAGACTGTCACTCCTGCATTGGTCTCTTCAGTCACAAGCGACGCTGATCCAGCCTAGGTTTGGAGCTAGCAGCCAACAACTAGGATGCATCACCCATGGTCAGTCATAACCGAGGGGGCCTACGATAATGATTGAAATATCCACCTAAATTATTTATTAAAATGCTGGGTTCTGACTTTTGAACCCACAGCATTTTGACTCTGGGGCATGAATCATGTAATCAGGAAAATTCTGAGTTTTTAGTTTCCTGGCGGCCAAGAATACAGCGTGCTTACTATTGTGGATCACGGATGATTTCATGAAGTTATTTTTGTCTTGATTCTTGTGACTTTTGTGGTTTCGAGGCAATTGCAAAAGATAAATGCCTTTCAGCCACAGATGAGTAAAGCGAGTAGAAAATATAATTGCTATATGTATAGATATTTACACACGATGAGATCATTATATACCTCTCAATTATTTTCATTCCTTTTAATAATCTGTTATTTACTACCCAAGCTTCTCTGCAACCACTCATCCATTCCAGTATTTATACACCTTTCCTAGATTTTCGCCTAATTCTTATGCTTTGTCAACTCTTCTCTCTGGAAATTATTGTATGAAAGACACCATGTAAATACTGTATAGGTGCTGCATTTGGTTCAGAACAGGACAGCACAGGAACAAGCCCTTCGGCCCACAATATCTATGCTGAGCATGGTGTTAAGTTAAACTAATCTTCTCTGATCCAAATCCCTCCGTTCCTTGCATATCCGTGCCTATCCAACATCCAAGTTTGCCCAACCTCTCATATTTAATATGCTATAATCTAGTAAAACCTCTTTTGCACCCGCTCCACATCCTCCTTATTGATTGAGTTTTCACTTGTAGAAGAGACACTTGTGTAATTTTCTTTCTCTTTCAGTACTTTTCTTATCTCTGAAATGTAAAAAAAATGTCTTTATTTCCCATGATATTCTAACTGTTGCATTCCTGACCAATTAAATTGCCAGGCCTTGGCATCTATTTGGATGGTTGATAATTATTTGCAAGTAATTTAAGGGTCTGTGATAATAATTTATAATGTACTGTTGCTTACTATTATTCAATAAATGTGTACCCATTTTAAAGTCTGCTGATGAATTTTCAGTCTTGTTCAATCACTTGTTTGCTTATTTGTTAATGCTTCGTATTGATTGATTTCAAAGTAGGTGTAAATTTTAGCCGTATTGAACGTGTGAACTGCAGTATTTGTTCACACCTCATTAAAATGTAATATCTCAATGAAGAATTTGTAGCCGCTGATGAGATGAAGATGTAATTGATAAATGTGTGGGTTACTTGGTTTTATCATGCACTGTGTATGAAAGATGGCGACAGTAGCGTTGCTCTAAGTGGTGGGCATTGATTGTATGGAATGAATTATACATTTCTTGATCTGACTGTGCAAGAAGTATGCTAGTTAGAGGTTTGCAGCTGTTCTTTTAGTATTTGATTCTGGGAGTTAGACCAAGGTAGAATCCTCCCAAACTGGAGGGATAACAAAATAATGGCAATAATTGATGTATTGGATAGAAAGAATCAGAATTGATGTCATGGATTAAAAAGTTTTAATCACAATTTGTGTTGATTGAAGAAAGGCAATCAACCTGAAACATTAATCATGCTTTTCTTTCCACAAATGTTGCATGAATTGTGCATTTTATATATATATATATATATATATATATATATATATATTTTTTAAATTAATATTTTTATTAGAAGCAAATAAAGTATAGTAACATATAATAGAAAAAAAACTTTTCATATACATCAATCATACATTATTAAAATTGTCAATTGTCAACTAATTCTGCTTCTAGTGTTTTTTTTTAAATATAGATAGAAAAAGAGAGATAGAAAGAAAAAAGCATTACAAATATCGAGAGAAAAAAGAAAAAGAGGTGGAATGAGTTATTTATAATACGTCATTGGAGATAAGTTCGTAGGTTATGATAATTTTACATCTAATCCTGAGTTCAAGCTTCAGTTGGGTTTTCGTGCTGGGCCCATCTATCCCTTCAAATAGTTAATGAATGGAGCCCATATTTTAACAAAAAGTTCTTGTTTGTCCATTAAGACAAGTCTAATTCTTTCTAGATGTAGGGTCTCCGACATTTCCACAATCCACATTTTAATTGTGGGGGTTATAGGACCTTTCCAAAATTTTAATATTAATTTTTTCCCAGTTATTATACTGTAGTCAAGGAAGTTTCTTTGACTTGTTGTGAGTATTAAACTTTGTTCTGATATCCCAAGTATTATTAATTTTGAGTCTGGATCCAATTTAGTATTAACAACTTCAGAAATTATTTCAAAAATATCAATCCAGAATTTTTTGATTTTTATACAATTTGCAAAAGTATGTGTTAAATTGGCCTCCAGATGTAGGCATTTATCACAAATAGGAGAAATATGTGGGAAGATTCTATTTAGTTTTATTTTATGTTTTATATTTCTATGGTACAGAATCTGAAGAATTTTATTCTGCTTGCACGTGTTCAATTGATCCTCTTGAACTTTTCTGACTTTTTCATTTTTGGGGATCTGGACTACATTAACAAGGCCAGTATTTGTAGTCCATGTTTAATCGTCCTTGTTCATCTGAGTAGCTTGTTGTGTCATTTAAGAGCAGCCACATTTCACTTCCAACAATCCATACAGTTCATTTATTTAAGTAAGTCATGGATCACACGTATGCTGCATGTCTAAATTATTGAAATTAGTATTGTCTTCACTTCTGAAGGAAACTGTTTCTTGCTGTCATACTGCACGGAAACGGGACCCACTAAAAATATGCTAACTTTTCCATCTGTACTGAACTCTTTTTCCTACATTAGGTCTATATCTTTCTATGCCTTGTCTATCTAAGTATCTGAATAAATGCCTCTTAAACGTAGTGATTGTATCTGATTCCACCACGACCTCTGGCATATTTTTCCAGATCTTCTTCTTCTTGCGTATGGCGTGCACAGCCTAAAGTTGTAGGTCAACTTGTTCTATTTGATCTATTGGTTTGTGCACGTCAGGTTGATTGCATTAGTCGAAACAAGGTGGACCATGTGAAGGTTGTAATCTCTCACCCCACTTGTTCCAGATATCAGCTACTCGCTATGTTTAAAAGCAAGATATATTCTCTGCAAATCTCCATTTTTTCAATGTCATTTTCTCATCCCAAAATCTATTTGAAATCTTGTCATGTAGGTATCTAGTTTCTAATGTCAACAGTATATAAGTATACAATTGATTTCTCCACAGTTGTTTATTGAAACATTTTATCCGCATTTTTAGAGCAAGTTGCACGCATACAAGTAATCTAAGCGGGTGACTTGCCTATAATTTTTACCATCATGATATTTAACCGTATCTTCCACATTTTCGGATTTTAAATTTTCACGTGGCAAATTGCTGAAAAGGTCTCTTTGTGGAATCTAGATTTGACTGAATAGGCAAAAGAGCCACGTGTCGTCTTAACCAATTAGATTATAGGGGTGCGAAATTAATATTGAAAAGTTTGAGAAGCAAATCTAAAACCATAAGATTTTAATATCAAATCAAATTCAGGAAGAGGAGGACAATTAGATTAAGAATGCTGAAAAATATGGAATAAATTTAAACTATTTTAGATATCAGATTGTTGAAAGAATACCTAGATAAAAATGGACAAGACATGTTAGTGCTGAGTTATTTCATAATTCATATGAATATAGTAATTTCCCGGTGTTGAAAGTGATGCAGACATTGAGATACTAAGGACAAAGTCTGACAGCAACTTTGGAATATGTGAATTTTAATCACTAATCTCAAGTTGTAACATTTGCAGAAGAATAATGAGACGCACCATTAGTATCAGGGCCACCTGAATGTAATATTGAGGACATTCAGCTTCCCACTGTACAGCTGTCATACAGAGATTACAGGATTTGCATTATTTATAGTTATTGAGTATCATGATTTTCCATTGGCTCACACCAAACAACACTGTACGCTTGTGATCTTTGTTAGATTAAAAGTGGGAGAAGTTTTCTGATAGTGCACGATTATTTTTTAAAGGTGGTCATGCCACTGGGACTGAGAAACTGAACAAAAGGCCTGAAAATATCTGTTACCAGAGTTTTAAACTCGTACAATTGTTGTTACAATGTAAAGCCATTTTTAGAGCAGTTACCTTGGTAAAACCTGTCCAAAAAGTAATTTTAAGAAATGAAAGATGACTTTTCAGATGAAATAAATCTGTTTGCCTAATTCTGCATTTGTTCCGATCGAGCTTGAAAATTAATAAGCAAGTCTTTTCATTAATGAGATTAGTTTAATGCATTTTCATGAGGCTAAAGCCCTTCAGCCATAGCTGAGTCTCAGCTGGCTATAACTGAGAAGCTGTGCCTTTGTCTCTGCTGAGTTAATTGATCTCAGTTATGCCAACATTAATGGTGCTGCATCTGTCTTTGCTGCCCAACTTCAGGGAGAGAAGAAAATCGACCAGTGTCGGTGCTCCTGATTGCCATTGACTAACCTCAGTGAAATGGGTATGCAAGGTTGTCTAGTGGTTTAAGTCTGCCCGCAGCACTACTGCATTTGATTACCATATGATATCCTTGGAAGTGATTGGTCAAATAGCTTGTTAGCACCTGCTTTCAATCTGAAAAGTGAAAAATGGCATTTGGATTAAGTATTAAAGGGTGACTACTGACCCACAATACCATAATTCAGCACGAATTGATTCTTGAGGAAAAAATTGAACATAAAGTAACTATTCAACTGATTTTGCTTTTAATTTATCTCTAGTCTCTAATTAAAGAGTGCATTATTGTCTCGCTGTTAATTTGGAAAGTTTTCCATAGTAAAGTAACTTTATTGTAATAAAACCCATGACAAAAATTGTTTTGGCCTGGCAACTCTTCAGCACTCTGAAAGGCACATTAATTGCTCAGATCAATACAATAAAATTATATTAGATATGCGGTTGAAAGGTCTGTCCACTCACTCCACAAGTAGACAAAAACTGTTTGTGTGATTGGATTAGGTGAGGAGACGGATTGTGCAGAGTGCAGCAGTTTCACCTGTTTATGGAGTGGATGAGGGAAGATCAGACCTTCAGGACCAAGGTGGGGCTTGTATTTGACTTGTGGGTTGAGCAAGTAGCATCAATGAGTTAGGGATGTGGTAGTTTTGACCAGTGATGATATTTGGTAAACCCAGGGGAAAAGCTGTCTTGCAGTTGTTGTGCCTTCGTACATCAAGTTGAAGCTAGATCCCAGCACCAGACATCTTGGACTTAGTCCTGTTTCGGAAGATCTCCTTTAAATCAGACATGTTTTAGTTCTAGAGATACAGCACGGGAACAGGCCCTTCGGTCCATCGGCGATCCCCACATATTAACACAATCCTACATCCACTAGGGACAATTTTTACATTTACCAAGCCAATTAACCTACAAACCTGTAGGTCTTGGCGTATGGGAGGAAACCGAAGATCTCAGAGAAAACCCATGCTGTCACGGGGAGAACTTACAAACTCCATACAGACAGCACCCGTAGTCAGGATCAAACCCGGGTCTCCGGTGCTGCAAGCACTGTAAGGCAGCAACTCTATCTCCGTGCCACCCCACTGCTTCATTTACATACTTCAATTAAATTTGTTGGTCTTTAGATATTGTGCATCATTGGACATTAGTGTGCATTTCTGGGTGCTTCTGTGGAATAGCAATGTAATGTATGTGGAAGAGCAGGAAGGGAAGAGTGGCCTGAGCAGTTCCTGCTTTCATTGCCTCATCACACCTCGCAGATTGGTTTCCCATAGTTATTTTATTGCAGTAGAATTTCTAGCACCATGCTTTTTATTCCCATTTTGTTTTAATTAAACTTTTGTTAGCCACTATGCAAATTGGCCAACCAACATTGATTCAGAATTATCCAAATCTCGATACATGGCACTTGCAACATGGTAACTATATATTCACTATTTATAGCAGTTTACCATTACTTCCAACAATAAATCATTGGAAGTACTGCCTTTGTTAGTAATGCCACACTAAATGATTACTTGTAAGTATTTTAAATTATGAAATACAAGTACATAAAAATGAGTCAAGCTCCCTATAAATCAAAAAATGATTTTTTTCTTCTAATGACATAATTATTTTATTCCAGCAAGCAAATTGCTCCAAGCCATTATTCTAATTCAAAATGATGAATCAACGTTGGATGGTCAATTTGCATAGTGTAGAAACCTGTTCTGACATTTAATATGATCATGTTTGTCCTGATTGTAACCTCCCTTTGCATTCCAGTCTACCAGTGATAACTTTTCACCCTTTTGGGTATTTGCACATCTGTGACGACATGACTTAAGGGTTCAATTATTGGCCTTAGTATATGGGGGATGGATGAGAAAGCGGGATGACATAGGATTAGTGTAAATGGGTGAGCAATAGTTGGCGTGGACAGAGTAAGCCGAAGGGCCAGCTTTCATGATGTATCTCTAAATAAACTAAAACCTCCTTGTTTAACAAATATCTATCTACTTCTGCTTTCAAAGAGTCTGATAGAATGCCTTTTTCAGGAAGAGAGTCCCAAGGATCAGGTCCCACTGAAAGAATAAAATGGGCAACACCTTAATATTAAACAATAACTCTTGTTGCTGATTCACTCTCAAGAGGAAACATTCTGTCCACATCCACTGTTGGACTCTTCAGTTCCTTGCATTTATCAATCACTCTTCCGAACTTCAGTGGATAGAAGCTTGGTCTCTCCAACCTTCCTCAAAGTGCAACCTGCCATTTCAGGTATTGGTCCAATAGTGGTCTCTGAGCTATATCCAAATCATTGGCAATCATAAATCAGGACACCAATATTGTACACGGAACTCCAGGTGCCGTATATAATGGAAGAACAATATCCTACTTTTCTGTTCAATTTCCCTAGAAATAAATAATAATGTTAATTTTCCCAGTTATTTTTTTGTATCAGTATATCAGCCTTTTGTGAGTCATACACTGGGACATCCAGCTCTATCTGCAATCTCCCATCGTTTCACTAATGTGCTTTTTATTTTTCCTGCCAAAATGGTTGGTATCATATTTTCCCACATAACAGTCCATTTGCAAGATGTTTGCCAACTCGCTTGTATTCCTATCCCTGTCCTCTTCAAAATTTATTTTCATTCCCATCTTTGTGTCATCACTGAATTTAGCAAAGATGTCATTGGTGCTTCATCCAAATCATTTATATAACTTGTTGAAACCGCCAGCACCAATCCCTCTGGTACACCATTTGTTAGATCTTGCTAAACAGAAAAGACCCATATCTTGCCTATTCTTTGTTTGCTAAGACACCCAATCTGCCGTCCATGTCAATACTTCCACGAGCTTTTATTTTATGCAATATCATTTGTGGTACCTTAATTAGGTGTTCACTTATTTCCCTTTTAAAGATATGTTAAAGAGCTCTAATAAATTGGACAAACATGATAGACCTTTCACAAAGCCATGCTGACTTTACCAACTAGTTTGAGTATTCATGTGTCTTGCTACAACATCTTGAATTATAGCTTGTAATATTTCCCAAAGGCACAAGTTAAACTAATTGGCCTGTAGTTTCCTGCATTCCATCTCCTGACCCTTTTCAATAAAGGAGTTACATTTGCTTTGTTCCAGTCTAATGGTACCTACACACAACTGGGGAATTATTAAAACCACTTCATATTTCCCAATAGCCACTTCTTTTTAGACTCAAGAACAAAATTCACCAGGACCTGGAGACTTCTCAGCTCCAACAATTTGCTCTGTATCATTTCCAAGGTACTTGTGATTTTTCCTGATCATAAAAAAATACATAATTAATCTACTGCCATTTGTTTTCCACTATTAAATCCCCATTTTGTATAGGACCAGTGCTCACTGTTAAATATTCTTCAAATATCAATGGAAACTTTGGTGAGAAATTGAGGGGCACCTGGAATTGAAAGTAGTGGAATTGAGGTGTTAGATGTTAAAAAAAATTGATACAGTGCCCTCCATAATGTTTGGGACAAAGACCCATCATTTATTTATTTGCCTCTGTATTCCACAATTTGAGATTTGTAATAACAAAAATCACATGTGGTTAAAGATCACATTGTCAGATTTTAATAAAGGCTATTTTTATACATTTTGGTTTCACCATGTAGAAATTACAGCAGTGTTTATACATAGTCCCCCCCCCCCCCCCCCCCCGTCCCCCCCCAATTTCAGGGCACCATAGTGTTTGGGACACAGCAATGTCATGTAAATGAAAGTAGTCATGTTTAGTATTTTGTTCCATATCCTTTGCATGCAATAACTGCTTGAAGTCTACGATTCATGGACATCACTACTTGCTGGGTGTCTTCTCTGGTGATGCTCTGCCAGGCCTGTATTGCAGCCATCTTTAGCTTATGCTTGTTTTGGGGGCTAGTACCCTTCAGTTTTCTCTTCAGCATATAAAAAGCATGCTCAATTGGGTTCAGATCGGGTAATTGACTTGGCAATTCAAGAATTGACCATTTATTAGCTTTGAAAAACTCCTTTGTTGCTTTTGTTAGCAGTATGTTTGGGATCATTGTCTTGCTGCAGAATGAACCGCTGGCCAATGAGTTTTGCAGCATTTGTTTGAACTTGAGCAGGTAGGATGTGTTTATACATTTCAGAATTCATTATGCTACTACCATCAGCAGTAGTATCATCAATGAAGATAAGTGAGCCAGTACCTTCAGCAGCCATACATGCCCAGGCCATAACACCCCCACCACCATGTATCACAGATGAGGTAGTATGCTTTGGATCTTGGGCAGTTCCTTCTCTCCATACTTTGCTCTTGCCATCACTCTGATATGTTAATCTTCGACTCATCTCTCACAAGACCTTTTTTCCAGAACTGTGGGTGCTCTTTTAAGTACTTCTTGGCAAACTGTAACCTGACCATCCTATTTTTGCAGCTAACCAGTAGTTTGCATCTTGCAATGTAGCCTCTGTACTTCTGTTCATGAAGTCTTCTGCGGACAGTGGTCATTGACAAATCCACTCCTGAAGAGTGTTTCTAATCTGTCGGACAGGTGTTTGGTTTTTTTTCTTTATTATAGAGATAATTTTTCTGTCATCAGCTGTGGAGGTCTTCCTTGGCCTGCCAGTCCCTTTGCGATTAGTAAGCCCATCAGTGCTCTCTTTCTTCTTAATGATGTTCCAAACAGTTGATTTTGATAAGCCTAAGGTTTGGCTGATGTCTCTAAAGGGCTTGTCCCACTTACACTTTTTTTCGGCGACTGCTGGCACCCGTCACAGTCGCAGCAGGTTGCTGAAAATTTTCAACATGTTGAAAATCCAGCGGCGACCAGAAAAAAGTATCCATGTCGTGGGGTGATGCCTGTTTGGTGGTGAATAGTCGCCCAAAGAGTCGTACATTTTTCTGGTCGCCGCTGGATTTTCAAAATGTTGAAAATTTTCGGCAAGCTGTTGCGACTATGACAGGTGCCGGAAAAATCGCGTAAGTGGCACAGGTCCTTAACAGTTTTATTCTTGTTTCTCTGTCTCATAATGGCTTCTTTGACTTTCATTGGCACAACTTTGGTCCTCATGTTGATAAACAGCAATAAAAGTTTCCAAAGGTGATGGAAAGACTGGAGGAAAGACTAGGTTATGAGAGCTCTCTTATACCTGCATTAAGGAGGCAATTAAACACACCTGAGCAATTACAAACGCCTGTGAAGCCATGTGTCCCAAACATTATGGTGCCCTGAAATGGGGGGTCTATGTCTAAACACTGCTGTAATTTCTACATGGTGAAACCAAAATGTATAAAAATGGCCTTTAATAAAATCTGACAATGTGTACTTGAGCCACATGTGATTTTTTTTTCTGTTACAAATCTCAAATTGTGGAGTACAGAGGCAAATAAATAAATGATGGGTCTTTGTCCAAAACATTATGGAGGGTACTGTATGTTGTCATAAACCTTGACTGTTATATGCATGCAGAAGCCACATTTTCCCACATGTTGAGGGAGCAGATATTTAAGGTGGTGATTATATACACATATATAGCAAACTGCATTTGACAGTGTCAATTTGTTGAATACTTTTGCAGGTGCACCTGTCCAAGCATGTTTGGAGTATTGCAATCCACCTGTTTGTGGGGTGGAGAGCAATTGGACTTTTGAGTGAAACATTTTCAGCTGAAGAAAACTGAGCATCTGACCTGCTCTCGGTAGCAGATATGCAACTGCTCCAGTTGAATTTGTGGTAAATATTATCCTTGGATGTTGATTGTAATGGATTTGATATTGGGTAATACCAATGAATGTCTAAGGTAACAGGTCACATTCAATCTTTGGTACAGTGGTCATTTTGTGGCTTGAATGCTGCTTTGCACTGATTAGCCCAAACCACCATGTTATGTTGCACGATGGTGCATTAGTCGTTTAGACTGCAATATTGATCCCTCCTAGCTATAATTATAGCTAGTTGTCTTTGTCTTTGAGCTTTTAATGAGATTACAAATGGATGAGGTTTCTTCGTTCAGCTTTCATTACAGGGATAAGTCTTTCAAAAATGAAAACTCAGCTCATTTTAAAATATGTCTGGATGAAATAGTTTAAATTTCCTTTGTGAATTATTATTATTGCAGCTATAAACCCCTCATAAATAGATGTTTCTGTACTTTTATAAAAGATTAATTGAAGACACAAGAAAATACCAGGCAAGAAAATAGCTAAGTAAAATAGGAGCCTATAGCATTGTGTGCAAATTTGGTACTGCAACAATGGATAGATGTTTTTGAGACGGGGCTCGTTTGCGCCTAATGAGTTTAGTTTGGAACGATTACTTTACACTTTGTTCAGGTTTTGGTGTAAGAACAGAATTATGTTTGTGACTGTTACAAAGCATACTAATGAGCATGGATGATAGGAACAGGAAAGATACAGTTCAATATGAAGTGTCAAACAGTGTACTTTGTAGGAACCGATGAGAATAAGAAATTGGAGAAAGGAGGCATGGATTGAAATCAATTTGTGAAATAATTATACAAGAGGTGAGGAAAGTATTTTTCATCCAGAGTGTGTCGGAGATCTGGAACCCATTATCCCGAATGGTGGTGGAAGCAGTCACCCTCATAATATTTAAACTGCATATCCAAGTACAAGTTAAGACATGTTGACATGTATCTGAGTACAATGGATCTTGTGCTGGGGATGGCTGGGTAGTTTTTCTTCCAACGGCCCAGGGTTGGCAAGTTTTCTTTTGATTTTGCAAAAAGATTCATGTACTTTTAAAATTATGCCTTTCTCAGTGAAACGTCCATATACATAAATCCTCAATGTGTGGAGTAAATTTTGATGCTGATTGACAACATGACCCCGTGTCCCTGTCCCCCCCTTCCCTCTGCATCTCATTATTAATTTATTATTCTGGTTTGTTTAGGGTCAAGAAGAATTTCCTGGATAGAAAAATTGAAAAATCTAAACTTTGTTCTGTTTGACTGATTTGTCATGCACCCAAACTCCAGCAAATGTGGACAAGCCAGCTACTAAACTATAAAACGAAAAAGGTTATTCAGTACTGCAGCAGTAGCCTTTCCACTAAAGGGACCACCATCTCATTTGGATCTTGCAGCCATGTTGGAGGGTCAGGGGAAACAAATGATTACCCAACCTCTTAGCGAGAGATTCAGCAAAGGTGAATAATTGTATTCAGTGAGAGAGAGAACAGAAGCAAAATCAGCTTCTGACAATCATGCTTCTGTTGTTAGGTTCAGATTAGCTTTGCTTATAAAACAATGGGAAGGTATTCCTAAACCAGGCAGTAAGATATCAGTCTAATTATTGACTTGTATTGATGTGTTGGCTGAGAAGGGAGAAAGGAATGCACTGAGCTTGGTGCAGCTACCACAAAGACTATGGCGAAAGGCCACAGCTTAAGGCCTTCCATCACTGCACATTGAAGCGCTGAAATAGGTGTTGTAAACAAAACCAAAAGCCACGGACTGTTTGTTCAGTGAATCTATGTAAAAGTAAATTGATGTAATTATTGATAGACAGCAAGTTGAATGTTATTGCTTGAACTGATTGACATAGAAATTAGGGTTTCGTGAATTCGATTGAGCTTCAATGTACAATTACAGCATTTAAATCGGACAGATACATGGATATGACAATTTGGAGGGATATCGGTCAGTTGCAGGCAATTGGGATGAGCTTCGTTAGATAACTTGGTCGGCATAGATGAGTTAGGCCAAATGATTTCTTACCATGATCTATAGTTATGACTGACTTTGAAAGAGGCAATGAAGAGGATTGATGAGGGCAGGGCGGTAGATGTTGTCAACATGAATTTAGGCAAGGCCTTGATCTAGCATAGTAGGTTAGTCTGGAAGTTTAGATCACATGGGGTCCAAAGTGAGCCAGCCATTTGGGTACAAAATTGGGATGGTGGATGGAGATTGTAGGCCTCTGACTAAGGGTGTATTGCAGGGATCTGTGCTGGGTCCACTGCTGTTTAACCTCTATATTAATAATCTGGATGACAATGTTGTTAACATGGTGAGTAAGTTTGCGGATGACACCAAAATTGCTTGTGTAGTGGGCAGTGAATGTTGTCCAAGATCCAACAGGATTTAGGTCAACTGAGAAAGTGGGACAAGGAATGGCAAATGCAATTTAACTTGGAGCTGTGTGAGATGTTGCATGTTAGTAAATTGGGACAGGATATGGACAGCAAATGGTAGGATCCTGGAATGTGTTGCGGAATGATCAATGGTCTAGGTACATAGTTCTCCGAAAATGACAACCTAGATAGATAAAGTGGTAAAGAAGACTGCTATAGGGTAGATATAATTAAGCTGGAAAGGGTGCAGAAAAGATTCATGAAGGTATTATCAGGACCGGAAGGTAAGGGTTATGAAAGAGATGGGCTGGCTGTTTTTTTTCTTCTTTGGAGCATAGTGGGTTGAGGATACGCTTTTTATAACGCTACACAAAAGCATACGCATAAATAAGGTGGATAGTCACAATCTTTTTCTGAGCGCAGGGAAGTCTAAAACTAGAGGGCATAGATTTAAAGTAAGATGGACAATATTTGAAAGCGATCTGATGAGTATGTGAACAAGCTGCTAGAGGAAGCTGTGGAGCAGATACACTTGCAACCTCAAAGACATTTGGAAAGTTACATCGATAAAGGTTCAGAGAGACATGGGACTAGCTTAGATGGACCTCTTCACCAGCATGGGTAGTTCAAAAGCCCTGTTTCTGTGCCATATAATTCAATAATAGTGATCCATGAATGTATTGCATTATAAATTTGCCTATCTTCTGAATAAAATCCTGGTGAGCTGGTATGGGTAACATCATAGTTAAATGGATGCAAAAACATTTCAAGCAAATTTGTCAAACCTATTTTATGAGGGTGGCACTTTAAGCAAGATAATATTTTTTTGGAAGTCAGCTTTTTGATTTTATGCATTTGTGGAAGTGATATTTTATGACTAATAGAGCGCATGGCCATCAGCAGTTGTCCTTTTTTGTTTGCTGTCATACTTGGTTAACTTTTCAAAAAACCAAGACATAGGAAATACTGAAAAAACTCAACACATGAGGCAGCATATGTGGGCAGTGAAAGTTAAAATTTCAGTTCAAAGATGCTTTATCAAAATTGGGAAATTCAGTTGTAGAGAAAATGGAGGAGGAATTCATCAGTCTGATTTATTCTCACACCTGTGCTGCACTCGCCCTTTCCTTCTGGACGGTGCATGGATAGAGTTGCTTGGACCTTGCTTGCCACCTCACCAACCTCTGCATCCAATAAATTATACATCACAATTCCCATCACTCCAGCAAGATTCCACCACCAGACACGTTTTCCCCTGCCCTCATGTGTTTCAAAGGATTCACTCTCCTCGCAACTCCCTAGTTCACTATTCTGTCCCCATCAGTCTCTGTCTTGTAGCATAAAAAAACAATACTGGAGGAACCCATCTGTGTAGGAAATGTATGGGAAAGTGTTTTTGCCAGGAGTGTCATCTGTCCAATACCCTCCACAGATGCTGGCAAACCTGCTGGGTTTGTTGTATACTTTGCTTTTTGGTCAAGATTTGAGCATTTGTGTCATCGTGTGTCACTGTCTGGTAGCATGTTCGCTTGCATCTGCAAGAGATGCAATACCTGCCCTTTCACCATGCAGGGTTACAGGTGCCGTAACAACTTGCTTGTACTTCTTCCAATCGTGTATATTCTATTCTATGTTACAGTGTGGTCTGCTTTATATCGAAAAAACAGATGCAGGTTTGATGATCACTTTGCAGAAAGTTTATACTCCGTCTGCAGGATATACCCTGAACTGGCCATCCTCTGCACTTTAATTCTCCATCTCATTCTCACTTCATCCTAACTGTCTGTGACCTCCTGCACTGTTACAATAAGGTCAAGTGCAAGTTTGACGAACAACACAATGTCTTTCAGTTAGCATATTGTAGCCTTTCAGACACACTCCAATTCTCCAACTTTAGGTAACTTGCTTGTTCTTTCCGTCTATATCAAAACTAGCTATTTCTGCAGTTGTCCCCCTAAGATTTTGGCCTATTTCTTTTTTCCATCCAATAATTGGTGGGGTTGGGTGGGTGAGAGGACTAATTGATACTGGGGAAGGAACAGGGCAGGCAATTGGGTGGAAGGAAGGAGTGAATAATATCAGAAGTGATCATTTCAATTAGAAACAGAAGAGTATTTGAATACGTGTGGTAGGAATGAACCACACAATATTAGCAATTACTCCTTAATCCTTTTCCATCTTCCCAAAACACACACACCTTTTACAAGGTGACTAGTTCAAGGAACAGCAAAATATTTTTTGATGGAACTATACAAGCTTAGCATTAATATCCAGTTTGGGTCTTGCTTTTTGCTTCCATTTGTTTCCTCAGCTGTTCTGTAAGCATTTACGAGTCTCATCTGCAGTTTTGCAGTCTGAAGAAGGGTCTGAAGAAGGGTTTCGGCCCGAAACGTTGCCTATTTCCTTCGCTCCATAGATGCTGCTGCACCCGCTGAGTTTCTCCAGCATTTTTGTGTACCTACGAGTCTCATCTGCAGTTTCAAATTTTTCAGTTTCTACATTAACTTCTGACCACCTAAATTTTTGACATTACTTGCACATTCCTTCCAACCAGTCAGTCCCTTCACTGAAGATAGACAAAAAATTGACGATGGGCTTCAATCTGCACCTACCCCTCCACCTTTTACAGGTTCTGCTTAAAAGTTGTTAGGCCTGTCCGACCTGTTGAGATTTCCATCAACTTTAGTGTTTTCTATTTTCAGTTTTGAATATTCAAGGTGTATTTCTCATTTTTTAAACTGTATTGTAAAAGTGTATAAACGCTGCTTTCATATTGCCTTGGTTTTCCATTAAAATATGTTGTACTGTAGCTCTTAAAATTAAAATTAAAGTTTTACCAGCTTCTATGCTAAATGCATGAAACGCCAGCAATTTAAAAGTACAGATTGTGCAATGAAGACACAAGACTGCAGCCGTTGGAATCTAGAGCAAAAGACAAACTGCTGGAGGGAATTAGCAGATAAAGCAACATCCATCGAAAGGAATGGTGGTGGGGGGGGGGGGGGGGGGAGGGGAAGGATAGCCAGTATAGAGGTCGGGGTGGGGCAAGAGTGAGCGACGGGTGGATTGGTTGATGCAGTTAGGTTGGGGGTGAAATATAGAGATACGGGGATGGGACATGATGGGTGGAGGTAACCAGGGACTGCAAAATCTGATGGAAAAGCAGCGTTTATACACTTTTACAATACAGTTTAAAAAATGAGAAATACACCTTGAATATTCAAAACTGAAAATAGAAAACTAAAGTTGATGGAAATCTCAACAGGTCGGACAGGCCGAACAACTTTTAAGCAGAACCTGTAAAAGGTGGAGGGGTAGGTGCAGATTGAAGCCTATCGTCAATTTTGTGTCGTCTACTTTCCCACATCATCACGTCTCCTCTTCCCCACCCACTCCATCTGCCCAACATTCCCATACTGATATGAGGGAAAACTTTTTCACCCAGAGAGTTGTGAATCTCTGGAATTCTCTGCCCCAGAAGGCAGTGGAAGCCAATTCACTGGTTGTGTTCAAGAGACTTAGATTTAGCTCTTTGGGCTAAGGGAATCAATGGATATGGGGGGGAAAAGCCGGAATGGGGTACTGATTTTGGATGATCAGCCATGATCATATTGAATGGTGGTGCTGGATCGAAGGGCCAAATGGCCTACTCTTGCACCTATTTTCTATGTTTTCTATGTCTCACTGGGGAAGAGGAGGAAAGATTTAAAAGGGACTTGAGCAATTGCTTCACTCAGTGTGTTGTGCTTACATGGAACCGACTGCCAGACGAAGACAGGTACATAGATAGAACCCTGTGTTCTGCACTGGCTGTGATGTGCTGGCACCAGCAGGCCCTCGCTCTGACTCTCCCACCGCTCCGGGCTTCACTCAACCACACCTGCAACAGATCCCAACTACTGAGTCTGAAGAAGGTCTCGACCCAAAAACATCACCCATTCCTTTTCTCCAGAGATGCTGCATGTCCCGCTGAGTTACTTCGATTTAAACCAGAATCTGCAGTTCTTTCCTACACAGTACATAGATAGGAACAGTTTAGAGGGATGTGGGCCAAATGCAGGCAAATGGACTAGCGCAGTTATAAAACCTAGACAGAATGGACAAGTTGGGCCAAAGGGCCTGTTTCCACTCTGTTTGACTCTAATTTCATGATGAAGAGCAACAGGGAATCAAGACGGGAGCTGACGACTCAAAGCAAAGTGGCAGCAGGTTCAAATGTTTTCTGTTCCCTGAGCTTTTTCCTGAAATTATCACTCGTCTGTTCCTTGAGTGTCAGAAATACCATTTGACCTCTACTGCTAATATTAAGTCAATGGAGTAAGGAGTTGCTGCATAAAACAGTGTGTTTCTACCTCATTGTAATTGAGGGCCCAGTATCAGCAACGTTAGTTGAAAGCCCTAGAAAACAGACCCCTCCCCAAGCTCCTACAGCGCTGCTTACAGGGCCAGTAACCCCTTTTGCCTGTTACCTTATAACACTGACCAATATGATTCACTGGTGGGTAAAAAGCAAGAATGGCACCACGCTGAAACCACTCTACGTGCCAAGTGGAGGTGGCTTTCAAGCTTTTCTTCTCGACAATAAGCACTAATAGAACAGAATGCACTGTAATCGAATTACCAGGGATAAAGTAGCATAAGCCTGATCAGTGCTTGTATTTCTGGACGCAAGCCCAAAACAATGATCAGTACAGTACTAAATCAACAGAATTAAGAGAGATATATGCCTAAAATTCATTTTAAACCCAAACGAAAGTTGGTGATAATAGAAATATTAGTTAGGGGATTGGTGATTTAGGAAGGACACAGAAGGAAATTTACTAAGATGATGAGACGGATGTTCGGCAACTGTGATGGGGCTTGAATGCCATCACCTCCTACAAGGTGAAATCAGGAGGTAGCTCAAATGTCAGCGAAACATCACTCCCTGACGAGCTCAATGCGTTTTACGCACGCGTTGATAGGGAGAACACTGATGTGCCTTCCTGAGCCCCCATTTGCCGTGATGATATTTCAGTCACACTCGGAGAGGCCGACGTCAGAAGATCCTTCAGGGGGGTGAACCTTCGGAAAGCGCCTGGACCTGATGGCATACCCGGTCATGTTCTAAAAACCTGTGTGGACCAAATGGCTGGAGTTTTTACAGACATTTTCAACCTCTCACTTTTGAGGTCTGAGGTTCCAACCTGCTTTAAGAAGAACATCCAACCTGCATCAAGAAGAGCAAGGTGACGTGCCTCAATGACTATCGACCAGTGGCACTAACATCTGTGGAGATGAAGTGATTTGAGAGGTTTATTATGGCGCATATCAACTCCAACCTCGACAAGAACCTCGACCCACTGCAGTTTGCTTACTGCCACACAGATCAACGGTGGATGCGATCTCACTGGCTCTCCACTCCGCTCTGGACCACTTGGACAACAAAAACTAATTCATTGACTCCAGCTCAGCATTTAATACAATCATCCCCTCCAAGCTGGTTACCAAGCTCTCAGATCTGGGTCTCAGCGCATCCCTCTGCAATTGGAACCGCAACTTCCTCATCCACAAACCACAGTCTGTTCATATTGGTGGAAATGTGTCATCCTCGATAACAATCAGCATGGGAGCACCTCAAGGCTGCGTGCTCAGCCCTCTGTACTCATGACTGCGTAGCCGGACATAATGCGAACTCCATCATCAAGTTCGCTGACGACACCACTGTTGTGGGACGAATCACTGATGGGGATGAGTCAGAGTATAGAAGTGAGATCGACCGATTGATCAAATGGTGCCAGCACAATAACCTGGCTCTCAACACCAGCAAAACCAAGGAACTGATTGTGGACTTTGGAAGGGATAGGATAGGGACCCACAATCTCATTTATATCAACAGTGGAAAGGGTCAAGAACTTCAAATTCCTGGGCGTGCACATTTCCGAAGATCTTTCCTGGTCCCAGCACACTGATGCAATTATAAAGAAAGCACATCAGCGCCTCTACTTCCTGAGAAGATTACGGAGAGTCGGTATGTCAAAGAGGTCTCTCTCGAACTTCTACAGGTGCACAGTAGAGAGCATGCTGACTGGTTGCATCATGACTTGGTTTGGCAACTTGAGCGTCCAGGGGTGGAAAAGAATGCAGAAAGTTGTGACCACTGCCCAGTCCATCATCGGTTCTGACCTCCCCACCATCGAAGGGATCTACCACAGTCACTGCCTCAAAAAGGCTGCAAACATCAAGGACTCACACCATCCTGGCCACGCACTCATCTCTCCGCTACCATCGGGTAGAAGATACAGGAGCCTGAAATCTGGTACATCCAGGTTCTGGAACAGCTTCTTCCCCACAGCCATCAGGCTATTAAACTCACCAACAAACAGACTCTGAACTGTAACAGCCTATTGCACTTTATCTGTTTATGTGTATATTGAACTGAACAGTTCTGTATTTATGCCTACAGTATTCTGTTGTGCTGCAGCAAGCAAGAATTTCATTGCCCTATTTGGGACACATGACAATAAACTCTCTTGACTTGACTTGATGAACACAAGAGGCTTGAAATTAGGTTAAAAATATTGGAGGAAGCGCATCGGTCGGCTATGTTTTCCAGACTAGATCATCAAGCAACAAGGCCCAGCCGTTAGTTCCTTCATGCAAATTCTCATGCTGGAGTGCTGTCCACCTCAAATCGGGTTAAAAGAGTGACCGGAAAGAACAGGAAAGTCTTTTGATCCGATCAAATAATATGTAGTAAGATAAACAAATGGCCTTGTAAAGAAAGTAATGTATACTGTTCCTCAACCTGACACAAGTAAGTTCAGGAACACAAAGCAAGGATCTGAGCCAAGAGATTTTAAAAATAGCAAGTTGTATATTGAAAAGTTATACAAGGCAGAAATGATGGTCAGTACATGAAAACTCCACACTGACAGCACCTGAAGTCAGGATCAAACTCTGTTCTGTTTTACTGTGAGACAGTAGCACTACCTGCAGAGCCATTCTGCTGTCCATCCACCACTCTACCTATTTCAAAGCAAGAAGTAGGTTTGGAGCAAAGGAGCAAAGCAACTCAGCAGCACACATAGAAAGTGTCACTCTGCAGGTTATTGACAAGTGCTATTTGTTTGCAATGCAAGCAACATCACCCATTACATTGCTGTTAATTCAGAGCATTCTGATGGTGGTAATTGATTCAATTGGTTTTTTTCCCACAAGGAAAATGTGTTTGGGCAATTTTCCATATTGTCATGCTCTGTGGAAGCATTTTGGCTCCAAACACAGCTAATTCCGGTGCGCGTCTTCGGTACTACAATTGGAATGCTGTCCAATCCCAAATTCTTGCACTGCTCCAGGTTCTTGCATGGTATCATAGATGTGATGTAGTGACTTCTGTTGCAGTGATGACATAAACATGAGATAAGGTCCAGCATCTATCTGATTGATCATGGATGTGAACATATCCCATGAACAGATCAGTGAGAGGGCCCCAGAGAAACACCAATTCAGATTCCTTTTGCAACTGCTGTTCCTGTGTTTAGAAGTAAATAAGATTCTACAAGTAAACTGCAATGCTCATTATAACCTGTGATGGTGTACCTTTGCTATTAAAATCAGTTGAAAATATAAGGTGAAACTATGATGTTAGAGGAAGAAGCAACAGGTTTTTATTATTTACTGGCAAAGTGAATATGTTGCACGTGCTTCTGTTACATTCATGTATGGTATGATTGCTCTCGTGTATGATATCATCTGCCTGGGTAGCAGACAAATCAATGTTTCTCACTGTATCTTGGTATACACGTCAATAATTAAGTAAACTGATACAAATACCAAGTTTAGAGTTGTGAAGTTGCGCAAGACCAGGAGTATCAGAAAGATGTTTGGTAGTCTTTGCTGAAAAACAAGGACAAGTTGTGGTCATGCTGGAATAAGATTTGTAAAATCTATTTTGGAGTTATTGGAAATAACTAATTATCGGAATAAAAATGTTCATCCCTGCAAGAAAGCGATGTGAGCACAGTAACCTTCAGTGATTCTTCTTCTTGGGCTTTTGGGATCAAGAATTCCTTACCTCCAATCTAGTTCTGAAGTGGCTGATGAGTCCAGAATGGGAGTGGTGTATCTGTTTTGGGACTCGTGTTAGGTATGTGGACATTGTGATCTGCCCATTGGAACCAATTGATTGTATTTAATGCCTCCAATTGATGGAGATGTTATCTCGGAAAGGATGCTGATGTTGGTTTGTCTATCCTTCCAGTGGATTTGGAAGATTTTGTGATGGCAGCATTGACAAGTTTTTTTCAGATTCTTGGAGTGCCTGCTGTATGTAGTCCAGAACCTGGAGGCAGGCCTGATAAACCAAGTTCAGAGGTGAGCAATGTTGTGCTAGGTTTGCAGTCTTGATCTTCACTCTTTTCCATGGTTAACCAAAGACTGCTGCTCACATCAGCCAACGTGGTGAATTTATCAAGAGCAGGAAAGCAACTGATGCCTCTTGGAAGGAACACTTTGAACACCCCAACAGCAATCTTGTTGTTATCGTGAGAGCCCTTGATTCCATTTCACAGAAGTCAATTCAGTCCTGATTCTGTCAAAGAGCCAAAAGGCCATGTGTCACAAGGCGACGGGAAGATGAAATTCCTGCTGAAGTTCTAAAACTCTGCGGTTAAAGAGATTTGTCACAAGTTCACAATCTCATTGCCCACAACTGTGGAGAAGAGGATATATTGGGGGACCTCACAGATGCTGAATCTGTGACAATCTGTACTGACTAGTGCAAACAAATGCTTCACCAAGTCTTGTGAAATTTTGTTTGGATCATTCCAATAAAATAATGTTAAATAGCCCCTTTCTATACTGTAAATCCTAGTCTGCAGAGTTCCGCAGATGGCTTCCTGTTCAATACACAATTGCCGCTGCTAGATGACTGAAGACAGCACAGCCATGTTCAGTACATTGCATCTGCAACTTGAAGAGTACTTTTACTAGTGCTCCAATATGATTAAATACCAAAAGATCTTCTCAGCTGAAAAGCATACATTGCAGTTACAGTATTTTAGTTGGCCATTGAAGAAAAGGAGGAGGATGTTATGGAGTTGAGTCTTTATGCACTTATTCAAACACCAGAGATCAGGCCTGGATAGAGTTGATGTGGAGAGGATGTTTCCACTAGTAGAAGAGTCCAGGACCAGAGAGCACAGCCTCAGAATAAAATAATGTACCTTTAGAAAGGAGATGAGGAGGAATTTCTCCAGTCAAAGGGTGTTGAATCTATGGAATTCACAGTCACAGATGGCAATGGAGGCCAAGTCATTTGGTTATGTTTACAGCTGAGATTGAGACACTCTTGATTAGTAAAAGTGTCAAACGTTATGGGAAGAAGGCAGGAGAATGAGGTTGAGAGGGGAAGATAGATCAGCCATGATT
>CM075977.1:144887314-145035272 GCA_038087875.1 Malacoraja senta
ACCTAATGCAAATTCCAATCCTCCACTGGCGCTCCCGCACCAATAGACAATAGGTGCAGGAGTAGGCTATTTGGCCCTTCGAGCCACCATTCAATGTGATCATGGCTGATCATCCCCAATCAGTACCCCGTTCCTGCCTTCTCCCCATATCCCCTGACTCCGCTATTTTTAAGAGCCCTATCTAGCTCTCTCTTGAAAGCATCCAGAGAACCTGCCTCCACCACCCTCTGAGGCAGAGAATTCCACAGACTCACCACTCTCTGTGAGAATAAGTGTTTCATTGTCTCCGTTCTAAATGGCTTACTCCTTATTCTTAAACTGTGGCCCCTGGTTCTGGACTCCCCCAACATCGGAACATGTTTTCTGCCTCTAGCGTGTCCAAGCCCTTAATCTTATATGTTTCAATGAGATGCCCTCTCATCCTTCTAAACTCCAGAGTGTACAAGCCCAGCTGCTCCATTCTCTCAGCATATGACAGTCCCGCCATCCCAGAAATTAACCTTGTAAACCTACGCTGCACTCCCTCAATAGCAAGAATGTCCTTCCTCAAATTAGGGGACCAAAACTGCACACAATACTCCAGGTGTGGTCTCACTAGGGCTCTGTACAACTGCAGAAGGACCTCTTTGCTCCTATATTTGGTTCCTCTTGTTATAAAGGCTCTTGTTATAAAATGAATGGCTCAGTGTGGAGAGGCTGCCTGGGATGACAGGGGTGAGCAGTGTGACCATAAAGCACAGTTCTTCACCCTGGAGCTGACACCAGCTGATGCATATGTTGACAAACTAGCCGGAACCCACAGCCTCTCTCATCACTTGGATGTGCTATCTTTCCTTCTCTTTGGCTGCATAACTCCCTGCAGTTTGAGATTTCTCTATAGTATCAAGATTGATAGCCAGCAACTATTGCTGTGGATAAAGATTTTAATAGACAGTTAGTTCCATTATTTATATTTAAACATTCAGTGATTAAGAAGTAAGATTATTGGATCTTAGTGTCAGATCCCTAGCTTCTATTTTCCATAGACTTAATGTTTCGAGTTACATGGTTTTAAATTTGGGTTTTTAAGGACCATGGTCCCTGTGGGATTCAGCTTAACAGAATTTTAAATACCTCCAGCCCAGCTCCAACATCTACATCTTTAATTATGGTTGCATTTATAAATAGTTGCAAAGGTCCGTCTTGCTGCTATGGAAAGCTTAATTAATGCAGACTGGTTTTAATTGCAGTACTTAATAACCTAATGAGACATTGATGGAGTATTTTTTTTACATTTATTTTTGTTTGAGATTTTATTTAACATGTTTCCTGCCGTTCAGTAAACTGACCAGTAAAGTGGGAGTGAGATTAAGCTTTCATGTGGGTATTTAAAACTTACGATTGACTCGCCTGAATAAAAGCTCACTTGGTGACTTTGTTCCCTCTGATAAACCATGCTTGCATGAATTTTTTTTTTTTTCTAAGCTTGAGACTTGCATGATGACAAAAGCAACAAGAGGTTTATTCAAAACCCCGCACATTGGAAGGTAAAGTCTGACTCTGATGCAGCTTGGCAAGCCAGCATCTCCGTCTGGAGTCAAGATGTCGTAACTCTCCGACTTGGATTTAGTTTGAATTGGACCCATTGGGTTTTGATTTTATACCCAGTCAGAGCTCCAAACCCCATGCTCTGGTGGGATTGGTGCACTTGCAGAATGTGTAGAACAGAAGTGACACGGTTGCATAACCCATCTCACAGGTTTTACAAGTTCAGCTGCTTTGATCTTTTGGATAAAACAGCTCTTCCAAAAGATTTAATGGTCTTGTCAGCTAGTTGCAGACTGACAGTGATTTTTTTTTTTAAACTACTGATACTGGAATTTTTTTTAAATCAGAAACGTGTGGAAATACTCAGCAGGTCAGTCCTACCCACGCTCCTGGTTTGTTACATTTGGGATTTGATAAACATATTTTGTAACGTGCAATAATTGTTTGGCCTGAGTATTGAATGCTAATTTGCAAGCCATAGCACATTGACTCCTAATTGCCCAAGAATTGGATGATTTGGGGGTGGGGGGTGGTCAGTGGTCATTAAAATATAGCCAGACCCCTTAGTTCATTTTAAGTTCAGAAGAGAAACAGCTGATTTCTGATGAAGACCTTTAGCCAGTTCTGTGGCATTTTCTGCAGGCTTCTACAGACTCGTTGAGGATCATGGGCTATCTGCTGGGACAAGCACATATCCATTAATTAGACATGGCTGTTAAATTTGTCATTGCCTCCAATTTCTACCTCTGGTTGCCTCCAATCTCTACCTCTGGAGCGACAGGAAACATCCTGAGTGTTCTCACAGTCCACTAAATATGCTGAAGTTCAGTCGATGGACAATTGTTTTGCCACCAGTGAGAGTTAGGAAAAAACCCATTATGTTAAGACAACAGCCAGAGAAAGTAGACCCTGTATTTGTTCTCCTGTTAGATTCCCACAGCTGCACAGGTTGCCTCTAAATGCACACCCCAGGCAGTTGCACAACAGCTAGGCAACTAGGATTTTTAAATTTACCACAAGGGACTTCATTCCATCATTGTGCAGCTGGCATGCTCCCACGAGAGATGGGGTTGTGCTGTGTGCACCGGATTCCACGGTGTTTTGTGATGCATTCACATTGTGACGTTCTGAAGTTTTTGACCTTGTAGGTTTGAGGGTCAATGTTCAACTAAATGATGATATGTTTCAATTCTATAGCTTGTGTTACATGGCCATCAGGCATAGAGAGTCATAGAGTCGGGCAGCACGGAAACAGGCCCTTCAGCAAAACAAGAGATTTAGCTCTTGGGGCTAAGGGAATCGGGGGATATGGGGAAAAAGCCGGAACGGGGTACAGATTTTGGATGATCAGCTATGCTATTGAATGGCGGTACTGGCTCGAAGGGCCAAATGGCCTACTCCTGCACCTATTTTCTATATTGTCTATGTTAAGATGTACAGAAACAGGACATTCAGTTGAACAAGATGCCCCATCTAAGCTGGTCCCATTGCCTACAGTTGGCCCTTATCCCGTTAAACATTTTCTATCCACGTACCAAACCTTTCCTATCCATGTACTAAATAGGCAGGTCATCAAATATGCCATTAAAATGTTGAGAATTCATTTCGGATGCCAGGATAGGCTTGAAGTGTCCTTCAGAAATCGTCACCAACAATCTCCGGAATGGCACTTGTGTGATGCATCCTGCACACGCCTGTGCAATAGAGGGATTGGAGGACAAAACAGCACATCCTCTCTCTTGAGCTCCATAGTTTTACCCCTTCCCGACTCTATTGCATCTTGCATTGATTCTAAAATACATTATTGACTTCTGCATCTTGCCAATGGAATTCTACCCACTAAGAGCCTGCACTCATTATGTTGTTCAAGATCATTGTATTTATTTTATGGTGGACAAAAATACTGGAGAAACACAGCGGGTGAGGGAGCATCTATGGAGCGAAGGAAATAGGCGACATTCGGGTCGAGACCCTTCTTCAGAGTACTTAATGTTGTTGCGCAAGTTCTACTTGCTCATTAGCCAGAACTTTCTCCTCAGCATGGCCTTGCCTCCACATGTGCTAAAGTTCAGGCAAACAGTTCAGGTAAATGAATTATCAATAGACAATAGACAATAGGTGCAGGAGTAGGCCATTCGGCCCTTCGAGCCAGCACCGCCATTCAATGTGATCATGGCTGATCATCGCCAACCAGTACCTTGTTCCTGCCTTCTCCCCATATCCCCTGACTCCGCTATTTTTAAGAGCCCTATCTAGCTCTCTCTTGAAAGCATCCAGAGAACCTGCCTCCACCGCCCTCTGAGGCAGAGAATTCCACAGACTCACAACTCTCTGAGAAAAAGTGTTTCCTCGTCTCCGTTTTAAATGGCTTACTCCTTATTATTAAACTGTGGCCCCTGGTTCTGGACTCCCCCAACATCGGGAACATGTGTGTCCAAACCCTTAACAATCTCATATGTTTCAATGAGATTCCCTCTCATCCTTCTAAACTCCAGAGTGTACAAGCCCAGCTGCTCCATTCTCTCAGCATATGACAGTCCCGCCATCCCGGGAATTAAACTTGTAAACCTACGCTGCACTCCCTCAATAGCAAGAATGTCCTTCCTCAAATTAGGGGACCAAAACTGCACACAATACTCCAGGTGTGGTCTCACTAGGGCTCTGTACAAATGCAGAAGGACATCTTTGCTCCAATATTCGATTCCTCTTGTTATAAAGGCCAACATGACATTCGCTTTCTTCACTACCTGCTGTACCTGCATGCTTACTTTCATAGACTGATGTACAAGGACCCCCAGATCCCGTTGTACTTCCCCTTTTCCCAACTTGACGCCATTCAGATAGTAATCTGCCTTCCTGTTTTTGCTACCAAAGTGGATAATCTCACATTTATCCACATTAAACTTCATCTGCCATGCATCTGCCCACTCCCCCAACCTGTCCAAGTCACCCTGCATTCTCATAGCATCCTCCTCACAGTTCACACTGCCACCCAGCTTTGTGTCATCTGCAAATTTGCTAATGTTACTTTGAATCCCTTCATCCAAATCATTGATGTATATTGTAAATAGCTCCGGTCCCAGCACCGAGCCTTGCGGTACCCCACTAGTCACTGCCTGCCATTCTGAAAGGGACCCGTTAATCCCATCTCTTTGTTTCCTGTCTGCTAACCACTTCTCTATCCATGTCAGCACTCTACCCCCAATACCATGTGCCCTAATTTTGCCCACTAATCTCCTATGTGGGACCTTATCAAATGCTCTCTGAAAGTCAAGGTACACTACATCCACTGGCTCTCCCTTGCCCATTTTCCTAATTACATAGAAACATAGAAACATAGAAAATAGGTGCAGAAGTAGGCCATTCGGCCATTCGAGCCTGCACCGCCATTCAATATGAATCTATTATTATTATTATTCTTATCATGGCTGATCATCCAACTCAGTATCCCGTACCTGCCTTCTCTCCATACCCCCTGATCCCTTTAGCCACAAGGGCCACATCTAACTCCCTCTTAAATACAGCCAATGAACTGGCCTCAACTACCTTCTGTGGCAGAGAGTTCCAGAGATTCACCATTCTCTGTGTGAAAAAAGTTTTTCTCATCTCGGTCCTAAAGGATTTCCCCTCTATCCTTAAGCTGTGACCCCTTGTCCTGGACTTCCCCAACATCAGGAACAATCTTCCTGCATCTAACTAGTCCAACCCCTTAAGAATTTTGTATGTTTCTATAAGATCCCCCTCAATCTCCTAAATTCTAGCACGTACAAGCCGAGTCTATCCAGTCTTTCTTCATATGAAAGTCCTGACATCCCAGGAATCAGTCTGGTGAACCTTCTCTGCACTCCCTCTATGGCAATAATGTCCTTCAGATTTGGAGACCAAAACTGTACGCAATACTCCAGGTGTATCCTGGAGTATCCAGGCAGTTGTACAGGGTCACCAAGACCCTGTACAACTGCAGTAGAACCTCCCTGCTCCTATCCTCAAATCCTTTTGCTATGAATGCTAACATACCATTCGCTTTCTTCACTGCCTGCTGCACCTGCATGCCTACTTTCAATGACTGGTGTACCATGACACCCAGGTCTCGTTGCATCTCCCCTTTTCCTAATCGGCCACCATTTAGATAATAGTCTGCTTTCCTGTTTTTGCCACCAAAGTGGATAACCTCACATTTATCCACATTATACTGCATCTGCCATGCATTTGCCCACTCACCCAGCCTATCCAAGTCACCTTGCAGCCTCCTAGCATCCTCCTCACAGCTAACACTGCCCCCCAGCTTAGTGTCATCCGCAAACTTGGAGATGTTGCATTCAATTCCCTCGTCCAAATCATTAATATATATTGTAAATAGCTGGGGTCACAGCACTGAGCCTTGCGGTACCCCACTAGTCACTGCCTGCCATTCTGAAAAGGACCCGTTTACTCCTACTCTTTGCTTCCTGTTTGCCAGCCAGTTCTCTATCCACATCAATACTGAACCCCCAATACCGTGTGCTTTACGTTTGTATACTAATCTCTTATGTGGGACCTTGTCGAAAGCCTTCTGAAAGTCCAGATATAACACATCCACTGGTTCTCCCCTATCCACTCTACTAGTTACATCTTCGAAAAATTCTATAAGATTCGTCAGACATGATTTACCTTTCTTAAATCCATGCTGACTTTGTCCAATGATTTCACCAATTTTCAAATGTGCTGCTATCCCATCTTTAATAACTGACTCTAGCAGTTTCCCCACTGCCGATGTTAGACTAACTGGTCTGTAATTCCCCGTTTTCTCTCTCCCTCCCTTTTTAAAAAGTGGGGTTAAATTAGCTACCCTCCAATCCTCAGGAACTACTCCAGAATCTAAAGAGTTTTGAAAAATTATCACTAATGCATCCACTATTTCTGGTGCTACTTCCTTAAATACTCTGGGATGCAGCCTATCTGGCCCTGGGGATTTATCGGCCTTTAATCCATTCAATTTACCTAACACCACTTCCCGGCTCACCTGGATTTCACTCAGTTCCTCCATCTCCTTTGACCCGCTATTTCCTGCAGATTATTTATGTCTTCCTTAGTGAAGACGGAACCAAAGTACTTATTCAATTGGTCCGCCATGTCCTTGTTCCCCATGATCAATTCACCTGTTTCTGACTGCAAGGGACCTACATTTGTTTTAACTAATCTCTTTCTCTTCACATATCTATAAAAACTTTTGCAGTCAGTTTTAATGTTCCCTGACAGTTTTCTTTCATAATCTATTTTCCATTTCCTAATTAAGCCATTTGTCTTCCTCTACTAGTCTCTGAATTTCCCCCAGTCCTCTGGTCGGCTGCTTTTTCTGGCTAATTTGTACGCTTCATCTTTTCCTTTGATACTATCCCTGATTTCACTTGTTATCCACGGATGCACTACCTTCCCTGATTTATTCTTTTGCCAAACTGGGATGAACAATTTTTGTAGTTCATCCATGCAGTCTTTAAATGCCTTCCATTGTATATCCACCGTCAACCCTTTAAGAATTAATCGCCAGTCAATCTTGGCCAATTCACATCTCATACCCTCAAAGTTCCTCTTTCTTTAAGTTCAGAACCATTGTTTCTGAATTAACCATGTCACTCTCCATCCTAATGAAGAACTCAACCATATTATGGTCACTCTTGGCCAAGGGGCCACGCACAACAAGACTGTTAACTAACCCTTCCTCATTACTCAATACCCAGTCTAGAATAGCCTGCTCTCTCGTTGGTTCCTCTACATGTTGGTTTAGAAAACTATCCCACATACATTCCAAGAAATCCTCTTCCTCGGCACCCCTGCCAATTTGATTCACCCAATCTATATGTAGATTGAAGTCACCCATTATAACTGTTTTACCTTTGTTGCACGCATTTCTAATTTCCTGTTTGATGCCATCCCCAACTTCACTACTACTGTTAGGTGGCCTGTACACAACACCCACTTGCGTTTTCTGCCCCTTAGTGTTTCGCAGCTCTACCCATATCGAATCCACATCCTCCAAGCTAATGTCCTTCCTTTCCATTGCGTTAATCTCCTCTCTAACCTGCAATGCTGCCCCACCTCCTTTTCCTTTCTGTCCCTCCTGAATATTGAATATCCCTGGATGTTCAGCTCCCAGCCTTGGTCACCTTGGAGCCATGTCTCCGTGATCCCAACTATATCATAATCATTAATAGCTATCTGCACATTCAACTCATCTACCTTATTACGAATGCTCCTTGCATTGAGACACAAAGCCTTCAGGCTTGTTTTTACAACGCTCTTACCCCTTATACAATTTTGTTGAAAAGTGGCCCTTTTTGATTTTTGCCCTGGATTTGTCTGCCTGCCACTTTTACTTTTCACCTTGCTGCCTATTGCTTTTACCCCCATTTTACACCCCTCTGTCTCTCTGCTCACACATTTAAGAACCCCATCACCTCTTATCTTCAAAAAATTCCGGAAGATTAGTGAAGCATGATTTCCCCTTCGTAAATCCATGCTGACTCGGACCGATCCTGTTACTGCTATCCAAACGTTCGGCTATCTCATCTTTTATAATTGACTCCAGCATCTTCCCCACCACCGATGTCAGGCTAACTGGTCTATAATTCCCTGTTTTCTCTCTCCCGCCTTTCTTAAAAAGTGGTATAACATTAGCTACCCTCCAATCCACAGGAACTGATCCTGAGTCAAAAGAACATTGGAAAATTATCACCAATGCATCCATGATTTCTAGAGCCACTTCCTTAAGTACCCTGGGATGCAGACCATCAGGCCTTGGGGATTTATCAGCCTTCAGTCCCATCAGTCTATCCAACACCATTTCCTGCCTAATGTGGATTTCCTTCAGTTCCTCTGTCACCCCAGATCCTCTGGCCACTACTATATCAGGAAGATTGTTTGTGTCCTCCTTAGTGAAGACAGATCTAAAGTACCTGTTCAACTCATCTGCCATTTCCTTGTTCCCCATAATAAATTCACCTTTTTCAGTCTTCATGGGTCCAACTTTGGTCTTAAATAATTTTTTTCCTCTTCACATACCTAAAGAAGCATTTACTATCCTGCTTTATATTCTTGGCTAGCTTACCTTCGCACCTCATCTTTTCTCCCCGTATTGTCTTTATGGTTATCTTCTGTTGTTCTTTAAACATTACCCAATCCTCTTGCTTCCCGCTCATCTTTGCTACATTGTACTTCTTCGCTTTAATTTTTATACTGTCCCTGACGTCCCTTGTCAGCCATGGTCGTCCCTTTCTCCCCTTGAAATCTTACTTCCTCCTGGGAATGAACTGATCCTGCACCTGTATTATTCCTAGAAACACCTGCCATTTTTGTTCCACTGTCATCCCTGCTAGTGTATCTTTCCATTCAACTTTGGCCAGCTCCTCCCTCATGGCCCCACAGTCCCCTTTATTCAACTGCAACACTGACACCTCCGATCTACTCTTCTCCCTCTCCAATTGTAGATTAAACCGGACCATGTTATGGTCACTGCCTCCTAATGGCTCATTAACCTCGAGGTCCTTTATCAAATCCGGTTCATTGCATAACACTAAATCCAGAATTGCCTTCTCCCTGGTAGGCTCCAATACAAGCTGTTCAAAGAATCCATCACGAAGGCACTCTACGAAGTCCCTTTCTTGGGGTCCAGTACCAACCTGATTTTCCCAGTCTACCTGCATGTTGAAATCTCCCATAACAACCACAGCATTACATTTACTACATGCCAATTTTAACTCCTGATTCAACTTGCGCCCTATGTCCAGGCTACTGTTTGGGGGCCTGTAGATTAGTCCCATTAGGGTATTTTTACCCTTACAATTCCTTAGTTCTATCCATACTGACTCCACATCTCCTGTTTCAATGTCACCCCTTGCAAGGGACTGAATTTCATTCCTCACCAACAGGGCAACCCCACCCCCTCTGCCCACCTGTCTGTCTTTTCGATAGGAGGTATATCCTTGAATATTCAGTTCCCAGCCCTGGCCCTCTTGCAGCCATGTCTCAGTAATTCCCACAACATCACACTTGCCAGTTTCTAACTGAGCCTCAAGCTCATCCACTTTATTCCTTATACTTCGCGCATTCATATACAGCACTTTGACCTCCATATTCACTTCCCCCCTCGCAATTGGCCCTGACCTTACTCTGTTGTCCATTCTCGAGCTTTCCTTCCCATTAATTCGAGAATTATCCTACCACAACCAGAGAAAACTCCTGAATTACTATCTACCTCTTGATGATCCTCGGCCTATCCTTGATCGGACTTTGCTGGCTTTATCTTGCACTAAACGTTATTCCATTGTTACGTATCTTTTAACTGTAAATGGCTCAATTGTAATCATGTATTGTCTTTCTGCTGACTGGATAGCACGCAACAAAAGCTTTTCACTGTACCTCGGTACACATGACAATAAACAAAACTAAACTAAACTGAAATAGAAACAATACAGAAGAAAACTGTGACCCCTATGCAATGGTAACTTTAAAATTTGTGAAATATTCCAAAAAAAATTTTTTAATGCGCTTTTATTACTCTTGTTTTGAAGGTTAAGTCTGACTGCCGTGATGTTGCCTTTGTGGTGGTAGTAGGAAACTACGAAATAGTCTGGTTGCAACAGACTTTAAAAATAACAGCGTTGACATTTAGTTGACAAATCGGCCTAGGCTGCAATTGTAATACTTACGTTTTTGTTTATCTAAACCATGATGTGGAATGAGTCCATATTTTTGTATAAAGTTAGTAAATTGCAGGCAAGGCTTCAATTTGAGTGCTATAATTAGCCTGATCTTTATGCTAACAATAAACGTCATTGTATAAGAATTATAGGTGTAAGGTAAGTAATTAGCTGCAAATAGGTGAAGCATGGAATTAGGAAAGTTAAAAAGATTCGTTTTGTACAGTACGTCTTGACCACAGGATGTCAAAATGGCATTGCAGCCAGTAATGGCATAACAGCCAGCCATATAATGTAAATTAGGTGTGCACTGTGCAAAATACCTCTTTAAACCCCTGTCCCACGGTACGAGTTCATTCCAAGAGTTCTCCCGAGTTTGCCCTGATTCGAACTCGGAGATTTACGGTAATGGCCACTCGTCGGTACTCGGGGCTCTCGTGGACATTTTTCATCATCAAATCTTCACGAGTCTTTCCGTGCTTACCTGCCGTTAGCGAGTCTTCCCAAGTACCTGCCGTTAGCGCTAAGAGACGTCCCCGAGCTCCGACGTACCCGCTACGTTCATTCTCCGTGCTTATCACGAGTTTGATTTTTTAAAACTCGGGAGAGTTCTTGGAATGAACTCGCACCGTGGGACAGGGCTATTAGTCTGCATGTGCGACACTGAAATATTATTTGATCAGTCAATTAGATGCTCAGCACTTACTCTGAATCTCTTGTTCAGGCCTTTTTCTCCACAAAGCTTAAACAGTACCTCATCTTACACAGAGACATGCTGTACTCACTCTATACTCATGACTGCATAGCTGGTCACAGTGCGAACTCCATCATCAAGTTCGCTGACGACACCACTGTTGTGGGATGTATCACTGATGGGGATGAGTCAGAGTACAGAAGAGAGATTGAGCAACTGTTGATATGGTGCCAGCACAATAACCTGGCCCTCAACACCAGCAAAACCAAGGAACTGATTGTGGACTTTGGAAGGAGTAGGATGGGGACCCACAGTCCCGTTTATATCAACGGGTCGATGGTTGAAAGGGTCAAGAGCTTCAAATTCCTGGGCATGCACATCTCTGAAGATCTTTCCTGGTCCGAGAACACTAATGCAATTATCAAGGAAGTTCATCAGCGCCTCTACTTCCTGAGCAGATTACGGAGAGTCGGTTTGTCAAGGAGGACTCTCTCTAACTTCTACAGGTGCACAGTAGAGAGCATGCTGACCGGTTGCATCGTGGCTTGGTTCGGCAACTTGAGCGCCCTGGAGAGGAAAAGACTACAAAAAGTAGTAAACACTGCCCAGTCCATTATCGGCTCTGACCTCCCTTCCATCGAGGGGATTTATCACAGTCGCTGCCTTAAAAAGGCTGGCAGTATCATCAAAGACCCACACCATCCTGGCCACACACTCATCTCCCTGCTACCTTCAGGTAGAAGGTACAGGAGCCTGAAGACTGCAACAACCAGATTCAGGAATAGCTACTTCCCCACAGCCATCAGGCTATTAAACCTGGTTCAGACAAAACTGATCATTAATAACCCATTATCTGTTATTTGCACTTTATCAGTCTATTTATTCATGTGTGTATATATTTATACAATTGTATATGGACACACTGATCTGTTTTGTAGTAAATGCCTACTCTGTTCTATGTGCTGAAGCAAAACAAGAATTTCATTGTCCTATCAGGGACACATGACAATAAACTCACTTGAACTTGAACAACCCATACAATTCAATGTTGAACTTACAGCAAAACATTATCAATCTGGCATGCTCAGGACATTGGTGCCAGGTTAGCAGACTTTCTGGACTGTTATTTATTTTAATATTCCACCACTTCTTGTTTTGGATGTTGCTCAATGCAGCGTGGAAGCTGGGGGTCCTGGTGAGTAGGAAGGGAGTAGGAGAATAGAGGCCCCGGTGAATGGAAGGGGAACACGGCAAATATCACATAGTCTGCCAGAAGCCAACCCATTGGGATTCCTGAACCTTTGGAGAGTGGATTATTGGAGTTTTGCATTTAATTTTACATAAATACATTTATGTGACCATCCCTTTAGTCGCTTTGTCTCTCCAGAAATGTGTCTGAACCTTTTGTTTCAATTTGTTTTTATTTTTTATCTGTCTGCATTTGCAAATTGTTCAAGTAGTTGTTACCGTGGCAACATTGATGTGCCTCCACCGTGGGCATTCCTTCTGTTCATTCATCACCCAACCCTCCTCCACAACTTAAAACATACTGTTTTCCTTGTTTTGGTAAGACGAGTCATGTATCTTGCCCCAGCAGGACCTGCTAAATGCTTTAAGCATTTTCTGATTTTTGGATTATGAGTATCTGCAGGTTTTTGCAATGAATGATTTGATTGAAAGGTGCAGCATGAAGACGTACCTCTTGGCCATCTGAGTCCGCTCTGACCATCGGTCACCCATTCACACTAGTTCGATGTTATTCCTCTTTCGAATCCACTCCCTACAGACTAGGAGCAATTTATAGAGGTCATGCAAACCTACAAACTCGTAAGTGTTTGAGATGTGGGAGAAATCTGGAGGACCAGAAGGAAACCTAAGGCAGACATGTAAACTCCACACTGACAGCATCCAAGGTCAGGCTTTACCAGCTGCACCAATTAAAATGAAGACAATAATTGAAGCAGTCACTTTTGTAAAATAGGAAATGTGCATACCAGTTATTGCAGCATCTGAAAATGACCAGATAATCTTAAAATAATATTGAAATAAAATTGTTAAAGTATTTTTTTTTTAATTGGATGTGATACAGAACATGCAAGTTAACATTTTACACTCTTTATTTAATATTAACATATTATCATTCATTAACAATGCCAAAGCAAATAGTTTGAGGGGTTTTAACATAAAGTGTGTGCAACGGCAAGAGGGACTTGAACTGTCACCCTTCCCGTGCCCTTGGTGCCTTTACAGTGGCTACACCCAGCTTCAGCATTTAACTTGGCACGTAATTTATTTCTTTTTCTAAATGTTAGCCAGACTATTGCACATAGCTCCCATGCCTGGAGATCATCCATCTCTGTATGCACATAGGGTCTTAGGTAAATGATTTATCTCAAGAGCTTTACTTTAATCATTGGTGTGAGACCTGACGAACCCACCACCATCAGATTTGAATATTGTTTAAATTTGAAGTGCAATTGGCTAAGCTACAGTTGAAACGTAGGAGAAGCAGTGCATTTTGCCACTTATTCTAAGAAATAAAAAGCTCTTTACATACTTCAAGTAGAACTTTCTAATCATGATAACAAACGCAACACTGTTTGGCCAGAAAAGCAAGATAATTTTACTCTATTCAATTCATTTGGATATGAAGCTAAAATATACATGCCTCCCAAATATTTTATAGATGAACAGATATTTTCCTTCGTTCATTTTCACTAAGGTCCTTGCAGTGTCTGAAGACAAATTGTCAGTCCACTTATACCAGTTACTGATGCAAACTGCTTCAGGTCAACCTGAAAAACCATACTTTTTTAAAATTTGAAATTAGTTTTCAAAACAATAAGACAATTATTCATTTGCTCAACATGATATAAACTTGATGTTCAAGAATGCATGTTTTTCTTTCTTTTAGTTTAGTTTAGACAGGCCCACCGAGTACGCGCCAACCAACAATCCCTGCGCACATACACTATCCTACAACCAATATGATAATTTAAAATTATACCAAGCCAATTAACCTACAGAGCTGTACTTGTGGAGCATGGGAATAAACTGGAGATTCTGGAGAAAACCCATGCAGGTCACGGGGAGAACATACAAACTCCGTGCAGACAGCACCCGTAGTCAGGACTCTGGTGCTGTAAGGCAGCAACTCTACCGCTGCACAACCGTGCCGCCCAAGGCTAAGTGGCTTTCCTGCTAATGATTCGTAACTAAGGGCAGGGAATAATGTTCAATGTATTCCATATGTTCAAAAGTTATTGGAGCAGAATTACACCATTCGGCCTATCGAGTGTACTTTGCCATTGCTGGTCTATCTTTCCTTCTCAACCCCATTCTCCTGCCTTCACCCTGTAATCTTTGACACCCTATTAATCAAGAACCTGTCAATCTCCACTTTAAAAATAGTTGGCCTCGAGAGCTGTCTGTGGCAATGGATTCCGCAGATTCACAATTCTCTGGCTAAAGAAATTCCTCATCTTTCTAAAGGTACATCTAAAGGTCTCTTTCTAATGGTTATTAATCTATATTGTATTGGCAAATTTTAATATTTTTGTTCACTTTTATTTTGGACTATACTATGTATTTATCTACTTTCTGATTAATCTATTAAACACTTTACCACAAAGTTTTGTGAGGTGCAGCCAGAAGATATCCTTTTTAACTGAAACAAAAATAGTGCCAATGCTCAGTGGCTGCATCAGGAATTTTCTTTGGTTTGTGCTGCCTAGTTTAATTTGAGCCAAGTCTGCCCTGAGGATATGACAGCTACCTTCAGTATTCCTGAGATGCAACATGAAAAATTAATCGTGTTTACCTCTCATGATCAAAGTCATAATCATGGCTGAAGAGTGCCAGCAGCAGAATAGTCAATCAGTACTTCCTCGACTTTTTAATCAGAAGAATGTTTATTTTGTTAAATTGGGGGATTACGAGCATCTATTTGATAGTTTATTGAATTCCTGGTCCCAACTGTACAGTACAGGGAAAGCAGAATCGTGTGTATTGCCACACAGGATGAAAGGAAATGGCACGAGGTCACTTTCAGTCATGTTCCTCATCAGCTAACTGAGGGTTGATAGTCAGCTTAATTTGTATTCTAACATTATGGACATTGTAGCCATAGTAGCTGCATGTCTTGAATATCTGAGAGATTTCTCAATGGTCCGTGAAACTCACTAGAAGCATTTCAATAATTGGTAAAGGAAAATGTTTCAACTGACTTTACTCTATATGCTGGTTTTAAATATCACTTTGCTCCTGTTAAATATCCTGTTCCAGAGTATTTCCAAAAGCAAAATTAATGGCACTGCAAATGGATTGTTTTTTCACCAAATACCTATTTTTAATTTTGTTCTCCATTATCCCAATATTTTACCTAACTTGCTTTTCCATTGTGTGTTAAATTATATGTAGCTTTTAATACAGCTGGTCTATTTTCATTCTTCAGTTGTTTTTTTCATTTTGACAAAATAGTTTCATTTTCAGTGCATTATCATGATGGCGCTTTCCATGCACCTTGGCAATTAATTCTGAGGAAGGAGTCCTTTCATGTGCAAAGTATGAATGCCTTCATTATATTTTCATAATGTCTTTCAATCAACTAGATCAATACTCATTTGAGTTCCATGGAAGATCATGCTAGATCAATGGAGCCTTGCTCACCTGCTCCCACTGGATGCAGATGGCCATTTAAGCTGAACTTAATTGGGAATCCCACAGAATTGGCCCCAGGCCACAACTACACATAAGTTGGTGCGCCTGGCAACTTGCTCTCAGACCGTCCTGATAACCTTTTGATAGTTTGATGTTGTCAAAGGTATTTGTGCTGTTGTTGCTGATCGTTTTAAATAGACTGTATATTTTTAATAGTAAAAAAACCCTAACAATATTAAAAAATATATATATATTAATTTTAGTTTAGAGATACAGTGCGGACACAGGCCCTTCGGCCTATCGAGACCGCACCGACTAGCAATCCCCGCATACCACCGCTATCCCACACACTTGGGATAATTTACATTTATACCAAGCCAGTTAACCTACCAACCTGTACATCTTTGGAAACTGAAGATCTCGGAGAAAGCCCACGCAGGTCTCGGGGAGAACGTACAAACTCCACACAGACAGCACCCGTAGTAAGGATCAAACCCTGGTCTCTGGCGTTGTAAGGCAGCAACCCTACCGCTGCACCACCGTGCCTCCCACTACTGTAAAGAAATAATTTTTAAAAATAGAAAAACATTTATTTCAATAAAATCAGAAAATGCTGGAATTATGCAGCGTCAATGTTTGGAGTCAGAAACTCTTGTGATATGGAAGAGTAGAAAACGAGCAGGTTTCAATTTTCAGAGAAAGGAAAGGATGGTGAGTACGGAGGAAAGGTCTGTAATAGGTGAAAATCTGTTATCCAGACAACACAGTGCATTTGCTGTCTTCAGGTTTTTTTAAATCTTTTTAAAAAAAATTATTTTATTAGAAGTACAATTGTATACAATCATATTTTCATAATACATTTTATGTACAGCTTCTTATTTTTTTTTATTATAGTAAAGAAGAATAAGAAAAAGAAATTAGATAATAAAGTATAGAAAAACGTGAGATATATAGTGTGTGAAGAAGAAGAAAAGAGAATGAAAGTTAAAGAGTAGAAAATAGGAAAAAGAGAGTAAAACAATTAAAAAAAGAAGTAAGGAGAACATTATTTATAATCTTGACCATCCCTCGCCCAGTCCCGAGACAGTTAGCTTTTACAATTGTGTTGCACCATATGATTCCAAAAAGATGACAAATGGAGACCAACTCGTTATGAATTGGTCAGATTTATCTATTAAGAGGAATCCAATTTCCTCAAGCTGTGCGGTGTCCAACATGCTTGCAATCCACATTTTGAGCGTTGGTATTGGTGTATTTTTCCAAAATTTAAGTATTCATTTTTTTGCAATTATTAAACCATAATTAAAAAATAAATTTTGAGATGAACTCAATTTATTCCCATCTTCCATTACTCCAAATATAATCAATTCATTATTAAGTTCCATTCTTATCTTAAATAATTTTGTAAATATTTCAAAAATATCATTCCAGAATCTATAAAGTTTTATGCAGGAAACAAAAGAGTGTGTTATAGTTGCGTTTTGGGTTAAACACTTATCGCAAATGGGGGATATATTTGGATAAATCCCCCATTTGCTGTCTTCAGGTTAATAGATGAATTAGGGCAGGTAGAGACCAGGAAAACAAATATAGCAATTTCTGAAAAATTGACATATAAGAGAACTGAAAATATCCAGCTGCTCAAGCAGCATCTGTGAAGAGAGAAAACCCGAGTTTAGTAGGAAAGATCACAGAGGGGGAGCAGCTAGAGAGGATGTTGCAGAACTCTAGTTTGAAGAAGGGTCTCAACCCAAAAATTCACCCATTCCTTCTATCCAGAGATGCTGCCTGTCCCACTGAGTTACTCCAGCATTTTGGGTCTAAACCCGAGTTGATGTCGCAGTACAGGGCCTTGCATTAGAATTGGCCAGCTCCAGTACACACAAGAAAGACTGTTTTTCTTATATTTCTCATTGCTTGAACTAGCAAAGAAGTAGGATAGCAGATCCAATTCCGTCCTACCTCCCACCTGCCTCTGCCATCCGGCATGCTTTCAAATGTAGACATGGAAGTCGGTCAAGCTGAGGAGTGAGGAGATAGTCAAGTGCTTCCTACAAGACCTATAGAAACAAATTTGCATAATCTGGTTCGTGGAGTGTTAGAAAAAAATACTTACTTTCATTCTAGTTATTTGCGTGGTTTTTATATACTCATTTCATGAAATCGATAATGCATAACATTTTAAAATTTCTCTATCTTTCCCATCTGAGCAAGCATTTTAACTAAAAATTGCTATTGTTTTGCTAACGATTGATGTCAGTGGTATGTTTCTATATGAGATTTGCAGGAACTGACATTCTTTACTATTGTGCACCCATTCTTCAGAAGTTATGTTGATCAAAATGAAGAATAGGTACTGGCAGTGTAACTGAATGGGTCAGTTTAAGCTTGTTTTACAGGACAAAACATCTCAGTTCCGAACTCCAGACACCTCATTATGTCATGTGCAATCTTTATCTTCACCCATTGATCTCTTAATAAAATGACATTTGTACAATTGACTGTCTGTACTGTCAACTTGCATTTAGCCGAGATTTGGCTTGAAACTAGTTAACCTGAATATTATGACTTTCAGACTTTCATCGTGGTGGTCAGTACTAAAATCAAACTGGAATATTGCATGCTGGAGAGTAATTGACAACATCTACAATTACATGCATCCGATAGACCACTTTCTTTCAGAGTGATATTAGCATAAACTAGACTAAGTGGGACCCATTGGGTCCCATGTTCACACGGGAGGGTTGGTCCCCCGACGCAATATTCCACCTCTCCACCAATTCCAATATTGGAGGGGGGGGGGCTTTCTGGAGTGCTGGTATGGGTGTTGTTGGCTGCAGGGACTACTGGTCTCCAGAGGGCTAGTATGGACATTGTGGGCCAAATGGATTCTTGGGGTGGCAGCTCAGTCCCTCAAGCCTGATGTGCTGGCAGCTCACTCACGGCTGGTGGGCTGGCAGTTGACTCACGGCTATTCCTTCAAATTCCATTTCAAGCAGAGTTCAAGGCCACCAAATTCAAATCCATTTTCCGACCATTTCAAGTAGGGTGCAAGGCCACCAAATTCAAGTGCAGTTTCATACCATTTCAAGGAGGGTGCAAGGCCACCAAATTCAAATGCAGTTTCATACCATTTCATGCAGGGTGAAACCACCATAAAAAACACCATAAAACCACACAAAACACCACACTCACAGTTCAGTAGACATTCAGTGTGTTCAGTTGATTCACAGCTCAGACAGAGTTGTGACCTCTCCCTCCCCCATCATGCAGAGACTGAGCCACACCCACACTTCCAGGTTTTATAATCCCCCCCCCCTACCACCGAAAAGGGGTGGCCTTCATGGCGTGATTGACAGGAGAGAGATTCTCAACATTTTTTAAACACTAATAACACTTTTATTTTTCATTGATGGGAATCATCCTCTGCACCTGATGAGCGGAGGGGGACTGAGTAAGATGGCCAAAAATCACAGCCGTAAGTGGTAGCGTTTTATCTAAAATCAATATAGTGCAAACAGGAAGTTGTCAAGTTTAGACAAACAACCATTTGCAGTGCCTTTTACTTCAACCCAAACCCCCCAAACAACCATTTGCAGTGCCTTTTTACTTCAATCCAAACCCCCCAAACAACCATTTGCAGTGCCTTTTTACTTCAACCCAAACCCCCCAAACAACCATTTGCAGTGCCTTTTTACTTCAACCCAAAACCCCCAAACAACCATTTGCAGTGCGTTTTTACTTCAACCCAAACCCACCAAACAACCATTTGCAGTGCCTTTTTACTGCAACCCAAACCCCCCAAACAACCATTTGCAGTGCCTTTTTACTTCAACCCAAACCCCCCAAACAACCATTTGCAGTGCCTTTTTACTTCAAACCAACTATATTTTCATTTTCAAAATACATTAAGGGCACTCACAAATGAGTAGACATGTGATCAATGTTATTCAGAGCTCAGAGAGACGTGACCCTCTCGCTTCCTCCATCTTGCGGAGACTGAGTGAGGCACACCACTTCCGGGTTTTATAGTCCCTCCCCCCAGCAGGGGCAGCAGAGAGAATGCAAAACATTTTAAAACATTCTGGTCCAGTCCGGCGGAGGGGGGCTCTGAGCGAGGTGGCCAAAAATGACGGCCGTAAGTGGCGGCGTTCTTTCGGAAATCAAATCGCAGTGAGTCAAAAGCGGTCAAGATTTTACTTTTAGTAATATAGATTTCTGACTGAGGTGTATTGAAAGAGAGTGGAAGTTGATTTTTCTTTTTCGAGAAGTGACATCCATGATACCAATAGATTATAACATAAGCTCTCCTTTTTCATTGGAGACATGGGAGGAGAAAACTGCCCCGTCTACCAGCCAATAGTGAAAATGTTTCTACATGCACAGTTTTTTTTCATCTTTAAATGGATTATTCACACCAGAAATAAAATCTAACAATTTTATTAATTTGCCTTAAATTTGGTTCACTCATTTTCTAATGCACAGAAACTGTTTTAAGCAGTCAAGCAAATGGTAAAGAGAATTCAAGTATGTTGACTGCTTGTCATTAATCATACGCCTGTAACAGGGGTTAACTACAGTTCAGTACTGAGCTGGGTGTTTTTGTTCTCCTTTGGTAACAGCTGTGAACAACGTGCATATCAATTGACACGAACAAATAATGCATTACCGAGCCAAATTCGAATACAATTCCTTTTTGATAAGAACCAGTATCTTGTATTGTGTACAGCTTTTTCTTGCTGTTCCAGATTTTTATGCAAAAGAGAAAATAGTAAATGTTATCACTTCCTGAGGAACTGGCATAGACTATATAAATGTGGTAATATGATACAGTGGGACAGTGAAGAGAGAAAAAGCTAACCTCCAAAGGTCACACATTTATTCGCAATGAGTTAGACAGGAGGATTTTTGTCCCAGGCCTGAAAATAAATGTTAAGGTCTCTAGTGGATATTAATTCCCGGTATTTTATTTCATTAACGTATGTACGAATGTTTGTAGAGGGACAACATCTTGCTGCAATGGCATAGTATAAGATTGTCTTTTGTGTTTTTTGTTTGAAGCGATTTCTATTGATCTTAGTCAATGTGTTTGTACAGTTGGTGAGATTGGAACTTTTCTCAAACTGGAATGAAATATTACAGTTAGCCTCTAAACCAATTTACCTCTCTGCTGATAGTTGGAGCAAAGGTAAAAGGCGCAAGATAGACACACAATGCTGGAGTAACTCAGCGGGACAGGCAGCATCTCTGGATAGAAGCAATGGCAGGGCTCTCACTTAACTTTTTTTTCCCTGTTGCCAGCCGGGCAACCTAGGCAGCTTTTTAGGTTGCCAAATGACTGTTTAGGTGGTCATTTAAGACAGTGTGCATGGCTCGTGTGATAATGTGCTCGGATGAAGTGCGTAGTTACCAGTCGGAATTATGCTCAATGAAGCATTCACATATTATTTCTGCTTCAAATAAAGTCACAAACTAAACATATTCACCAATCAAGACATGATATATACCACAATGCATGCAGCAAAATTATAATACAGTATCTCAACTCTTTTTACACATTGCAATGAATGCAATTTCTATTAGTTCTTTCCACTTCCAAACAAAAATGTGGTTGGATGATTCAGCGTATGATCAACCTGTGTCAATAAATCCTGGACCATGGTAACATATATGCTTAACCATGCACACTACAGATTGATGCAAGCATGTTTTCTGTGAAGGACCGAAAATTACCATGACATGGCCATAGCATGGGTCGTTATTGCTATTGGCACAGAAACACTCGCTTCCCACATAATTTATCCATAACAAAATATACAGGTTGCATGGAAATTTCTAAAGGCATTTTATGATAATAGCTGTTAAAACCGACAATACCCATCTGACAGGTTAAACATTACACTAACTGACAAGAGATGGCCAAAGGACATAACTGCAGCAAGTGTACTTTTGGTAATATGTTTAAGGGTGTCAAAACGCCACATCACCGGACATTCAGTGTTGTGTTGTGTTGTGTACGTGTTGTGAACAACAATGAAGATACCCAGTTTGTACGCACCAGTTTTTTTTTAAATGATTGATAAACGTTGTTTCCATCATTCCCACTTCAGAATTAACGTTAAAATTTCAACTGAAATATCTCCTGACCAAATTTGTGATGTATATGACCGATTAGAAGTAAAACCTGGATAAATCCAACATATAGTTGTGAATGTTGCTCATTAATCATGTTGATCATCTCTGACCCCTCTCACCCTGGCCACAAACTCTTTGAATCACTTCCCTCTGGAAGGCGACTCCGGATTGTCAAAGCTGCCACAGCCAGACATAAAAACTGTTTTTATCCACGAGTAGTTGTTCTACTCAACAGCCAAAAATCTGTAGCCTCCCTTTGATCTGGTATTTTGTTGGTTCACATGCTTGATCAATGGTGTTTTATCATTAATTTTTTATTATTAATGTTTAGTGTTTTCTGAGCCATTCGTAACTGTCACTGTATGTCATGTTACTTGTGGGTGGAGCACCAAGGCAAATTCCTTGTATGTGAATACTTGGCCAATAAACTTACTTAAATAACTACAGTACTGATACTCCATATTAAGAACATTGATTTGCCGTTAAAATGAATTCTGTAATAACGTGTCAACGGTAGCAGTGACAATCGAACACTGCGGTTTTAATGTTTCACGTGTTCACAATTTAATTAATCCATCTTTAAGGACTAAAACAAATAATAACATTGGGAATTAAAACACATTTGATTGCATTCCGTTACCAAACATAGTCAATGTTCGCTCTGAAGACATTTCCAGCACAATAGGGTCGGGGGGAGGGTGTGAATCAGTGCGGAGTGGATAGATGGCGGGGGGGGGGAGGGGTTGAGGAGGCAATCGGTGCGGAATGGATGGATTGAGGCAGGTGAATTAGTACGTGTTGGTTGGAGTATGTAAAATTGTGAGGGGAGAGCATGGGGGATGTCAGTGGTGTTGAATGAGGGGATCAGTAAAAGATGAATGGGGGATCAGTACAGGATGAATGAGGGGATCAGTATAGGATGAATGGGGGGGGATCAGTATAGGATGAATGGGGGTGATCAGTACAGGATAAATGGGGGGGATCACTACAGGATGGTAGGGGCGGATCGGTGCAGGATAAATGGAGGGTGGGTCAGTACAGGATGAATGGGGGGGATCAGTACAGGATGGATGGGGGAGCAGTGCAGGGTGAATGGGGGTGCAGTGCAGGATGGATGGGAAGTGGGGTCAGTACAGGATGAATTGGGGGACCAGTGTAGGATGGATGGGGGGTGGCAGGAGAATCAATGTGAGGTGGATAGGGTGATCAGCGCAGGATGAATAGATTGGGGGGTGGGTTAGATGGGGAGGGGAGCACAGGGGATGTCAGTGAGGACTGAATAGAGGCGGGAATGGGGATCAGTGCGGGATGGAGAGGAGGGGTCTCAGGATAAGAGGGGTGGAGGGGGGCGTACAAGAGAGAGAGAGAGAGGGGCGAGGTGGGGAGGAAGAAAGGTCAGTGCTCCTCGGACAACATCGCCCCGCTGCCTTGGCCGTCCCTGTCCACCGCCAAGTGCCGCCGCCAAAGAGGGAGTCGGTTGGGATCTCCTCGCCACCGCCTCCCCTCCTCCGCCAGCCAACAGGAAGGTGCGGGGCAGAGCAGTGCAGGTGCTTCAGACGACGGAAGGAGGCCTCCCTCCCTCCTCCCGGCCTCGGCGTGCGAGAGGGTTTGTTTTGAAAGCGGTTATGGCCATTAGCGAATTTGCAAGCAGCGGCCGCTATCAGGGCGGGCAGGGTGCGGGAGGAGGAGGTGGAGCCGCTGTCGCGGCCGCCGCTGCTGCTGCTGTGCGGGGCCCATCATTCGCTCCAACCCTCCGTCACCACGCACCTAGTATCTTTGCCCCGCAATACAGCCGCCGCCGACACGAAACGTCATGTTCCTTTTCTCCAGAGATGCTGCCTGACCCGCTGAGTTACTCCAGTTTTTTGTGTCTATCTTCGGTATAAACCAGTATCTGCAGTGCCAAGCCGGGCAAAATGACTCGGCGTTTAGGTTGCCCGACGGCACTTTGGGTGGTCATTGGCACCCGGGCAACCGCTAATTTCGAGCCCTGAATGGGTGATGTTTTGGATCGAGGCACTTCTTCAGACTGAAAGTGAAAACAGCAAAATAACACAGTTTCCAAATAACATTTATTTGGATGAGTGGATCTAAAGCTTAAAATTGAGTAAAATATTGAAGGACAGAGCGTGAGGAGCAAGAAATGATTTGTGTAGATTCAGTGATAGAGGCAGGAGTTACTGATCTATTGATATATTCTTTCTGATAAATACCTTGGAAATTTTGAGAGCATCTACTATGGTAGAAAAAGTAGAAAGTTGTAATTTTTTTTAAATGGTGTGTGTTAGAAAGGGGCAGATATTCAGAGGGAACTGTGTGTCATTGTATGCAATTCACTAACAGTTAACAGACAGGCACACAAACATTGAGGAAGGCATGTGGTGTGTTGACCATTGCAAAAGGATTTGAGTATAAGAGCGCAGACATTTATATATATATCGAGCCCTGGTAAGGCCACATCTCAAATGCTACCAAGGGATCTGGATTCCACCATAAGGAAAGACTTGTTGCGGAAGGATTGCAGTGAAGTTATGCCAGATTGATTCCTGGAGTGGCAGGTATATCTAAGGGACATTGCACCTCTGCCCTCCTGATTTCAGAAGAGTGAAAGGTGACTTCATTGAAATGAATACATTTCTTAGGGACCTGACTTGTTAGATGTGAAGTTGATGTGTCACTCTTATGGTTAATTTCAGGACCGAGATGAGAGGAGATGTTGTCACCCAGAGGATGTTGAATCTTTGGAATTTTTCACCCAAGTGAGATGTATATGGGTGGAGACAAAATATATTCAAGTCAGAAACTGATTGATAGAAGTCTAGAGAATATTAGGTTTGTGCAGGAAAGGGACCCGGCAGTATAAGATTAGCTGTGATCCTATTGAATGGCAAAACAAGCGCCAGGAGCTGAATTACCAGTATCTGCCTCTCTTTCTGATATTCTTATTTATTCAAATAAAAGTTTCCAAACATCGCAATTATTTATATACTATTTCGAACCTTCACAGGTTTTACAGAAGGCAAGGTTTTATCCCCAGTTATGCTTCCTGTGAAAGTAATTCAGGGCAGGGCTTCAGGACAATACCACCTGAGGCCTGGTTTGGGCCTTGGAAGGTCTTGTTTGGCCCTGTATCAGACCCAGGTGAGGGCAGGCGGTGAATCTGGGCAGCAGGCCACATCCACTCCCAGCTCTTCTGAGTTCATGTAACATTGAAAGTTTAACTGTTGCAGCATTTGTGTCAACATTCATTTAAATGCAAGTATTTACATTGATGCATTCATCATTTGAGTTGCCAGAAGTTAGATCATTCTATTGCATGTGATGTGCAGTGGAGGAAAGGACCACTTAGCCAACTGGTCCATACTCTTGTTAATGCTTTACATAAGCCTCCTGTGTAATTGCCAACATTGCAATCAAGCAATAAGGGGCAAGCAGTGGACAGAATATGCAGTGGGAGTAGAATGGGGGGGTGGGGGGGGGGAATTAATTCTTGGAGAGAATTACCAATGAATGGACTTGCAGCCCATTATGTCTGGCACAGTTCATTTTAAATTGCAGTTCTTCTCAGACAGTCCTTTTGGGTTTTTCACTCCAGTCCTGGGAAGCGGAAGATGTCCGTGAGATTATTTTGTTTCTCAGTGATAGGAGCAAATTGATTGTGGCCAGGTCTTTGACGATAATGGCTGTTTTTTTGAGGCAGTGTCTCATCTATTTCCCTTCGATGGTGGGGTGGTCAGTGCCTCCTATATTTCCCTGTGATGCAGCAAGTAGTGCTCAACAATCCCTGTCATCTCCATTCTTCGTTCAGATCAGGTCGGGGGGAGTCCCGTCCCGTCCCCCCCACGGGTACCATGTAATTCCGTGCTACCTGCTCCATGGTCAGATAGTCGGCGACTATGCCATCTCCCCCACCAGGTTTGCCAGGTGAGGAGGGGGCTGTGGACCCCCAGCAGGATCAAAAACAAGACCTGTCAAAGGGCGGATAAGCTCCTAGCGAGCCAACGGCCATCCACACTTCAGTAGAAGTTGTCGTGCATAGCATTGTAAGGCACCGTGATGTTTTCAACAATGATGATGATGATCCTTTGTTCATGGGCATTGGCGTTGCTGAGTCAAACCATGATATAACCACTCAGTATGCTATCTACCGTACACCTGCGGAAGCTTGGTATTTGTTGACATACCAAATCTCTACAATCTTCTAAAGAAATAGAGGTGTCCATGAGCTTTCTTTGTCGATGCAACAGTGTGCTGGGCCCAGGATGGATCTTCAGATATGTTTTCAATCTCTCTTTTGTACTCTGAATTTAATCGCCCAACAACAGTGGTATCATTTGGCAAATTAAACCGTGATATCATTGGAAATTTTAAAGATTGAACTTTGGCTACACAGTCATGTGTACAGAAAGAGTGGAGCAGGGGACTGAACGCACAGCCTTGAGATGTTCCTTTATTGTGAATTTCTTTTGAATCTTTTGAATCCTAGCTATAAATATTCACCTAACCATTTTTAATGGTATCATGCAGTGAAAATGTACCATTGGGAACGGTACCATCACAGTGCATGGTATCACGGTATTCCCATCCACTACTATTCATCTTTGATCTAGACAATACTTGCAGTTGGTGTGAAATCATAGTAAACACAAAGTTTACTGCAAGGATGAAGCCAGCTCCAAAAACAGATGTTTTTCTTCTCCTACCCATCTCCATATACATTGAACTTATAGTTAACTTATTGGCTAATGTTTGCCAGCCACGGTTTTATAGATCTTGCTTCACAAAACATGAATCATAGGGAAAGTAACCTTGTAGAATTAACCACTTTACAGGAGCTTAATTTAGCCTAATGATTTTGTACAAGGAAGCCTTGCATAAGGCTTTGGTAATTGATTCAGTCAGTAAAACCTTTTCAATTATAGATAAACATGCGACAAAAGTTTTTTTATTTTTGTTTTCTATTGCCTTTTATTATCATGTATTGTTTTTTGGAGGTAGTTATGGTCAGAGAAAATGAGGAGTTTGTTATCACCTGCCATTGCCAAAATAGCAAAAAACCTGTTGACCCAAGGCATTTAACAGAGGTCATTGAACAGGAGGAAGAGACTTGCCTTCATCCAGTGTCACATAACGATTACTTGGTTAAGTTAGGACACAGAGCAAGTTATTGGCGCAATAAATTTTCATGTGAATTGTCCACACAAAAAATTAGATTTGTACAATGGCTCCAGAAAATCTATGAGAACATAAATTGTAATTTTGCCGTCAAAAATTAAGGTACAAAGTTTTATTTTGGGCACAATACTAATAAAATTCACCTGCATGCACATCTAGTACCTGGGTCATTGTGGATTCTAAACTTGTTGGTAGATGATGCTAACAGTTCTTGGGAATATTGTATCTTCCATGGTGTAAGCTGGAAAGCGAAAAGGAAAACAGTTTTATTTATTTAAAAATTGCAAATAGCATTACTTCATGGAAAATTAGTCTTTCCTATCTAAACATATAGCTAGAGGAAATTTAAATGTTAGTTCTCTTTTATCCAAGGTTATTGGTAATGTAACATCAATATTGGTAGTACGGCATCTTCCAGCTTTATGCACGATCATTTGAAAGCCATTGAACGATTTAGATGATTCATTAGTGGTATTATGATGAGCAAACAGTGAAAAACTAGGTCATCCATACACAATCTGGATATTAGTTGCAATTATTTTGCAATGCACAGGTCAGCTTTCTGACTTTTGAAATAAAGCATTGAAATATGTTCAACTATCTGTGAAATTTGAATAGCAGGATGAAGTTCCATGGATAAATACTTGCTGTTGTGGCATCAGTCGCCTTCAACAATTAACCTGGAAATGGGTTCAATGTTTATCAAATAACATATTGATTTATCCAGTTGCTTCATTGATTAGTTTCAATATTCTTCAATTACATTCAGTTTTGTGCCAAAAATACTATACATTCTTTTGTAACTTTATTCACTCAATGCAAAAGCTATTTGGAGCACAAAAGTAAAAACGAAGATCTATTTATTTATTGCCCTGATTTAGTGAATCAAACAGGGGAGCATTGGGTTTTGAATCTTTCTAAAATATACCAAAGTTATTACCTCATAATTTCTGCAAAAATCATCAATAGAGCAGGTAGTTGAGCTATACAGATGACTTCTCGAGATTATTTACAAAAATCTTACACTTTCAGTTTTCCGCTCACTTAATTTAACTAGATGGTATGGCCACTGAAATGATTCTTTCTTGAAAGCTGTGCTCAGCTGGGTAGTTTAGGAAACTATTGGCCTTCAACATCCTATTGATTTGCAATAGGTTACCAATTTTTTTGTTCACAAAATAGTTTGATCTTAGGGCTATAGTCATTTAAGGTAATGGAGAAATCATAATTATTCATTATGAATCATTTCAAAATGAAGATTGCATTTTGTAATAAACATTCAAGATAACTTGGAAAATCATTCAAAGGAGCCAAACCTTGTTTCTTTGATACATGTTCACCAATGGAAAATTTAAATAAGGAAGGTAGATTGTTCACATTTTTTCTAGAAATGTGTTTTTCAATGTTGCTTGATGTAGATTCATATTCAGCAAATTAAATTTGACTGCCCACAGTTAGATAAAAGCTAAACAATGGCACAGATAAACCTGTTGTCTTGCTGCAATGCTCGATGTATCTTGCTGTACATTTGCAGCAATTCTGACAGGCCTTCAAGCTCAAAAGAACATTTTAAAATCCTTGAAGCTTAAATTATAGTTTTCCTACAGGTTTCTTGTGACAACTCGTCAAATATACTTGATCATTTTGTGGATTACTAGACTAAGTGGGACCTGTTGGGTCCCAGTCACTCGGGAGGCCTGGTCCCACAACGCAACCCATTCCCCAACGCAATATTCCACCACTCACCCGTTCCCCCAACGCAACCCGTTCCCCCAACGCAATATTCCACCACTCACCCATGGCCCTAACCAAAGATACTAGAGGAGCAAGATAGGCCACTCCTCCGAAATCCAATGGACTGACGTGTAGTACGCAACGGAACGTCACGGATGCCATTTTTTAATGCAAAATGCGACTTCCAGTATGCCTCCCGCTGTGCACTCCGCTCTATCATCCTTGGTGTAATCAGTGTTGTAGGGAACAATGTTTGATACAGCGCATCTATCACCTCACATATTTTAGTTAATTTTATTGTAAATGTTTTCCCCCTGTTCCCCCATTTCCCTCCCATCTTTCCTCCCCAGCCGCCACCTTTGCGTAGTTTCCCTTGCATTGTATTGTGCAGCTTCCCTTGTATTGCTTTAACACACACTGTGCACAAAATTAAATTTAACTTATATATATATTTATATGAATGTGTGTGCCTGTGTGTGAGAGGCAAGTTAAGGGCCTGTCCCACCAGCATGCGATTGCATGCGTCTAGTGCGACCAAACGTGGTCGCTTGAAAAATCTTGCACTGTCTGAAAATCCCACGCGCCAACGGCCTGTCGGCCCGCAGGCGCATTGAGGGCGTACGCAGCGTCTTGACAGGTATACACAGCGTCTTGATGTCGTATGCAGCGTCTTGATGTCGTACGCAGCGTGTCGACGGGTGTACGCCAGTCGAGAGACTGGCGTACGCAGCGTCTTGATGTCGTGCGCAGCGTCTTGACGCCGTACGCCTTGTGCGAGTGTTGTTTTTTAAATGTGCTATATAAATAAAAGTGACTTGACTTGACATATTTCTCTAGTTTCTTTCTTCAGATTTCCTCTAATTTGTTTAGCAACCTTTTACTTTCAATCTCTGTGTGTGTTTCTATCCTCTTTTGGACCCAAGGCATAGCAGGGCTGCCAACTCTCACGCAGAGGGAAGGGAGGGAGGGAGAGAGGGAAGGGAGGGATTATTGACTTTATTATTGTGGTAAGTAAAGAACTATTAAAATAATTCAAATAACTTTCTAATGTACCGACAAACCTAGTTTCCCAATGAATGGCTGTTGATGGGAGATAGAAAATAACATTTTCAGTTGAGAATAATATCGCCAGAAAATAAAAATATTTTCTAACCTTTCTTTTTTATTGGGGAACCTAAAGAATGACAGGTCGGGTCGTCTACATTGATGATTAGAGCAATTGATAGCAGAGCAGTGAGATGAAGATTTAGATGTAGACGCCATGACGGTAGTCGAGGCAGTCCGGTAAAATGGCGTCAACAATCACCCATGTCATACTACGCTTTTTTCGCTGAGTGGTGCATCTTGCTCCGCTATATAATCTTTGGCCCTAACTGCCCCTCTAACCATTACCATCCCCAACTGCAGGATGTGGCCTACCACTGCCGCTGCGAACCGCTGTCGTGGACTACCTCTGGTGCTCCCCACTGGCTTCAGGCGGGGGTCGGTGGGACGGGGGGGGGGGGGAGGGAGCGTTCTGCAACCAGTGGAGGGGGACGGCTTCAGGCAGGGGCTGTCGGTGGGGGGGGGGGACCGTCCTGCAGCCGGTGGAGGGCTTCACGCGGTGTCCAGTGAGGCGGGGGGGCACTTTCTGGAGGACTAGTAGGGGTGTTGTGGTCCGAAGGGACTGGTTGCCAGAGAGCTAGTACAGATATTATGGGCCGAAGAGACTTTACTTGGGCTAGTACTGGCGTTGTGGGCCGGAGGGACTTGTTTCCAGAGGGCTAGTAGTACATTGTGGGCTGAATGGACTTTTATTGGGCTAGTATGGGTGTGGGCCGAATGGACTGCAGCTGGGGTCTGCTTCTGGCAGGGAGCGTCCTGTAGCCAGGGGAGGGGAACGGCTTCAGGTGAGGCCTGTCAGGGGCCGGGGGGGGGGGGGGGGGGTGCTGCCTACCCCTGCAGTGGCCTGCCGCTGGCCTATTGCTGTCGTGTCCTATCTCTGATGTGGCCTGCCGCTGCCCACCGCTGCCTACCGCTGCCCACCGCTGCCGCTGCCCACCGGCTTCAGGCAGGGACTGGTGGGGAGCATCCTGCAGCTGGGGACTGGGCCGGGGACTGCTTCAGGGGGCTTGCGGGGGGTGGGGTAGCGTCTTGGTGCTGGGAACAGGACGGCTTCAGGTGAGGGCCAGTGTGGGGGGGGGGGGTAAAGCATCCTGTAGCTGGGGACGGCTTCAGACTGGACCGGCAGGAGCATCCTGTAGCCGGGGGAGGGGGACTGCTTCAGGCAGGAGCTGGCGGGAGCATCCTGTAGCCGGGGGAGGGGGACTGCTTCAGGCAGGAGCTGGCGGGAGCATCCTGTAGCCGGGGGAGGGGGACTGCTTCAGGCAGGAGCTGGCGGGAGCATCCTGTAGCCGGGGACGTGGACGAGGACTGCTTCAGACGGGGCTGTCGGGTGCCGGTGGGTGGGGGGGGTTGTCCTGCAGCCGGGGAGGGGGATGGCTTCAGGCGGGGGCTGTCGGAGGCCGGTGGGGGGAGTGGCCGGTGGAGGGGGACGGCATCAGGCGGGGGCTGTCGGGTGGGGTGGAGGGGAAGTGTCCTGCAGCCAGTGGAGGGGGACGGCTTCAGGCGGGGGCTGTCGGGGGCCAGTGGGGGGGGGGGGGGGTTATGGGGACCGTCCTGCAACCTTGGAGGGAGAAGGCTTCAGGCAGTAGCCGGTGGGGGTTCTTTCTAGAGGGCTAGTATGGGTGTTCCGGTTTCCACAGGGCTAGTATGGATAATGGGCCGAAGGGATTTTACTTGGGCTAATACAGGTGTTGTGGCCGGAGGGACTTGTTTCCAGTGGGCTAGTAGGATATTTTGGGCCAAATGCAGTTTTATTGGGCTAGTGGTGGGGAGTGTCCTGCAGCCATGTGAAGGGGACGGCTTCAGGCGGGGCCTGTCGGGGGCCGGTGGGGGGGGGGGCACTGCCATGGCCTACCGCTGCCGTGGCATTGTGTCGTATCGCTGTTGTGGCCTACCGCTGCCATGGCCTATGCTGTCGTGGCCGGCCACTGCCGTTGCCTATTACTGTCGTGGCCTACCGCTGCCGCTCCCCACCAGCTTCAGGCGGGGACTAGTGGGGAGCATCTTGCAGCTGGGGTCGGTGGGGAGCACCCTGCAGCTGGCGAAGGGGGCGGCTTCAGGCGGGGACCGGCGGGAGCAACCTGTAGCTGGGGGAGGGGGACGGCTTCAGGCGGGGTCTAACGGGGGCGTCCTGTAACCGGGGATGGGGACGGCTTCAGGCTGGGGCTGTTGGGTGTGGGGAGGGGGGGTGGAGGGTCCTGCAGCCTGGGGAGGGGGACGACTTCAGGCGGGGGCTGTCGGGAGCAGTTGGAGATGCGTCCTGTCGCCGGTGGAGATGGATGGCATCAGGCGTGGGCTGTCAGGGGCCAGTGGCTGAGGGGGGGGGCGAGAGTCCAGCAGCTGGGGGAGGGGGACGGCTTCAGACGGGGGCCAATGGGGGGGAGCGTACTGCAGCGGGGGAGGAGGACAGGTTCAGTAGGGGGCTGTCGGGATCGAGGGGAGTTGCGAACAACCTGCAGCCAGGGGAGGGGGAGGGCTTCAGGCTGTGATGAGGGGGGCTTTCTGGAGGGCTAGTACGGATGTTGTGGTCCGAAGGGACTGGTTTCCAGAGGGCTAGTATGGATATTATGGACCGAATGGACTTTTATTCGGCGAGAAAGGGTGTTGTGGGTGGAATGGAATGCAGCTGTGGGAGGGGGATGGCATCAGGCGTGGGCTGTCGGGCCGGTGGGAGGGGGAAGCGAGCATCATGCAGCTGAGGAAGGCGGACAGCTGCAGACGGGGGCTTTCGTGGCCGGTGGGCGAGGAGGAGCAGCTGGCGGATAGGGGTGGCTTCAGACGGGGGCTTTCGCTGGATCGTCCTGCAGCCGGCGAGGGGGACGGCATCAGGCGGGGTCAGTCGGAGCTCGGGGGGGCGTCCAACAGCCGGCGAGGGGGACGGCTTCAGGCGGGGGCTGTCAGTGGGAGGGGGGTTGGCTTCAGGCAGGGGCTGTAGGGGCCCAGTTGGGGGGAGGGAGCGTCCTGCAGCTGGGGGAGGGGGATGGCTGTGGCGGGGCTGGTGGGGGCGGGGAGAGGGTGCGCAGCCGTGTCCAACCGCTACTGCTGCCGTGGCCTCCTGCTGCCTGCCGCTGGCATGACCTACCACTGCCGTGGCCTACCTCTACTCTGGCCTTCCGATGCCATCCTTCCGCTTCAAGTTGAAGCCGGGGCGGTTGGGAGCATCCTGTAGCTAGGGGAGGGGGCGGTGGGGGGGAGCGTCCTGCAGCCGGGGGAGGGGGACTGCTTCAAGCGGCGGCCAGTGGGGGGCTTTCTGGAAGGCTAGTACAGGTGTTGTGGGTCGAAGGGAGTGGTTTCCTTAGGGCTAATGAGGACATTGGGCCGAATAGACTTTACTTGGGCTAGTCCTGCAGCTGGGGACTTAGAAGGGGACTGCTTCAGGTGGGGCCCAATGGGAGCATTCTGTAGCCGGGGCAAGGGGGCGACCTTAGGCAGTGGGGGGGGGGGAGAGCGCTGCCGTGGCCTGCCGCTGGGGGAGTGTGCGAGGGTAGGGAGGTGGGGAGTGTGGGCAGGAGCTCACTCGTCACTTCCCCAGGATCTCGAAGGTCGCAGCAGTCGGCCAGGCACCGGGCCGCTCTGCACTCAGGGCTACCCGACTTAGAGCCGCCTCCGGACGGTCGGCTTCAGGACGGTCGGCTTCTGGACAGGCTTGGGGGCGGTCGGCTTCTGGACGCACGGACTCAGCCCGGCCTCCGGTGCTTTATTCTCCTTGCCTTGGTGATTGACAGCGGGTGCCAGAAGGGGCGTTGCCATCCTTGGCGACTGACAAGCGAGAAGACCTATCTGCTGATCTTACGATTTTTATCCGGAAGTGCCGGCGCTGCCCAAGCAGCTGCGGCTCGCCTGCAGTCTCTCTGTCTTTTTGTTTTATTTTTGTCTTGTTAGATGTACGTTTTAGTCTATTTTTAGTTGTGTATATGTGGGGGGTGCGACCTTTTCCTTCTCGTATCTCCATCTGCGCTGAGGCCTAATATCGTGAAGATTGCGGCCTCCAACAGGAATCAACCTTGAAGGCTGCGGTCGCAGAGCCTGTGGACTCACCATCGCGGAGCTGGCTGACTTCGGAGGCTGTGGTGGCACTGTGGCTGCGACCCGACTTCGGAGCTTCGGAGGCTTTGGCCGCGAGCCCTGTGGACGGTTACATCGGGAGCTCACAGAGGTCCCTGGTTGGTGACCGATTTTCGGGAGCTACCGCAACAGCAGCTTTGTCCGCCCCGAATTGTGGAGTTTGAATCGGCCCGTTCGCGGAGCTTAAAATTGGCCGCGGGATTTACCATCACCCGGCGGGGGCTTCAACATCGAGAGCCTCGATCGCCTCGACGCAGAACGGGCAGGGAGGAGATAAGACTTTTTGCCTTCCATCACAGTGAGGAGGTGGCTGGAGGTTCACTGTGATGGATGTTTGTGTTAAATTGTGTTCATTGTGTGTTTTGTCGCCTTTTACTGTCATGACTGCATGGTACGAAATTTCTTTCAAACTTCTTTGAATGACAATAAAGGAAATTCAATTCAATTCAATTCAATCTTTAAACCTTCATAACTTTTGGAATATTCCACCGATCGGAACACAATCTGGTGCGCTTGGAGCACAGGAGAATGGTGAGTAAGATGGCGAAAAATCATAGCGCTATCAGGTACCCTTTTTGCGCAAATTTAAAAATAAACGCAAACCGGAGGAGGACAAGATGAGAGTTTTAGTAATAGTATAGATTTTAAACCAAATTAACTATGGTTTACCCCCCACTGGCATTAATTGTTTTTAATTTTCTTTTTCCATTGAGAAGAAACTGACAATGGGTGCCTGTAGGGACTGTATGTTCTCCCCACGCCGCATGGGTTTTCCCCAGGTACTTCAGTTTCCTCGCACACTCCAAAGACGTACAGGTTTGTTGGTTAATTGGCTTTGTAAAATTGTAAATTGCCCCTAGTGTGTAGGATAATGCTAATGTACGGGGTGATCGCTGGTCGACACAGACTCGGTGGGCCGATGGGCCTGTTTCTGCGCTGTATCTGTAAACTAAAACTAAAGTGCATGAAGGTGCCTATGATATCTCAATCTATATAAAGTCTTTTAAACCATCTAGATTCTGTAGTTTAGGTTGTATAATCCCAAATGTCCTTGAGCATCCATGATTTAAGAAAGAAAAGAGTAAAATAAGGTTTTTTTTCTCTCCCTCTTGCTCATCACTCCTGTCAACTGTCTCCAACAATCCACAGGCATCTGGTATTTTGTGCATTCAACTGTTTGTTTTAATGTTCTGAGCTGCTAAAAAAAACGTGAGCAGGTTACTGAGCAATTGGGTGAAAGTGGACCAGTAGAAAAGATATGATAGCTTCCGGTTTATTCATTGGATTTTACGGCACAGTATATGTTCATTTGGCCTGTTGTGACAAAATGTCATTTGGCATTGCGACAAAAGAATTATTGGTAATAATCCAGCTTTTGGTTTATTGTCTTGCACATCCTATCAAATGAACATCCAGTTTCTCTCTAGATGTCGAAAGGCTTTCTGCCTCTGCCGTCTGAGTTCTGAATTATTTAAATGATTTCCTATTTTGTTTACTTGTAATCTCAGCCCCTAATACTTTATCTAAGTAGAGAAAATGATGAGAATAGTTTCACAAAACATGACGGTATCCAATTTAAGCTCAGAAAATCAGCTTAACATATATCACAAAGGAGAGCTGCTGCATATAATGCCTTGAAAATTTATTGTTCAAGGTATTAACATGACTAATATCAGATTTTTCTGTCTTTCTCAAGAAAAAAGTTATAAACCATGTTATTTCATAGTCTATATTTTCAACAAAAATCGTTTGTATTCTATGTAGGCTGATCTTTTCAGGCTATGAATTTCCATCATTTTTTCTGAATTAATATGAAATGATTGGAAAATTATAGTTTGTATGCGTCGTCTTATTTTTTGCGACTGTCCTGACCAGATAAATCTCTAGACCAGATGTCGGACTTGCAACCCACACAGAACATCTGTATTTTAAAAATCTATCAACAGCATTTGGTAAAACTACTTGCATTTATGGTTTAAAAGTGTGCATAAACATGTCTTTGACACTTAGAATGGAATTTAATTGTCTATGGGAACTTTTTTTTTTAAAGAACAAATGCAGTTAAGTTTGGCAGTCAAAAGTTGTTTTTCTTAACTGGAAACTAGTGACATCTTGTACATGTTGCATTTAGATTTTCTAAATCCTAGTTTAGCTGAAGACACAGTCATTGTATTGGTTTATTATGTGGACATGGAAATCTGTAGGTTTACCTATTTATTGATTTCCCTGCAGTCACATCACACGTGTTCAAACTGTGGAAAGGCCAACTGACATATGTAATATAAACACTGTGTTGGAAATACTCAGTGGCAAACAAAAGAGAGAGAAAATGGGAGTTTCCATCAGGTAGAGGAGCAGGGAGGACATTGTCAAGGTGGACATTCCTGAAGAGAAGTGTCGGTAAATTAAAAATTGAAAAGTATGGGGAAAATATTGTAGATGCCGGAAAATGAAATATTTCCTGAACATTTTTTGTTTTTGTTTCCAGTATTTGTTTTTGCTTTCTGATTTTTAGCATTCTTTTGTTATATTTTGTCAGATAGCTTTTTTTTTGTTGAAAACACTGCTAGATCATGATAAAGTTATAATTAGGAAAGGCCCTATGACTAATGACACGTACCATGGTTGCTTCACAATTAATTCTGGAGCCACAATTCCTAATAAATAATCTATTGAAATTCAGTGCATGCTTTTGGCATAAGATGCAGCATTAACTATTGCTGTGTGCATCAATTGACCTTAAATCAGAGGACGAAATGTTTTGTCAAGACATTTTCAGAAAAGATACTTCCATTGTATCAACTTCACCACCAATTTTCATCCTGCACTCAAATTTACTTGGACATCTCCGACATCTCCCTCCCCTTTCTTGATCTCACAGTCTCCATCACAAGAAATAGACGATTGACTGACGTCTATTACAAACCCACTGACTACCACAACTATCTCGACTAAACTTCTTCCCACCCTACTTCCTGCAAAGACTCTATCCCCTACTCCCAATTCCTCGTCTACGCAGCATCTGCGCTCAAGATGAGGTGTTCCATACTAGAACATCCGAGATGTCCTCATTCTTTAGGGAATGGGTGTTCCCCTCTCCCATCATAGATGAGACTCTCACTCGTGTCTCCTCGGTACCCCGCAGCTCCGCACGTGCTCCCCTTCCCCCTAATCGTCACAGAGTCCCCATAGTCCTTACCTTCCACCTCGTCAGCCGTCGCATTCAACACATAATTCTACGATATTTCCACCACCTCCAACAAGATCCCACCACCCGTCACATTTCCCCATCTCCATCCCTTTCCGCCTTCCGCAGAGACCGTTCCCTCCGCAACTCCCTGGTTAATTCATCCTTTCCCACCCATACCACCCCCTCCCCAGGTACCTTCCCCTGCAACCGCAGAAGATGCCACATCTGTCGCTATACCTCCTCCCTCGACTCCTTCCAGGGACCCCGACAGTCTTTTCAGGTTAAGCAGAGGTTGCACCTCCTCCAACCTTATCTACTGTATCCGTTGTTCAAGATGTGGACTCTTATACATCGGCGAGACCAAACGCAGATTAGGCGATCGTTTTGCGGAACACCTTCGCTCAGCCCTCATGAACCAACCTGATCTCCCGTTTGCTGGACACATTAATTCTCCTTCCCATTCCTCAGACCTTTCTGTCCTCGGTCTGAGTGTCAGAGTGAGGCTAAACGCGAATTGGAGGAACAGCATCTCATCTTTCGCTTGGGCAGCTTACAGCCCAGTGGTATAAATATTGATTTATCTCACTTCAGGTAGCCCCGGCATTCTCTCCCTCTCCCTCCCCCTCCCCTCCCCCCTCCCCCCTCTATATGTCTTGTTTCCCTTATCCCTAACCAGTCTGAAGAAAGGGCTCGACCCAAAACGTCACCCATTCCTTCTCACCAGAGATGCTGCCTGTTCCGCGGAGTTACTCCAGCGTTTTGTGTCTATCTTCCAATATGTGGTTACTGTTGTGTAATGGCCAAGGAACTTTAGAATACTGTTAGCAGGTTCCCTATTAAGTCGAGGTTTTAAGCTAGTTTTGTTAGATGCCCATTTCAACAAAAAAAATGGATGTGGGCACTGAGATAATTAACACTTTCTAGTTCCTAGAGTTGTTTAGCTTCCTTTTTGATTCAACTCTATCAGAACAGTTCTTTGTATTTCATGAACTGTGTAATGAATATTCCATTGTAAGCACATTTCAATTTAAAAACAAACACACTCCCACGGTAATAATAGCTTTCAGCCCACAGGCTCGTTTCACTAGTTTCATGTCAGACTTATTATTTTCAGCCTGGCAGGTTTAGATACCTACATGGCAGAAGCCACCCTACAAGCATTTACTTGGTTTTTTTTCACACAACAGCAGCTGAATTGAAGTTCCCAACCATAGGAGGTGACCAAGAAGCACCTTGGACTAGATTTCAATGGCAGAATTTTTGCCAGCGAACATTTTGGAATTTATGTCTCTTGATTGAAAATCTATTTTATAAAAGAGGGATTGATATATATGCAACACTTTTCACATCTTCTGTATGTCCTTCTGCACTCCACAATTAATAGGGCAATTTTTAAGCATTGTCAACTACTAGTTTTTTGCATTTATGCCAAATTCTGAGTCAGCATATGTAAAGTTTTGAGAGAAGACCTGCTTTGTTTAGTTTGATATGTGTTCTTGAATCCAGTATAACTACATAAAATGCTCAATTGATCTATATATTTCATGATGTTTATTCCTTGTTCCACCCCCACCCACAGTTCCTAGTTTATTTGTACTTGCAAACCCCTAAATTTAAAGCCGTTTACTTTTGTATATAATTGTTAGTTAATTCTCATTTTGGCAGATGTTAAACAATATGAACTATAAATTCCAGCCTGAGAATTGTTTTTATGATTGCAATCCTCAATTTATCGTTCTTTACAGACTTAATGGCTTAATAGTCCGTTTGATATCAGCAACATTTCATTTGTTTTTTACCCTAAGACTATGTATATTTTGTCAGATGTATAAAGATGATCATCAGGATTCTGGTTCTGGATTTAACAAGATCATTGATTCCACCAAGTCTATACTCGTTGTCCATTTAGTAGTCAAGTATTGCTTTTTCAAAGTGGTTGAGGTTGCTCAGTTTTTTCACATTTGGCCAACATTTGGTGTTAATTAGAGAAATTAAATTGTATAAATGATTATAATAAGTAGCAGTACAAGTGTAGAAACTTATTCCTAAGAATATTCTAAAACCTCTAATCAGAGGGTGGTGAATCTGTGGCATCCATTACCACAGATGGCTCTGGAGGCCAAGTCGATGGATATTTTTATGGTGGAGAATGACAGATTCTTGATTAGTAACGATGTTGGGTTATGGGGAGAATGGGGTTGAGATGGTAAGATAGATCAGCCATGATTAAATGGTGGAATAGACTTGATGGGCCGAATGGCCTAATTCTGCTCCTAGAACTTATGAACTTATAAAACCTGACGTTCACTTTTAGAAATTGCAAAACAAGTGGACGTTTCAGACGAAATGTGTAGGAAGGAACTGCAGATGTTGTTTTCAACCGAAGATAGACACAAAATGCTGGTGTAACTAAGCGGGACAGGCAGCATCTCTGGAGAGATGTCACCCATTCCTTCTCTCCAGAGATGCTGCCTATCCGCTGAGTTACTCCAGCATTTTGTGTCTATCTTTTGGAAATTTCAGATCTGATCCTATTTGCTCTTTGTAATATTGCCTCATAATCAAAAGTGCCATTAATGTGACACAAGCTTGTCCCATTTATTTCCAACACCCATAACTCTCAACCCCCTCCCCATGCCCTCCATATTTGAGTAAATATATTTTTCATCCAGGCATTTTGCTATTGTTTATAATGTAATGAATTGGGTAGATGAAGATTTTGTGGATGGAAAATAAATTTAGATTTTAGATTGAAACTGAATTGTCTTTTTTTTCTTGAATAACCAAAGCATATATTTCATTTCCCAAAGCAAAAATATAATTTCACGTTTCATTAAGGCCATGGTTACAAATTAACCTGTAACCAGAGGGTAATTCCAAATTTAATGTATTGTTCACCAAAAAGTTGGTTTTGTTGAATAATCCATGAAATGGTATTTTGATGCAAGCTTCTTTTTCCAAACCTAAGATTTTTAAACAATTAAAGATCAAATGGGAAACATTTAATTTTCAGAATGGAATAAAAGATTTTTTTCGATTCATTATAAAAGGTGTATTAAATTTCAAAAAGCCCAGTTCTTTAGAGACATCTACCTTTTTTCAGTGCTCATTGCAGTTTAAATAAGGTTGATAGCTTATTTCAGTAGTTATTAGGTCATTCGCTGTGAGCTTTGTGGAACACCTGAGCCATAAATACTGCTAACAAGCAAATTTCAAATCATGGTTGGTGCGCAATAAGTTGAGTTCAGTTGGCAATGTGATAATTAGCTTCCTATCCCTTGAGTTCCGAAGGTGAAGTTTCACCCAAGGTTTACTGTTCTGACATGCGAGCATTAGATGCAAATATAGAGAAGCCTTTTGAGGACAAGATTGGGCTCTACTATAAAACAGCCTTGTGGGTAGCCTATTGATATGATTGCTCATAATGTGAAACTCATCAGTGATTATTCATGAGGTAGCAGAGGGTATTAGTTAAGGAAGTACAAACCAGGATGAAATCAAGTCTTTTTTTAAAGGAAATATTCCTCCAGGGAAAGAGATGCATCTAAAATCATTTGTTTGTTCTTCCTTCCAGTGTATTGTCAAAATCCCTTTTCTCACTAAAAATAATCGATGTTAATTTTGCCTAGTTACTAGTTGTTCCTGAGTAATACGGTTCGAGGTGAGAGATTAAAAAAAAGTGTCATGATGATAAAATCAGAGAGATTACCCCAAACTAAATATTTTTGACATGGAACTTGCCTGATTCGTGTAAAAAATTCTTAGTTCCATAAGCAGAACTGGGCATTAACGTTTCAACTAATATTACAAGATGGCTTCCAATACACTACAGACTGATCACACTTGGGCATCACTGCAGTTCATTGTTAACTAGATGTTTTAATTGCACAGTTGCACACTAGTTTGTGACAAAGAACAGATTGTGAGAGGTTTATTGGAACTTTTATTTTTGGAAACTAGACGTTACATGCAAAGCCAGCATTTAATGCCCATTTATACTTGCCCTTGATTAGAACTGTTGTCTTAATACTGCTGCAGTTCTTCCCCGACGAAGTGTGAGTAATTACCTTAACATCAAAGGCTGTGCCATTTGTGAGAGAGTTCTAGGATTTAGACCCAGTGATAAGTATTTCCAAGTCAGGAGACTAGTTAATCCTTTCCCCCTGGTTTCCGTTTTTGTGACTTGAAAACGAGATGCAGGAAATAATGTTCATGTTTTCCTGAAGTCATTGTCATTTGTGGCGGTAGTAGGCAATTGAGGAAATGCTGTTGAAGTAACCTGGGTGAATAACTGCTGATGATTAACAGTAGACTGAATAGGCTGTGGTCTCGTGGGATTTATCCTGGTTTTTATTATAAGTGGTTCTGCACTTCCTATGAAAAAGAATTAATATCCAGACTTTGTGATGATGATTGAGTGAGGGCCATGGAATTACTGACTTGTGCTGGTGTACGCTGCTGTTGTTGATCCACAGAGCCTCGTGGCTGCCCCAGGTTTTGCTTGCCACATTTATTCTGAATCTTCTGGTACATCTGCAGTGTGACGTGACACAATGAAGAGTGCCATTGATGTAAAGATGGACTTTGTCTCCATAAGCACGATGCCACCATGGACCAATGCAACTTCAACGGGTAGTTTGTTGTCAAGATCTAATAGATTTACCTCTCGTGTTGATTTGCTTACTATCTGCCACACAACTAATCTGACAGTTGTGTCCATAAGTCCATGGTTGGTTTGATCATGGCGGTGCTAGCAAACCAATTCTGTTGATAGATATTGATGTTGCTCAACATAGAGTCTGTTCTGTGCCCTTAGTATTTTCATTGCTTCTCTTTAAAATGTTCATTGTGGAGGAGCACTATCATATCAACTGAAATATGATGTTGGATGGTAATCAAAGGTTTCTTTGTCCTTATTTGGCCTGATGCATTGAAAAAGCAAAGGATTTGCAGTAAATGTCCAGAACCCGAAAGATTATTCTATCCTGCTTGTATATTGTTGCATAATCACCACCAGTGACTCTGCCCTGCCTATGGACAGGGCTTGGAATAGATTTACCTGGCACATTGTCTGTATAGAATGATTCTTTGAGAAAGACTATATTAGGCTTTTGCTCGGATACCATTCACCATTGTGAGGTGGAGTCGGCGATATTGCATGGATTAGTTCCCAATTTGGGGTTTGGGGAAAATGCCTGGTTGCCTGGCAGCCTTGTCTCTCTGCATTGGTTAGTGAGTGATTTGTTGGGCCATTTCAGAGGACATTAACAAGTTAACAAAATTGCTGGATTCACGTAGAGGCCAGTGTGAGTAAGCAAAACACACAGTGCAGGAGTAATTTAACAGGTCAGTCAGTATCACTGGTGGCTGTAGATAGGTGACATTTCAGATTGACCCTTCTTCAGGCTGATTCTATCAGGGGAGAAGCTGAAAAAGATCCAGGCACAGGACAGCATGGCAAGTGATAGGTGGATACAGATGAGGAGGGGGGTTTGATTGGTAGTTGGGTATACTAAAGCTAGATTTGAAAAAGGGGACATATAAACATAGAAAATAGGTGCAGGAGGAGGCATTTCGGCCCTTTGAGCCAGCACCGCCATTCATTGTGATCATGGCTGATCATCCACAATCAGTAACCCGTGCCTGCCTTCTCCCAATACCCCTTGATTCCGCTAACCCTCTATCTAACTTTCTTTAAAATTCATCCAGTGAATTATCCTCCACTGCCTTCTGTGGCAGAGAATTCCACAAATTCACAACTCTCCAGGTGAGAATTTTTTTTTTTTTCATTTCAGGTTTTAATGGCCTCCCCTTTATTCTTATACTGTGGTCCCTGGTTCTGGACTCCCCCAACATTGGGAAAATTTTTCCTGCATCTAGCTTGTCCAGTCCTTTTATAATTTTATATGTTTCTATAAGATACCCTCTCATCCTTTTAAATTCCAGTGAATATAAGCCCAGTCTTTCCAATCTTTCCTCATATGACAGTCCCGCCATCCCGGGGATTAACCTCGTGAACCTACGATGCACTCCCTCAATAGCAAGGATGTCCTTCCTCAAATTAGGAGACCAGAACGGCACACAATACTCCAGATGTGGTCTCACCAGGGCCCTGTACAACTGCAGAAGGTCCTCTTTACACCTATACTCAAATCCTCTTGTTATGAAGGTCAACGTGCCATTATCTTTCTTCACTGCCTGCTATACTTGCATGTTTACTTTCAGTGACTGGTGTACAAGGCCACCCAGGTCTCATTGCACTTCTCTTTTTCCTAATCTGACACCATAGAGATAATAATCTGCCTCCTTGTTCTTGCCGCCAAAGTGGATAACCTCACATTTATCTACATTATACTGCATCTGCCATGCATCTGCCCACTCACTCAGCCTGTCCAAATCACCCTGCAACCTCCTAGCATTCTCTTCGCAGTTCACACTGCCACCCAGCTTTGTGTCATCTGCAAATTTGCTAGTGTTACTTTTAATTCCATCATCTAAATCATTAATACATATTGTAAATAGTTGCGGTCCCAGCACTGAGCCTTGCGGCACTCCACTCGCCACTGCCTGCCATTCTGACAGGGACCTGTTTATTCCTACTCTTTGTTTCCTGTCTGCCAACCAATTCTCTATCCATATCAATACCCCACCATGTGCTCTAATTTTGCCCACTAATCTCCTGTATGGGACCTTATCAAAGGCTTTCTGAAAGTCCAGATACACTACATCCATACGCTCTCCATCCATTTTACTTGTCACATCCTCAAAAAATTCCAGAAGATTAGTCAAGCAGGATTTCCCTTTCATAAATCCATGCTGACTTGGACCAATCCTTTTACTGCTATCCAAATGCCCCATTATTACCTCTTTAATAATTGACTCCAGCATCTTCCCCACCACCGATGTCAGGCTCTAATCCACAGGAACTGATCCATAATCTATAGAACATTGGAAATTGATCACCAATGTATCCATGATTTTAGAGCCACCTCCTTGAGTACCCTGGGATGCAGACCATCAGGCCCTGGGGATTTATCAACCTTCATACCCATCAGTCTACCCAATACTATTTCTCGCCTAATGCAAATTTCTTTCAGTTCCTCTGTCTCCCTAGATCCTCTGTCCTCTAGTACGTCTGGGAGATTGTTTGTGTCTTCCTTAGTGAAGACAGAAACAAAGTACTCTTCTGCCATTTTCTCGTTCCCCATAATAATTTCACCTGTTTCTGCCTTCAAGGAACCCCCATTTGTCTTTACTAATCTTTTTCTCTTAACATACCTAAAGAAGCTTTTACTATCCTTCTTTATATTCCTGGCGAGCTTACCTTCGTACTTCATCTTTTCACCCCGTATTGCCCTTTTTGTTACCTTCTGATGTCCTTTGAAAGTTCCCCAATCCTCTGGCATCCCGCTACTCTTTGCTATGTTGTACACCTTTTCTTTTAGTTTTATTCCATCCCTAACTTCCCTTGTCAGCCACGGTTGCCTCTTACTCCCCCTTAGAATCTTTCTTCCTTTTTGGAATGAAATGATCCTGCGTCTCCCGGATTATGCCCAGAAAGTCCTGCCATTGCTGTTCCACTGTCATTCCTGCTAGGATCCTTTTCCAGTTGACCTTCGGCAACTCCTCTCTCATGCCTTCATAGTCCCCTTTGTTCAACTGCAACACTGACACTTCTGATTTAACCTTCTTCCTCTCAAATTGCAGATTAAAACTTATCATATTATGGTCACTACCTCCTTCAAAAGAGGTGTGTCAGATGAGAAGTGGAGTGAAATGTAAAGCCAGAGGAAGAGATCTGGGTGGGGGGTTAGGGGAGTGGGAGAAAATGGGTGTTTGCACTGGGGTGAGGGAGTTGGCTATAAGAAAAAGATGGGGGAGGGAGAGAAGATGGAAAAAGTAGATGGGGTTAACCTAAAATTGGAGAATTCAATGTTCATACCATTTGGTTGAAAGCTACCAAAGTGGAAAATGAGGCACTGTTCCTCCAGGCTTCAATGGACCGAGCCCGTTCAACAAAATGGTCGCCTGGTCTGCTCTAGGTCTCACCTATGGAAAGGAAGCCACATCGGATGTGGTAGATGGGGTTGGAGGAGGTTAACGCCGATGTAAAGGAAATGTAGCTTTTTTAGGCGGGGAATTCCCCCCTTTTTTTCTTCTTTCCTCTTTATAACCCCCCCCCCCCCATTTCTCCCACTATCCACAACCCTTATCCCTCCTTGTGCCTTTACATTTCACTCCTTAGTTCTCTTCCCTCCTTATCTGACACTCTCTTGTCTCCTTTAGTTTTACTTTTGCCCTCTAATCAAATCTAGTCTTTCTACATCCATCCTGCCAATCAAAAATCCCACTCACCTGTATCAACCTATCACTTGCCAACCTTTGTCCTGCCCCCAACTATTTTCAGTCTGAAGTAGGTTCCCAACCCGAAACATCGCCTCTCCACGTACTCCAGAGATGTTGCCTGATCTTCCAAGTTACTCCAGCACTTTGTTCTATGTCTAGATTCCAGCATCTGCATTTCTTAGTGTCTACATCGGTAGGTAAACAGAAGGACATCAATGGTTACAAATATATAGTTTTGTCTTTTTAACTTACAGATATTTAAAATTAAATATGATTGCTCCATTAATTTACCCTGTTCACCATTTTTTAACTATAAATCTTAAGTCTAAATCCCGGAGATTACACATTTTCATGGACTGTCTTTTTCAAACAACAGAAAATGTTTAAAATATGAGTGTGGCTAGTTCCTTATTTTGCTATCCCGTTGCAGAATTTCAACAATATAGCTGAAAGAAGTAAAAGGATTCATTGTGCACACAAGGATATGTAGAGGCAAACTGGAGGAGTTGTGAAAGGTTGGGAATTTGCAGGGGTTGGAGAAACCATAACAGTTCTAGTGATGTTGATGTAGTTTGGATTCCTCAAGACTGCCAGCCAAAACTCTTTCTTTATTCTTTTTCACGATTTTACCTTCTCCCCAAAATCCACAAACTTGACTGTTCTGGCAGACCCATTGTTTCTGCCTGTTCGTGTCTTACCGAACTTATTTCCACATACCTCGACTCCAACCTATCCCCCCCTGGTTAAATCACTCCCTACCTATGTTCAAGACACCTCACATGCTCTTCATCTACTCCATGACTTCCGTTTTCTAGGCCCCCATTCCCTCATCTTCACCATGGATAACCAGTCACTCTACACCTCCACCCCCCACCAGGAGGCTCTCAAAGCCCTCCGTTTATTCCTCGACCGGAGAACCAACCAATCCCCGTCTACTGATACTCTCCTCCGCCTAGCGGAGCTTGTCCTTACCCTTAATAACTTTTCATTTGACTCCTCCCATTTCCTCCAAATACAAGGCGTAGCTATGGGCACGCGCATGGCCCCTAGCTATGCCTGCCTCTTTGTAGGGTACGTCGAACAATCCTTGTTTGAGACGTACCGTGGCCCTACCCCCGAACTCTACCTCCGCTACAACGACGATTGCATTGGTGCTACCTCCTGCACCCACACACAACTCACTGACTTCATCCATTTAGCCACTAACTTCCATCCGGCACTCAACTACACCTGGACCATTTCCGACATTTCCCTACCATTTCTTGACCTCACTATCTCCATCGCAGGTGATAGACTACTGACCGACATCCACTATAAATCCACCGACTCCCATGGCTATCTGTACTACACTTCCCACCCTGCTTCCTGTAAGGACTCAATCCCCTACTCCCAATTCCTCCATCTACGCCACATGTGCACCCAGGATGAGGTGTTCCACACCAGGCCATCGGAGATGTCTTCATTCTTCAGGGAACGGGGGTTCCCTTCTTCCACCATAGCTGAGGCTCTCACCAGGGTCTCTTCTATAGCCCGTGACTCTGCTCTCACTCCCCATCCCCCCACTCATAACAAGGGCAGAGTCCCCCTTGTCCTCACCTTCCACCCTACCAGCCGTCACATACAACTAATAATCCTCCGACATTTTCGCCATCTCCAACGTGATCCCACCATTTGCCACATCTTCCCATCTCCCCTGTCTGCTTTCCGCAGAGACCACTCCCTCCATAGCTCCCTGGTCAATTCGTCCCTTCCCACCCGAACCACCCCCTCTCCGGGCACTTTCCCTTGCAACTGCAAGAAATGCTACACTTGTCGCTTTACCTCCCCCCTTGACTCCATTCAAGGACCCAAGCAGTCTTTCCAGGTGCGGCAGAGGTTCAGCTGCACCTCCTCCAACCTCATCAATTGCATCCACTGCTCTAGATGTCAGTTGCTCTACATCGGTGAGACCCAGCTTAGGCTTGGCGATCGCTTCGCCGAACACCTCCGCTCGGTTCGCAATAACCAACCTGATCTCCCGGTGGCTCAGCACTTCATTCCAAATCCGACCTTTCTGTCCTGGGCCTCCTCCATGGGCAGAGTGAGGACCACCGTAAATTGGAGGGGCAGCACCTCATATTTCGCTTGGGCAGTTTGCACCCCAGCGGTATGAACATTGACTTCGCTAATTTCAGGTCGTCCTTACTTTCTCCTCCCCTTCTCAGCTCTCCCTCAGCCCTCTGGCTCCACCTCTTCCTTTCTTCCTCCCCCCCCCCCCCCTCACATCAGTCTGAAGAAGCCGAAACGTTGCCTATTTCCTTCGCTCCATAGTTGCTGCCTCACCCGCTGAGTTTCTCCAGCATTTTGGTCTACCTTCTTTATTCATGGACTGAGTTGTAGACCAACTATAATTAGATCAGTATCAATGTCAAGATAAGAGAGCATCTTTTCATGTCATAAATCTCTGGAGATAGCACATGGACAACAGTTGCACTGAATTCACACTGAAGAGACAACAGTGTGAGCACGACCATAATGTTGGATTTTAGCAATTGCGGCTCTTTTACATATAATCCTAAGGTACAGTAAATTTGCCTGTCCCATTGTTCGGAAATCTCCATGGTTCGGCAGAGTGGGACAGCTGGCAGAGCCACAGCCTTACACCTCCAGAGACCCGGGTTCAATCCTGACGTCAGGTGCTGTTTGTGTGGAGTTTGCACATTCTCCCTGTGACCACATGGGTTTACTCCAGATGCTCGGGTTTCCTCTCACATTCCAAAATGTGCATGTTTGTAGGATGAATGGCCTTCGTAAATTGCCCCTCATATAGAAACATAGAAAATAGGTGCAGGAGGAGGCCATTCGGCCCTTCGAGCCAGCACCGCCACCGTCCCCTATCAATAACCCGTGCCTGCCTTCTCCCCATATCCCTTGACTCCACTAGCCCCTAGAGCTCTATCTAACTCTCTCTAAAATCCATCCAGTGATTTGGCCTCCACTGCCCTCTGTGGCAGGGAATTCCATAAATTCACAACTCTCTGGGTGAAAATGTTTTTTCTCACCTCAGTCTTAAATGACCTCCCCTTTATTCTATGACTGGCCCCTGGTTCTGGACTCGCCCAGCATTGGGAACATTTTTCCTGCATCTAGCTTGTCCAGTCCTTTTATTATTTTATATGTTTCTATAATATTCCCCCTCATCCTTCTAAGCTCCAGTGAATACAAGCCTAGTCTTTTCAATCTTTCCTCATATGAAAGTCCCGCCATCCCAGGGATCAATCTCGTGAACCTACACTGCACTGCCTCAATCACAAGGATGTCCTTCCTCAAATTAGGAGACCAAAACTGTACACAATACTCCAGATGTGGTCTCACCAGAGCCCTATACAACTGCAGAAGAACCTCTTTGCTCCTATACTGAAATCCTCTTGTTATGAAGGCCAACATTCCATTAGCTTTCTTCACTGCCTGCTGTACCTGCACGCCAACTTTCAGTGACCGGTGTACAAGGACACCCAGGTCTCGCTGTACCTCCCCCTTACCTAACCTAACCCCATTGAGATAATAATCTGCCCCCTTGTTTTTGCCGCCAAAGTGGATAACCTCACATTTATCTATATTATACTGCATCTGCCACGCATCTGCCCACTCACTCAACCTGTCCAGGTCACCCTGCAACCTCCTAACATCCTCTTCACAGTTCACACTGCCACCCAGCTTTGTGTCATCCACAAACTTGCTAGTGTTGCTCCTAATTCCCTCTTACAAATCATTAATATATATGGTAAACAGTTGCGGCCCCAACACCGAGCCTTGCGGCACTCCACTCGCCACTGCCTGCCATTCTGAAAAGGACCCATTCACTCCTACTCTTTGCTTCCGGTCTGCCAACCAATTTTCTATCCATGTCAACACCCTACCCCCAATACCATGTGCTCTAATTTTAGTCACCAATCTCCCGTGTAGGACCTTATCAAAGGCTTTCTGAAAGTCTAGATACACTACATCCACTGGCACCCCTTCATCCATTTTACTTGTCACATCCTCAAAAAATTCCAGAAGATTAGTCAAGCATGATTTCCCTTTCATAAATCCATGTTGACTTGGACTAATCCTTTTACCGCTATCCAAATGCCCCATTATTACCTCTTTAATAATTGACTCCAGCATCTTTCCCACCACCGAAGTCAGGCTAACTGGTCTGTAATTCTCCGCTTTCTCTCTCGCTCCTTTCTTGAAAAGTGGGATAACATTAGCTATCCTCCAATCCACAGGAACTGATCATGAATCTATTGAACATTGGAAAATGATCACCAATGCGTCCACTATTTCTAGAGCCACCTCCCTGAGGACCCTGGGATGCAGACCATCAGGCCCAGGGGATTTATCATCCTTCAGTCCCATTAGCCTACCCAGTACTATTTCTCGCCTAATGAAAATTTCTTTCAGTTCCTCTACCACCTTAGAACCTCTGTCCTCCAGTACATCTGGGAGATTGTTTGTGTCTTCCTTAGTGAAGACAGATCCGAAGTACCTATTCAACTCTTCTGCCATTTCCTTGTTGCCCATAATAATTTCACACGTGTCTGCCTTCAAGGGACCCACATTTGACTTTGTTACTCTTTTTCCCTTAACATATCTAAAGAAGCTTTTACTGTCCTTCTTTATATTCCTGGTCAGCTTCCCCTCGTACTTCATCTTTTCAGCCCGTATTGCCCCCTTCTGTCGTCCTATGAAAGTTTCCCAATCCTCTGGCTTCCGGCTACGCTTTGCTGTGTTATACATCTTTTCTTTTAGTTTTATTCTATCCCTAACTTCTCTTATCAGCCACGGTTGCCTCCTACTCCCCTGAGAATCTTTCTTCCTTTTTGGAATGAAATAATCCTGCGTCTCCCGGATTATGCCCAGAAAGTTCTGCCATTGCTGTTCCACTGTCATTCCTGCTAGGATCCCTTTCCAGTCTACTTTGGCCAGCTCCCCTCTCATGCCTTCATATTCCCCTTTGTTCAACTGCATCACTGCCACTTCTGATTTAATGTTCTCCTTCTCAAATTGCAGGTTAAAGCTAATCATATTATGATCACTACCTCCAAGCGGTTCCTTTACCTCGAGTTCTCTTATCATATCTGGTTCATTGGACAACACTAAATCCAGAATTGCCTTTTCTCTGGTCGGCTCCATTACAAGCTGCTCTAAGAATCCATCTCGGAGACATTCTACAAACTCTCTTTCTTGGGGTCCTGAACCAACCTGATTTTCCCAGTCTACCTGCATATTGAAATCCCCCATCACCACAGTGGCATTACCTTTGTTACATGCCAGTTTTAACTCCTGCTGCAACTTACACCCTACATCCGGGCTACTATTTGGGGGCCTGTAAATAACTCCAATTAGTGTCTTCTTGCCTTTACAATTCCTCAACTCAATCCACAGTGACTCTACCTCGTCAGTCCCTATGTCTTCCCTCGCAAGGGACTGAATTCCATCCCTCACCAGCAGAGCTACCCCCCCTCCTCTGCCCACCTGCCTGTCCTTTCTATAGGATGTATAACCCTGAATATTAAGTTCCCAGGCCCGTTTCTCCTGCAGTCACGTCTCAGTGATCCCCACAATGTCATATCTACCAACCTGTAACTGAGCCTCAAGCTCATCTACTTTACTTCTTATACTTCGCGCATTCACATACAATACTTTTAATTCCTTACGCATCGCACCTTTCACATCGATCCCTATTACACTTGGCCATACTCTCCTATCCCTTTGTGAGCTTATTTTCCCGTTAATTCTGGGGTCATTAACCCTCCCTTTACTCTCTTTCCCTTTAACTCCATCCTCGACTATCCCATTTGACACCCCACCCCCCTTATTCAGTTTAAAATCACCCGTGTAGCAGTGGCAAACCTGCCTGCCAGAATGCTGGTCCCCCACCTGTTAAGATGCAATCTGTCCCTTTTGTACAGTTCCCCCTTACTCCAAAACAGATCCCAAAGATCTAAGAATCTAAATCCCTGCCCCTTGCACCAGTTCCTCAGCCACACATTCAGGTCCCGTATCTCCCTGTTCCTGCTCTCGCCTGCACGAGGAACTGGAAGCAAACCGGAGATAACAACCCTGGAGGTCCTGCTTTTCAGCATTTTTCCGAGCTCTCTAAAGTCACGCTGCAGAATATTCGTCCCTCTCTTTCCGACATCGTTTGTGCCGACATGCACTACCACTTCCGGCTGTTCACCTTCGCCCTTGAGGATTTTCTGCACTCTGTCCGTGAAATCCTGGATCCTGGCACCAGGAAGGCAGCACACCATCCTCGAATGCCGTCTGTTGCCGCAGAAACCCCTGTCCGTACCTCTCACAATGGAGTCTCTAACTACAATGGCGTTGCCTGACGTTGGCCTCTTTGGTTTTGGCTCAACAGCCCTTTTTGCTTCGCAAGCCAGTCCACCGTTCAGTCTGATAACGTCTTCTGTCCCGACGGCTTCTAAATGGGCGAACCTGTTCACAAGAGGTACAACACCGGGGATCTTTGCATTCTACGTTTCCCTCCCTTTCTCACCGTCACCCACTTTCTCTCTTCCAGTACCTTAGGTGTAACAATCTTACTTTAGGACTCATCCACTTGCTTCTCCAGTTCCCCAACACAGTCCTTCAGGAGCTGTACCTGGATGCACTTCTCATATTTGTAGCAGCCAGAGGCACCAGCAGTGTCCTTGACCTCCCACATACTGCAAGCATCACACTGAATCAGCTTGCTTGACATCTCCTTCTTTCGTCTCTCCCTCTCCAGCGTTTTGCGTAACCTCTTCTGCTCGCCGAAGACTCTCGAGCCAAAAACTCGCACTTTTCTCACAGGGCACTGCCCTCACTGCCGCTCCATAAGAGCCAAATGCTTATATTGATTGATAAATTGCCTAATTTACCAATTTAAAAACCAAATTCCTTAGTTTTAAACTGTTTTCCCCCTATGACTCACTTCTAACTCTCCTCCCACTCGGGCTAGAGCCAATCATATGTAGGGAATGGATTAGCAGAACTCGTTTTTTCAATGGAAGGGATTCAATGATTACAGAAATCCAATTATGTAGCCACCAATGACCTATGTCTTTCAAAATTACAAATCTATATTACTAAAAGTCTGATCTTGACCGCTTTTGGCTCGCTGTGATTTCCGAGAGAACGCCGCAACCTACGGCCGTCATTTTTGGCCACCTCGCTCAGAGCCCCCCGCTGCCTTCCGGGACCAGAGGATTTTTCCCATCAATGAAACATCAGAGAGATATTAATGTTTTTTTTTAAATTGCCATTCTCTCTGCTGCCCCTGCTGGACGGAGGGGGAGGGACTATAATACCAGGAAGATGGAGGATGCGAGAGGTTCACGTCTCTCTGAGCTCTGAATAACACTGAACACATGTCAACTCAACTGTGAGTGCCCTTAATGTGGTTTGAAAATGAAAATATGGTTGGTTTGAAGTAAAAAGGCACTTCCTGCAAATGGTTGTTTGGGGGGGTTGGGTTGAAGTGAAAAGGCACTGCCTGCAAATGGTTGTTTGGGTGGGTTGGGTTGAAGTGAAAAGGCACTTCCTGCAAATGGTTGTTTGGGGGGGGGGGTTGGGTTGAAGTGAAAAGGCACTGCCTGCAAATGGTTGTTTGGGGGGGTTGGGTTGAAGTGAAAAGGCACTGCCTGCAAATGGTTGTTTGGGGGGCGGGGGTTGGGTTGAAGTGAAAAGGCACTGCCTGCAAATGGTTGTTTGTCTAAACTTGTAAACTTCCTGTTTGCGCTATATTGATTTTAGATTAAACACTACCACTTACGGCTGTGATTTTTGGCCATCTTACTCAGTTCCCCTCCGCTCATCAGGTGCATAGGGTTCTTCCCATCAATAAAAAACAAAAGTGTTATTAGTGTTTTAAAAATGTTGTGAATCTCTCCTGTCAATCACGTCATGAAGGCCACACCTTTTCCGGTGGGAGGGGGAGGGATTATAAAACCCGGAAGTGTGGGTGCGGCTCAGTCTCTGCATGATGGGGGAGGGAGATGTCACGACTCTGTCTGAGCTGTGAATCAACTGAACATACTGAATGTCTACTGAACTGTGAGTGTGGTGTTTTGTGTGGTTTTATGATGGTTTTTATGGTGGTTTCACCCTGCTTGAAATAGTATGAAACCTCATTTGAATGTGGTGGCCTTGCACCCTGCATGAAATGGTATAAAACTGCATTTGAATGTGGTGTCGTTGCACCCTGCTTGAAATGGTAGGAAAATGGATTTGAATTTGGTGGACTTACACTCTGCTTGAAATGGAATTTCAAGGTATAGCCGTGAGTCAACTGCAGCCCACCAGCCATGAGTGCGCTGCCAGCACATCAGGCGTAAAGGACTGAGCTGCCACCCCAAGAATCCATTTGGCCCACAATGTCCATACTAGCCCTCTGTAGACCAGTAGTCCCTGCAGCCAACATCATCCATACCAGCGCTCCAGAAAGCCCCCCCCCCCCCACTGGCCACCAATATTGGAATTGGTGGAGAGGTGGAATATTGCGTCGGGGGATCAGCCCTCCCGTGTGAACATGGGACCCAACTGGTCCCACTTAGTCTAGTATTTAACTAAAATTAAATATCACTGCTACATTAATTTACCGAACCACCACCATTGTATTCCCAGCAAGTCTGATAATATAGAACTAGTGTGAACATGTGATCAATGGTCGGTGTGGGCTAAAGGGCCTGGTTCCTGATGTATCTTTCAGTCAATCAATCCAGCTTGCTGGGGCACAGATTCCTGCACACCCTCGCAATTAGCTGGGTTTCCTGGAAACTTATACGGGCTTGGCGCAGCGGTAGAGCTACTGCCTCACAGCACCAGAGACCCAGGTTCAATCTTGCCTACGGATGTTGTCTGTGCAGAGTTTGTATGTTCTCCCTGTGACCACATGCGTTTACTCCGGGTCCTCTGGTTTCCTCCCACATTCCAAAAAGATGTGCAGGTTTGTAGTTTAGTTTAGAGGTACAGCGCGGAAACTAGCCCTTCGGCCCACTGTGTCCACGTCGACCAGCAATCCCTGGCACACAAACACTATCCTGCACACACCAGCGACAATTTACAATTATACCAAGCCAATTAACCTACAAACCTGTATGTCTTCGGAATGGGGGAGGATTCCGGAGAAAACCCACGCAGGTCACGGGGAGAACGTGCAAACTCTGTACAGACCCATAACTGCAAAATCTGCAGTCTGATATCCACACAGTCCCAGTGGTGCCAGATTATGGGAGCTTTATATTTGTTTAAAAACAAGTAAATTCAGCATTAAACTGAGCTAATTGGGTTCTAACAACACAGTCATCTTCCTCTGTGAGAGGTATAGAACATAGAAGAGCATGCCTGGAGTGCAGCAACAGTACAGGCCTTTTGCCCACAATATCTGCGAAGCATGATGCCAGGACTAACTCTTAAGTCTGAAGAAGGGTTTCGGCCCGAAACGTTGCCTATTTCCTTCGCTCCATAGATGCTGCTGCACCCGCTGAGATTCTCCAGCATTTTTGTGTACCTAACTCTTATCTATCTGCACGTAATCCATATCACTCCATTCCCCACATGTCAATATGCCAAACCAAAGATCTCTTAAAAGCTACTGTTGTATCTGCCTGAACCGCCAACACCCCACCCCCCAGCACATTCAAGGCTCTCACCGCCCTCTCTATAAAAAGAAAAGAATTGCCCTGAACGCTTCCTTTAAACTTTGTTCCTTGTGTGGAAGATGCAGTATGATAAAGGTTAAGATAGCTGTACAGCACAAGGATATTTGGACATCCTTTGACGTACAGCACTCCTTAAAGCTATGCTCTCTGGTATTTGATTTTTCCATCCTGGGAAAATGATTCTGACTCTTGTTAATGTTGTCGACTGGAAAGGGTGCAGAGAAGATTTACAAGGATGTTGCAAGGATTTGAGGGTCTGAGCTATAGAGAGAGATTGAGCAGGCTGGGACTCTATTCCCTGGAATGCAGGAGGACCAGCGGTGATCTTAGAAGTGTAAAAAATCATGAGAGGAATAGATCGGGTCGATGCACAGAGTCTCTTGCCCAGAATAGGGGAACCGTGAATAAGAGAGCTTAGGTTTAAGGTGAAGGGGAAAAGATTTTATAGGAATCTGAGGGGTAACTATTTCCACACAAAGGGTGGGAGGTGGTTGAGGCAGGGACTATCGCAACGTTTAAGAAGCAATTAGACGGGTACATGGATAAGACAGGTTTAGAGGGATATGGACCACACGCAGGCAAGTGGGACTAGTGTAGATGGGACATGTTGGCCGGTGTGGGCAAGTTGGACTGAAGGGCCTGTTGCAACATTGTATGACTCTACCCTATCTATGCCTCTCAAATTTTATATACTCTTTCAAGTCTCCCCACAACCTCTGGCATTCCAGAGAAAGCAATCCAAGTATGTCTATCCTCTCCTTGTAGATAATATTGCCTAATCCAGGCATCATTCTGGTAAACCACCTCTGCACACTTTCTGAAGCCTCCATATCCTTTCTTTAATGGAATGCCCAGAACTGCACGCAATGCTCTAAATTAGCTCCAACTATCGGAATCTTTTGCCCATAATGCCCATTGCATAGATGGAGGTTTTTTTTAAAGTAATATTGATAAAGGATCATTATTTTCCAGGTTACGGGTGGAATTCTTGGAAATAGTCTTATGATCTTTTTTTGCCCACCTGAAAACAAACTGAGTCAAGGTTTGATTTAAGCTTCACATCCTCTAATGTCGCTGCAATTCTCCACGCAAGAGTCAAGGTTCAGTTTAGATTTTTATACTCAACACTCTGGAGTGTTGCTTCAAATTGCAATCTTCAGAATCAAAGTTGAGGGCAACCACAGGCAAAGAGACAATGCATTGGAGTAACTCGCCAGGTCTGGCAGCATCTCTGGAAGACCTAGATAGGCAACGTTTCAATTCGGGACCTTTCCTCAGACCTGGTGTCTTTTTTTAACAGCGATCATCTGCAGTTTCTTTTATCTACAGTTACAACAGGCATAAAGTCAAGGTGGTAACATTGAATTCTATCATTGAACTTGCGTATATGATTCATAAAACAAAAAAACTGACCTGGTCTCAAATATTGTGAGTGATTCTGTCCAAAGGACCTTAATTCTGTGCAGTTTGATTCTATGACAATGTTAGCGATGCTGTCCTTCTTGGATTACATCATCCTTTCTAAAAAATATATAAAATTGCATTTGGGTCTGGAGCCAGTGAAGCCGTATATCAAGCATACTGAAAACCTTTCCTTTAAAATAACAAAGTTCTCTTTTAACTGGGTAACTTGATGTACAGAGATTAAAAACAGAAAAGACTAAGAAATGCTTATCATAACAGGCAGCATTCTGCTGCGGAATAAATTAAGTTAACTTCTCCGGCCAATGACTCTTCATTAGAGGTTCAATCCTGACCTCTGATGCTGTCTGTGTGGAGTTAGCACAATCTCTGTGTGTCCATGTTGGCTTCCTCCAGGGACTGTGGTTACTACCACAGCACAAAAGGCATGCTGGTAGATTAAGTGGCAATTGTAAATCACCTCTTGTTAAAGGTTTATGGCAAAAAATAGAATAAAAGGTATGATGATGAATTTATGTTACAGGGGTAGAATAAAATGAGGTAAGAAAGTTGATAAGCTCCTGTACTCGCCAACATTAACCATAAGGCCTCTTTCTGTGTGGCTGTAAGATAAGAATTTCTGATTCTATGTCTCCTTTCTTGGAAATCTGCTTGACCTACTACGTGTTTCCAGTACATTTTGTTTTTATTCTGAATTTTCATTTTCCGTAGCTTTTTGAAATTTGTTTCTCTCTCTTTCTCTCTCTCTGTCACTTGTGGATTTTAATGCAAATCTCTGTTTGAAGCTGGGCATGCATGCTTCCGTCTGTTTTTCTGGTCAACCTCCTCAATACCGTGCTGTATGCAGTTGATGGTGTCATTAGCTGGCATATCATCAGATCTGTGATGTACATCTTTCCCTCCCTCCCCTTGACATCTCTTTTTTGTTGATATCGACATTATGAAATGGTGACGTTTGGTCTTTTGGCATTAATTGGGATGCAATACCAGGAGCTGGCTTGGCTGATTCAGCAGTTGCTTTACTTTCTAACTGTTCTTTTATAGTTTTGTAACTTTCTTTTGGCAATAACATTTTCAGGTATATTTGTAATATTTTAAGAAATTCTGTTTGAATCGATTTTAAATGTCGGCATCAGCATTTCATGTTAAGTATCCATATTTGACCATTCACAGTGTATAATATTTGCATAGGGGGTGTTAACTTTGATCATACACCAGGTTACAAGGGTACAATGTGCATTTCTGGTCATAAACTATGGTTTGTACTTCCCTTTTAAACTTATTTTGAGGAAGTGTGAAAAGGCATGTTGTGTGGCTTGGGTTTTGTTGTTTTCACAAGAGGTAACCCAAGATGGTGCCTGCCTGCGGCGACTTTTGCGGAGCACCAGAACAGAAAAGGTTCACCTACAACTTCTATCAACTCACCTGCATCAGGGAAACGGCAGTAATCGGTGCCGTTTCAGACAAGCTGCTTGGGCAGCTGAAAGCGCTGGCAATTTCGCGATCTCCCGCAGCTGCAGGAGCCCTGGACTTTAAACTTTCCCACGCTGGCTGCAGAACTCCCGACCCGACTGAGGATCCCGGGTACTGTACATGGAAACCCCGGGATGACCTCCAGAGCCAACCGGCCGGATCTCCCAGGAACAACGGAGCTGGAGCTGCCGACTTTGAAGGTACCCCCATTCGTTACGGAGCTGGAGCTGCCGTCTGTGAAGGAATCCCCGTTCCAGCGCAGGTCCGCAGAAACAGCAGGTACAGGAAACTCAGCACCTGGAAACAAAGGGGAAGCCTCCATTGTGTCCGGAAACGTGGCCGTCGGGCAGGACTTCAGGTCAGACTGAAGCGCAGGGGACTTCGACCCCCTCTCCCTACTATCCTACTGGCCAACGTACAGTCCCTTGAAAATAAAGTGGAGGACTTAAGGGCAAGACTGCTTTATCAAAGGGAGCTGAGGGAATGCTCTGTGTTCTGTTTCACAGAGACATGGCTCACCCCCAGCTCCCCAGATTCAGCGGTGCAGCCTGAAGGGTTCTCCATCCATCGTATGGACCGTACACTGGCATCTGGGAAAGGGAGAGGAGGGGGCGTCTGCCTCATGGTCAACTCTGCGTGGTGCTCAGACGTGGCAGTCCTGTCCAACTCCTGCTCTCCACACCTCGAACATCTGGCGGTGAAGTGTCGTCCCTTCTATCTTCCGAGGGAATTCACCTCCATCATCCTGACCGCGGTCTACATCCCACCCCAGGCAGACGTCCGTCTGGCACTGGGGGAGCTGCACGCCGTGGTCAACAAACACCAGACGTCTTACCCCGAGGCGTTTACCACCATAGCCGGGGACTTCAATAAGGCAAATCTAAAGAAATCACTCCCTAACTTCCACCAACATGTCTCCTGCTGCACCAGAGGATCAAACACCCTCGACCACTGCTACACCACCATCAAGAATGCCTATCGCTCTATCCCTCGCCCTCACTTCGGTAAATCCGACCATACCGCGGTGCTGCTTCTTCCTGCCTACAGGCAGCAATTAAAGAGCGCACCCCCAGAGGTGAGGACAGTACAGAGCTGGTCGGGTGGGGGGGGGGCAGAGGAACAACTCCAGGACTGTTTGGAGTCTGTAGACTGGGCAATGTTCAAGGAATCGGCAACGGACCTGAACGAATACGCCACAGTCGTTACAGACTTCATTAAGAAGTGTGTGGAGGGCTGCATCCCCACCAAAACCTTCCGAGCATTTCCCAATCAGAAACCTTGGATGAACTGAGATCCGCACTCTTCTGAAGTCCAGACACCGGGCATTCATGTCTGATGATACAGTGGCCTACATGGAGTCCAGATACGACCTTGGTAAGGCCATCAAAAAGGCCAAAAGGGACTTCTGCTCCAAACTGGAGGAAGAGACTGATGTTCGGTGGCTGTGGCAGGGCCTGAATGCAATCGCCTCTTACAAGGCGAAATCAGGAGGCAGCTCGAATGTCGGCGAAACATCACTCCCTGATGAGCTCAATGCGTTTTACGCACGCTTTGATAGGGAGAACACCGATGTGCCTTGCCGAGCCCCCATTCGCTGTGATGGTATTTCAGTCTCAGTCACAGAGGCCGACGTCAGGAAATCCTTCAGAGGGGTGAACCCTCGAAAAGCGCCTGGACCTGATCGTATACCTGGTCGCGTTCTAAAAACCTGTGCGGACCAACTGGCTGGAGTTTTTACAGACATTTTCAACCTCTCACTTCTGAGGTCTGAGGTCCCCACCTGCTTCAAAAGGGCATCAATTATACCAGTGCCCAAGAAGAGTATGGTGACGTGCCTCAATGACTATCGACCTGTGGCACTAACGCCTGTGGTGATGAAGTGCTTTGAGAGGTTGATCATGACGCAGATCAACTCCTACCTCGACAAAAACCTGGACCCACTGCAGTTCGCTTACCGCCACAACAGATCAACGGTGGATGCGATCTCGCTGGCCCTCCACTCTGCTCTGGACCACTTGGACAACAAAAACTCATATGTCAGGCTGTTATTCATCGATTACAGCTCGGCATTTAACACAATCATCCCCTCCAAGCTGGTTACCAAACTCGCAGAACTGGGTCTCTGCGCATCCCTCTGCAATTGGATCCTCGACTTCCTCACTCTCAGACCACAGTCTGTTCGTATTGGTGGAAATGTGTCAGACTCGATAACAATTAGCACGGGAGCACCTCAAGGCTGCGTGCTCAGTCCCCTGCTGTACTCACTCTATACTCATGACTGCGTAGCCGGACATAGTGCGAACTCCATCATCAAGTTCGCTGATGACACCACTGTTGTGGGATGTATCACTGATGGGGATGAGTCAGAGTATAGAAGAGAGATCGAGCAACTGTCCATATGGTGCCAGCACAACAACCTGGCCCTCAACACCAGCAAAACCAAGGAACTGATTGTGGACTTTGGAAGGAGTAGGATGGGGACCCACAGTCCCGTTTATATCAACGGGTCGATGGTTGAAAGGGTCAAGAGCTTCAAATTCCTGGGCGTGCACATCTCTGAAGATCTTTCCTGGTCCGAGAACAATTATGCCATTATTAAGAAAGCACATCAGCGACTCTACTTCCTGAGAAGATTACGGAGAGTCGGTTTGTCGAGGAGGACTCTCTCTAACTTCTACAGGTGCACAGTAGAGAGCATGCTGACCGGTTGCATCGTGGCTTGGTTCGGCAACTTGAGTGCCCTGGAGAGGAAAAGACTACAAAAAGTAGTAAACACTTCCATCGAGGGGATCTACCACAGTCGCTGCCTCAAAAAGGCTGGCAGCATCATCAAGGACCCACACCATCCTGGCCACAGACTCATCTCCCTACTACCTTCAGGTAGAAGGTACAGGAGCCTGAAGACTGCAACGACCAGGTTCAGGAACAGCTACTTCCCCACAGCCATCAGGCTATTAAACCTGGCTCGGACATAACACTGAACTTTACTAGCCAATACTGTTATTTGCACTTTATCAGTATATTGACCATTGTGTATATATTTATAGAATGCCTTGTAGTAAATGCCTACTATGTTCTGTTGTGCTCAAGCAAAGCAAGAATTTCATTGTCCTACCAGGGACACATGACAATAAACTCACTTGACTTGACTTGACTTGATCTCTTCATGTCTGAAATGGGGATATCATCCAGACCATGAGGATCTGTGAATTTATTGTGTGAGCGACAATTATGGTGCATTACTTCATCAAAATCATCTTCTTTCCAGAGGAACCTTCAGCAATCCTAGAGGAAAAACTCTTGTTTGTTCAAAGTATAATATTAAGTGTCCAATCTGGATCTACCAAGCATTGAAGCTTGCAAGATGATGGCCTGGGCCCGAAACGTTGCCTATCTCCTTCGCTCCATAGATGCTGCTGCACCCGCTGAGTTTCTCCAGCATTTTTGTGTACCTAAGATGATGGCCTGTTCATTAAATTAAAATATAACTTAAAACAATTCAACAACTACTCTTACCCTGCAAATCTATAACAAACACAAATAATTTTGGGCATAACTATTTGATAATGGATGATTTTGATTTTCAGGATTTTTATTGTGGTTCTGAAATTCCATTCCACAATTCGCTCAGTTTTTCATGGAGAACTAAAACTTACTTGGCATAGGATAGATATAGAGGGACTTCGATTGTAATCAATAATCCAGCAGCTGAATTTTTGTTTTGAATTATTGAAGAAGGAAAGAATGAAATGCATGAGAAACAAATTTTAAGTATATTAACAGATAGGACAATGAAATTCTTGCTTTGCTTCAGCACAACAGAATATTTATGCCGACAATATTCTGTTGTGCTGAAGCAAAGCAAGAATTTCATTGTCCTATCTGGGACACATGACAATAAACTCTCTTGAACTTGACTGGATAGCCTCCACTCAATCCTGGCTCAGTATCATGAAAGCCCCAGGATCATGAACGTGTTATTGTGTGGGCGATGAGAAGTGCAGGCTGGATGGACACATCCTGTTGTCTAAGTGTGGCCCATAGGCCACTGTGGCACTGTAAAGGATTTACTTTTTGTTTTCTTGGGCAGAAGTTGTGGTGCACTGGAGAAATAATTAATTTTTCATCCCCCAACTCATGAGCTTTTCATGTTTTCTATGTATTATTTATTTGAAATGATACAACTTTTTTGACATCCGTATTGTAATGTCGGTCATTCATCATCTTCACTTAGAAATTCTCAGTCATTCTTTTTCATTTCCGGTGTATTTATCATTTCCTGAGCTTTTGTGCTTTATTTCCCTTTCCCCGTTTCCCTTTTGTCTATTGCTTTTTTAAAACAAATTCTGTAGCCAAAACACCAGTTTTCTTGGGATTTTTCTTCAACATGAACTGCTCAACCCTGCAGAGTGTTTCTTGTCTTCTGAAACGTTGCAATTCTTGGCATCTGCTTCACTTTGCTCCTGTTTCATTGTTGGAAACCTGCAATGACATTGACTGTTCAGAATGTAATCTAACCCTTGCTGTGTTCTCTCAACTGAGCACCTATGTAGCTGAGAAATCTCCACCCGACATGTTTTATTGACAGAATGTGGCATGTCGTTTGATGTAAAATAAGCCTCCAGAGATTTTATGAAATAATTTCAAAAGTTTGTTGGTTTGCCTGGGAGGGAGACAGGCCACAGTCAGGGAACATAGAACAGTACAGCACAGGAATGGACCCCTTCGGCCCGCAATGCTTGTGCCGAACATGATACAAATTTAAACTGATCTGAAGAGGAGGAAGTAAAGTCAATTAAACTTATGACCCTATATGGAAGGATAGAATACAATTTTTAATTTTACTTGTCTAAATGTAGTACTACAATGCAAAGTGGCTACCGAAATGTGAAGAGGGTTCAGTTGAACCATTGAGATGATCAGAATAAAACCAAAATGTTTTGTACATACTTGGTGGTTACAATTTTACATTCTACTGTGCCTTGTTGCATTAGAATTTAGTTCACTATTATTACTATTTGGGGAAAGTTTAAGGTTCAAAAGATTTTTTTTTGTTTTTCTTTTGTCACTGCCATTTATTTTGTCCAATACACATAAGCCGGGTTTTCAGTTCAATCTCTGACTTCAGTTAGTACTGTCAGTTCCTTTAAGGAAGGCACTGGCAACAAACTATTCACGATGCAGCTCTCCTAGGAAGTTATGATTTGGACCGAACATTGTTTACACCCAATCTGAACCGTTGGGTTACTCCAGCACTTTGTGTCTTTTTTTTACACCCATCACTGTAGTCTGCCAACGACACCTGCTCAATATAACTGTTGAAAGGGACTTTTGTCGTCTATTCTGCTCTTTCCATAAAGCTGCTTGCTCTTTTGTAATATACAGATATTTTAGTCTGCTTCAACTTAATTGCACGCGCTTTATTTCAGCAGTTGGTCAATGGATTTTTAATACATATGCAATTAGGCATTACACAGTGAAATTCATTTTGCATATAATAATGCCAATGCCGCTGTGTGGCACCATTGCATAAAGCTGCAGAACACCAGATGTCCTGCATTTAAAACTGAACATGGTGCGTATTATCAAGGAACAGCAGAGATAATTAGTCAATGAGCTCTCATTATGAATATATCCACTTATTTATTCCTATGGACATTGATGTTTACTGGCTTGAAACCATCTGTGATTAATCTTTAATCTCATCAGTAAATTGCAGCATTCCAATGTTAACGAGGAAAAGCTAACTGCTTCTGATCACAATACCTTGAAGACAAGAATTTGAATATCTGAGTACCCATATTTATGCACGTCACATACAAAAGCAATTTAGCATTTCCAATAATTTCCATTTAAAATTGCAGCCACCTGGAATTTGGACCAGGTATTTCCATGCAGTTCACCTTGGTGCATGTGATGTTTTCCCAACATTAGCCTACACTCTTCCCAACATAAAATTAAAGTTTTAGATGCAACTTACAGCCTCCTTTCCGACATTTGCATTACATCTGGAAGTGCATATGTTTCATTTAAGAGATTTGTGTCTCTTTCAATGACTTTTTGTACTTTGTCTTTGTCTTCTCTCCTCTGCAGCCTCTCTAACCTTTGGGTAGACACTGGATACAGACACTCCCTGATTTACACAATAGGCGATTTACATAAACAATTGTGTACTCGGTCCCTATGCAATCAATACAGATTGTAATTTCCATGACACTGTAAGATCACTCAAGTTGACATCGGGAACACACTGGCAATAGCAACGGTGCATACCAAGAAGGCCGCATGCCGCAGAAAGTGCCACCACGGCAAAATGGAACTCAAGTTTGCAAGTAACTTGAGCAAAACACAAAGTACAGGAGTGACTCAGCAGTCAGGCAACTCTAGAGGACATGGATGTACATTTCCTCCACCGATGCTGTGGCGAAGTTGTGAGTTATTAGCTGCTGCTGAGTCGCAGCTGGACTCCGCCGAAAGAGCGAGTTTTAGCTCAGCAGTATTGACGAGCGGTTTGAGCGAGAAGAGAGACAAGGATTTGGTGAGCATGCAGAGAAGGATTTCTGCTGGATTCCGATTAATATTCTCAGTCAGTTATTTTTGGCAGGGGGTGGAAACAGATACCGAGTTAGTGATTCCGACTTGGTAAAATCTGACTTACGTAAGGGTTCACAAATCGTACCCCTTACGTAAATCATGGAATACGTGTATGTACTGTACTCCGGCTGTTATGTGGAGTGTTTCTAAAAGATATGACATCCTTCAGGTACTTTTGCAAGCAAAATGTTTGCAGTAATGCTAAATTCAATGTGGTTCCATTCTAGATTGCAAGGGTCCTGCCTAATTAAGGATTTTTTAATGCAAACTATCAAATCTGTGCTTTGAGCAAACCTTTGGCCAAGATTTTATTTTGCTTTTCAAGGGACCCTGAAAAACAAATATAAACGGGTATATTCTAATTTCTGTGGACTGCTGTTGTGCATTGCACTGCCATCCATTTACATCGTTTGTTATCAGGTTCTGAAGGTGACTATCTCCATGGACACTTCCATGCAGTAAGACAGGAGAGAAACTTGGTGAACTACAAAAACAATCAAATACATTCAGAAATAACATTGTAAAACCGAATGCAGCAATTGTAATATTGTGATAACTAATAGGTTTGCGGTAACAACCGTGTTAATTTTCCTTTTTTATCTTATTTTTCAGTGGACAATTTGCAATTGTGAAAAAATGCGCAGCAAAAAGTTCTGGGATAGGATATGCAGCGAAGTTCATCAAAAAGCGGCGCTCGAAGTCAAGCCGCCGTGGTGTGAGTCGTGAAGACATTGAACGAGAAGTCAACATCTTAAAGGAGATAGAGCACCCAAACATTATAACTCTGTATGATGTTTATGAGAATAAAACTGATGTGATCCTTATTCTTGAACTGTAAGTAAATCTTTAAATTGTTTTGCCTTCATTATATAAATGCATGAAAAAAATGATCTTTTATTTGAGAGAGTGAATTCATTCTCCTGACAGTATTGTGAGCAGCAATACCAAAGAAGCATTGAGAAAACCATCTAAATTTTCAAAATTATGTCACTAAAATTAAAAAAAATTGATTTTGATCCAAAAGTCTAAATCCTCATAATGAACAGTGATCTGATCTTAGCACGATTCCACATCCAAACCTTATGCTAATCTGAAAAACTGTCTTTATTCATGCACGGCATTTTCTCCTTTATGTGATTCAATATGTTGGCTCATGTTTATCCTCATTTGTTTTGTGCAGTTTCACCTGTTTACTTGAAATGGGAGTATATAGTTTACAGCCTCATCTTGTCATGTCACCTTGACTATTTCCTAGATAAATAATGTGATTTTTTTTTAAGTAAACAAAAAGGAGGGGGCAATACCGTAGACATTGTCTATATGGACTTATGCGATACATTTGATAAGGTTCCTCATGGTAGGCTGCTCTGGAAGTTTAGATCGTATGGGATCCAGGGAGAACTATCTGACTGTCTTATGAGAGGAAGCAGAGGGTGGTGGTGGAAGGTTGATTTTCAGACTAAGGATCGGTGCTGGGCACATTGCTATTTGTAGGTTATATCAACGATTTGGATGAGAATGTGTAAGGCATGATTAATAACTTTGCAGATGACACTAAAGTGGGTGGTATTGTAGATATTGAAGATGGTTGTCAAAAATGACAGCAGAATCTTGATCAGCTGGGCAAGTGGGCTGACGAATGGTTAATGGAGGCAAGGAGTTACATTTTGGAAAATCAAACCAGGGCAGGGCCTTTACAGTGAATGGCAGGGCCCTGGTGTGTGCAGATGCATAGTTCCCTGAAAGTTGTGTCACAGGTAGATAGAGTGGTTTCAGTATATTGGCCTTCATCAGTCAGGGTAAAGAGGGCAGATTTTGGATGTGTTACAGATGTACAACACATTGGTGAGTCTGCATTTGGAGTATTGTGTTCCCTTTTGGCCACCCTGCTATCAAAAGGATGTTATTAAACTGGAGAGAGTGTAGAGAAGATTTACGAGGATGTTGCCAGGACTCGAGGGCCTGAGAAACAGGTGAAAGTTGGGCAGGCTAGGACTTTATTCCGCCGAGCGTAGGAGGCTGAAGGATGATCTTATAGAGGTGTAATGAGGGGAATAAAGAGCGTGAATGTGCAAAGTCTTTTACACAGATTAAGGGAAAGCAGAACCAGAGGATAGAGGTTTAAACTGAGAGGGGAAAAATTTAATAGGAACCTGAGGGGCAACTTTTTCACACAAAAGGAGGTGGGCATATGGAACGAGCTGCCAGAGGAGCTAGTTGAGGCAGATACTAACTATAACAGCATTTAAAAGACATTTGGACAGGTATGTGGATAGGAGAGCTTTAGAAGGATATGGGTCAAATGCAGGCCGATGGGACTAGTATATATGGGGCATCTTGGTTGCCATGGGTGTTAGAGAGGGGATCTTATAGAAACATATACACTTCTTAGGGGATTGGACAGGCTTGATGCAGGAAAAATGTTCCCGATGTTGGGGGAGTCCATAACCTGGGGTCACAGTGTAAGAATAAGGGGTAGGCCATTTAGGACTGAAATGTGGAAAAACATTTTCACCCATAGAGTTGTGAATCTGCAATTCTCTGCCACAGAAGGCAGTGGAGGCCAATTCACTGGATGTTTTCAAGCGAGAGTTAGATATAGCTCTTAGGGCTAACGGAATCAAGGAATATGGGGAAAAAGCAGGAGCAGGGTACTGATTTTGGATGATCAGCCATGATCATATTGAATGGCGGTGCTGGCTCGAAGGGCCGAATGGCCTACTCCTGCACCTATTTTTTATGTTTCTATGAGTCGAAAGGGCCGTTTCCATGCTCGATGATTTTTTTTTTGCCTCCTTGTTGATGCAGAGTTTTGTCTTTTTAATCCTGACCATTGCGCAAGAGGCCTATTCTGATGTCTCTCTATATTTCGTGTCTCCCGAATTTACCCTTCTTTTCTCTTTGCCTTCAGAGTTATTTGATTTTTTAAATATATTATATTTGCCTTAATCCTATTGTCTCCTCTTCTATGGTGTATGTCTTTTTACTTAATTTTCCGTTTGCATCTTTCTTCATTCATGGTACCTTGTTCGTGTTTAAGCTATTTTGGAAAATCTGTTCCTTTACCTCCATGCAAATTAGACACTGTATAGTCAACACGGTGAATCGCTTTTTGTGATGCACGTTCTTATTACTTACATGTGATATTTCGAATGGTTTAGTGGATTTTAGTATGGCTCAATATAACTTTGTAAGTAATTGCTAAATGTTCCAACCATGCAGGTACCTGGGTATCTACTTTAACTGGAAGATATATGCATGACCTTCTTAAGAAATCATTGCATATAAAATTATTTCTAAATCACAATGGAATAGACTGCATCCAGCATTGTAATGTACCTTAGTCAGAATGTGCGTGTTTGATTTCTTTTTCACCCTGTAACACCACAAAAGTAGTAAAATCTTCCTTACACTATTTGATTTTTTTTCACTTAATCACATAGCATGCAAGCATCATTCAATAGTGCAAAGTTATCATTTATCTATCAACCTTTGCAAAATTAGAAGAATTCAAAACTGTATTAGAATGATTAAGTGGGAGATGGACTCCATGACACCTGAAAAATTCAGAAGCCTTCTGGTTGAGAGTTAACATTGTGCCCTGCCTTCTAACCTAGAGTATTCTACAAAGGAGGAAATTATTATCCAATGTCATGGACCATTGTTATTCAAATGACATTTTACTATCCAAACAAGCATAACTTAATTGTGCAGATCATTTGAGAGCCATATAATTAAGTAATAAGGGGACTTCCGGTGGCGCTATGGAGGCTTGAGTCCAGCGCCAACTAGCTCCGTGCCGAAGAAACTAAAAACGGGAGAAAATCGGGTCTTACCTGCAGCGATCGTGATCTGAACGGCTGCCTGCGTGACGTCATCAGGCGCGCTACTTTACGGTATGTCGTTACAACGTACCCCCACCCGTGTGACACAAAAAAAAGCCGTTAAAGGGAAACTGCAGATGGAAGAGGAAGGCCCTACAGAGGCCTCGGCCTCAGTTACAACGACGGCCCAGGAAGACCCTCCGAAGAAAATAAAACAGAAAAAGTCTGAAATGGAGGATCTTAAAACTTTTCTCGTTGCCGAATTGAAAACCTTTGGAGAGAATTTTGGAGAGAATTTTAAAGAGGAACTTTACTCTTTTAAGGTAGATTTTAAAGCAGAAATGCTTTCTACCGTTCAACAAATACTGGAAATCTGGAAAAGGACGAGGGAGGAAGAGGTCAAGGATCAGATGGAAGCGCTGGAAGCCAGGCTCGTTTCGGTGGAAACGAATGTTAAAACGGAGGTGGACCCCATTCATCACGAACTTGATCAACATAGAACAGCGATAACCGAACTTGAGAAATGGGCGGCGACAAGTGCGGAAACTGTAAGTCGACTCCTTACTGAAAACCAACGCCTCTCCGATATGGTGATCAAATTAAGTGATAAATGTACCGATTTGGAGGGACGTCAAAGACGTAAGAACCTAAGAATTGTAGGGGTGAAAGAAGGAAGTGAGAGGGAAATGGGCCCTCGGGATTTTGTGGCAGACCTATTACAAAAAGCCTTAAAATTGGATCACAAACCTTCACTCGGTCGAGCTCATAGAGCGCAGCGGCGTCGTACACAAGATGATGCCCATCCAAGACAAATTATCGTAAAGGTGCAACTGGATCATGAATTTGACGATGTAATGAAGAAAATTGTTCGAGGCGGACAGCTCCTTTTTGAAGGTGTGAGATTCAGTATTTACCGAGATTATCCGGCAGAAGTCTTCAAGAAAAGAGCGCTGTTCACTGAGACAAAAAGAATACTGAAGAATGTACCTGGTTTGAGATACGGCCTGCTTTATCCCGCAAGACTAAGAGTCACCTACAAGTCCAAGGAGCAATTTTTTACAGACCACGAAAAAGCACTGGAATATGCCAAAGAAATCGGTAACATGACCGTAGACTGAAGAATTTACATTACTCCTTAGGAGTCAAGGACTAACAGGACCGCCAGATCCTGGAGGCGTGGGTTCGAATCCCACTTCTGACACCATGTAAAGGATTCATAACTAGGCGTCGTTACTTTACTATCTTTATTCATACTGGAGCATTACACATGGCACTAGCTGTACGTGGTCTGTCACAGGAACTAGAGAGCGATCTGTGGGTGGGGAGGTTGTAGATATACTTGTGATATGGGGAGTGGTTAGTAGGTATGAGGTCACTATGTTAAAGGCACATGCATATCTCATCTACATAAAAGGACCTTTAAAGTTCTTTTAAGAGCTTTAAGGACATTCGAAAACCGAAATGGACGGAGGACATTGGAGAAAACCGTGATCTTTGTATTTTTTTTTAAACTTTTTTTTTTACTAATCATTATTATTATCTGTATATTCAAATCTAACTATATATGTAACAACTAATACTTATTAAATATCCATATTACCACTAAAATTATTAACATTAACATTTCTCATAAAAATTTAATACTGTATATGATTGATAACAATGATTAATAATTAATAGTCTTCGATTAACGTAGAAATGAATTACATACTTATATTATATAGGAGGATATGCAAGAGGTAAATTAGCCTACGTCATAATAAAGTTTGACGGTTTTTCTCTTTATTTTTCAATTTAAAATTAAATTTATAGATTTAGCGAAGAAATTAATATGATATGTAGAGAATAATAACGTTGTGAATTTTTGCTGTTCTTGAACTTTTCTGCAGGGACATGTGCTTATGTATGTATGCATATGGGTATATATATATATATATATATATATATATATATATATATATATATATATATGTATATATATATGTATATATATGTATATATATATGTATATATATATGTATATATATATATATATATATATATATATATATATATGTATATTGTGTGTGTGTATGTATGGGTATGTATATAAGTTTGTTACTCCCAAAGAAATTATTTGAATGTTAGAAATAATCTTTTTTTTTCTTCGGGCACGGAGCTGGGAATTTTTTTTTCTTACAAAGGCTACGGAAGTCTTTAGAATTCTAGCCACTAATTGTAGATGTAGTTCTTTTTCTTTCACCCTATACTAATCAATTCTATCACTTTTTTCACTTTAAATATTTTTATAACTTAATGTTTGAATGGAAAAACAAGACTAATACATGGAGATGTGTTCGGAAGAGCGATGTATATGATTTTAAATTCATCTATTTGAAGTTCGGGAGCAGGGTCAGGTTTTATGTGTTGTACCTTCTGCTCGGTTATAGACCACCTTAGAAACAATATGCAAGATGTTAATATGACAAGAGGGGGTCAGGGAATAACATTTTGGAGTTGGAATGTCAAGGGAATCAATGAACCAATTAAGAGAGGTAAAGTTTTGGCACATCTAAATTTAATCAAAACAGATATAATATTTCTCCAAGAAACACACCTTAAAAAGGAATCTCAACATAGACTTAAAGCTAAGTGGATCGCTGAATCATATCATTCCTCTTTTTCCCATAAGTCCAGAGGAGTTGCAATATTAATTTGTAAAGGAATACCTTTTACGAACTCTTCAACAATAGTGGATATTGATGGTAGATATATTATATTAGTTGGAGAGTTAAATGGAGAAAAAGTGATTCTTCTTAATGTATATGGGCCTAACTTTGATAACCCCATGTTTTTTAATAAAACATTTAATAAAATTCCTGAATTTACACAATATAAATTAATAATTGGAGGAGACTTCAATTGTACATTAGATTCATACTTAGATAGATCATCAAGGCAAAAAAAAGTAAAATCTCAATCAAGTGTATTTCTAAATTCATTTATTAATACCACTAATATTAAGAATGTCTGGAGAATAGAAAACCCAACTGGACGGGAATATTCATTTTACTCACCAGTACATAAAACATACTCAAGAATAGATTATTTTTTAGTTGACTCTACGTTTATCCCATTTATTTATAATTCAAAATACCATAACATTATAATCTCAGATCACGCACCTGTAACATTCATGATTAAATTAAATGGAATGTCTGAGAAACAAGCATATTGGAGATTTAACCCACAAATTTTGAACGAAAGATCATGCCAGGAATATATTATTAAACAGATTCAAATATTTTTTGAGGTAAATGACAACCCTGACACACCTACTTCTCTTATGTGGGAAACGTTTAAAGCGTTTGTTCGAGGTACATTAATTTCTGCTCAAGCATTTTATAATAAAGAGAACAGGATTAAGCAACAAACATTGGAAAGTGAAATCAAGCAACTAGATATAGAAAATGCGAGAATGCCATCTATTTTAAAACATAATAAAATTGCTATATTGAAATATAAATTAAATAAAATGTATTCAGAACAAGTAATAAAACTTTATCAAAAAACCAAACAATTACATTTTGAATTTGGAGACAAACCACAAAAACTATTAGCACGTCAGTTACGAAAAATGGAAGGGGAAAAAATAATTCATAAAATTAGAACAGAGACAGGAGAATTATTAAAAATGCCCAAGGACATAAATGATAGATTTCTCCAATACTATCATAACCTTTATTCAACTAAAACTGTAGTACAATCAGAAGGAATAGCAGATTTTTTACTAAAATGTAATTTAAAAGGTTTAGATTCAAACGATAGAGAATTATTAGAAAGGGAGATTACGATAAAAGATATTGAGGAGTCTATTGGCTCTTTAAAAAATGGTAAAGCAGTAGGACCAGATGGTTTAGGCTCGAATTTTATTAAAAAAATTATGATTTGCTCTGCCCACGTTTACAAAGACTGTACTCAACAGAAACTTCCAGACACTTTAAATGAATCTATAATAACACTTATTCCTAAAGCTGATAAAGATCCGGCAGACCCGGGATCATATAGAGCAATTGCACTTTTAAATACAGATCAGAAAATATTAACTAAAATACTAGCGCATAGATTAAGTACAGTGATGAATAAATTAATACACCCTGACCAAACAGGCTTTATTCAGAAACGGTACTCATATTATAATCTAAGAAGATTATTTAATATTATATATTCCAAGAGAATTATTAATGAAGATCTAGCAATAATCTCACTTGACGCTGAAAAAGCATTTGATCAGGTCGAATGGTCTTATTTATTTTCAGTGATGGAAAATATGCAGCTAGGGGAGAAATTCTGTACATGGATAAAACTGTTATATACAAATCCCACGGCTAGAATATTTACAAACCAAAGGTTGTCATCTAAATTTAGCCTATCTAGAGGTTGTAGACAAGGATGCCCGTTATCTCCATTATTATTTGCGCTTGCTATTGAGCCACTTGCAGAAAGAGTCAGGGGGCATCCGGAAATACATGGGTATAACACAAAGGACACAGTGAATAAAATTTCTCTGTACGCAGATGATGTATTAATTTACATTACAAAACCAGAAATTAGTATTCCAAACTTATTAAAGCTAATAACCCAATTTGGTTCACTTTCAGGATACAGAATAAATTGGAATAAAAGTGAAATTATGCCAATAAGGGAACATAACAAACAGATAATACAACAATTTCCATTTAAAATAGTAAAGGAAAAATTTAAATATCTAGGTATTTATGTAACTAAGATATATACATCATTATTTAAAGCAAATTTTCCACCATTACTGAATAAACTACATAAGAATATTCAATACTGGAAAACACTTCCTATCTCAATGGTTGGCAAAATTAATGCCATAAAAATGATTTTTTTACCGCAAATATTATACCTTTTTCAGACAATTCCGATATATCTGGCAAAAAACTTTTTTTTTAAACTGGACTCTATTGTTAATGATTTTATCTGGGATTATAAGAATCATAGGATAAACAAAAGACATTTGTGTAAATCAAAAATAAATGGAGGCTTGGTTTTACCCAACTTTTTGTTTTATTTCTGGGCAGTTAATATTAAAAATATGAATTTCTGGTTGGAAGAAATAGATCATCAACCAGACTGGTTAAAAATGGAAAAGGAAGATTGTTTACCTTTTGATATCAGTTCGATATTATTTGCTACGTCTAAATTAAACAAAAAAATTTATAGGGAAAACCCTATAATATTTAGTGCTATACGAATTTGGAAACAATTAAAAAAGACATTAAAATTAGATAATTTATCACTTTTTCTTCCAATTGTGAATAACCCTTTGTTTAAGCCTTCATGGTTGGACGGGGGTTTTACACAATGGAAGAATTATGGAATTAAAAATATGGGACAACTTTACAAGGAAGGCACTTTTCTGACATTTCAGGAGTTGCAACAGACTTACGGACTTCGAGGAAATGATTATTTCAGATATCTTCAACTTAGAGATTATGTAAAATCGAATACTCAAAATTTTCGAATTAGAAATTCAGAAATTCTTGATGAATGTTGGAACAAACATCCTAATACAGAAAAATTAATATCTTATATATATAATATCTTATTATACAGTGACATTCCATCGACGGACTTACACAGACAAACATGGGAAAAAGAATTAAATCAAATAATAACGAAAGATACTTGGGAAGAAAGTTTGCAACACATACATCAATGTTCATTAAACGCCAGACATTCTCTAATACAATTTAAAGTAATACTTAGGTTACATTTTTCAAAAACAAAACTACATAAAATCTTTCAACATATCTCACCTATATGTGATAAATGTCAACATTTAGAAGCTACCTTATCTCATATGTTTGCAAACTGTATAAAAATTAAAAAATTCTGGGTAAATATTTTCAGTATAATATCTAAAGTAACCAGCACACAATTGGACCCAGATCCAAAATTAATAATACTCGGAATATTAGGATTAAATCAAACATTTAGAACAACACAAAGAAACTTTATTGATTATAGTTTAATAACAGGAAAAAAATTAATTCTAAAATTTTGGAAAGGCCCTACGACCCCCACAAGGAAAGGCCCTACGACCCCCACAATCAAAATGTGGATTATAGAAATGACGGAGACCTTAAACGTGGAAAGAATCAGATTCTCCCTGTTGGACAAACAGGAATTATTCGTTGGAACATGGTCTCCTTTTATTGATTACTTAAAGGGTCAGAATAGTTCAGCACAGGAACCTGACTAGCACTCGGGCTAAAGAATGGATGAAATGCTATACTTAGAAATGTACGAATATATCTCGAATGAAGTTTTTTATTTTAATAAATTTTTCCATTCTTCTTTAACTATCTTTTTCCTTTTTTTGTTTTTTTTGTTTTGTTTTTTGTTTTTGTTTTTGTTTTGTTTTTTGTTTTTCTTCTCTTTCTTTTCTTTCTTTACTTCATCTATCTCTTTAGTTCTATTTAGTTTAAAAAAAAAGGCAAAAGGTATTGGAGACAATGTAATAATAATTGACAATATTATCAATTTAAAAATGTAAGACTGTAATGATGTAAATAGGTTGTGTACTTATCTCCAATAAAAAATATTTTCAAATATATATATATATATATATATATATAATTAAGTAATACACAAAATGGTAAATCTACATGGAGTGTAATGCTGAAACATGGCCTGTTTCAAAATATGCTTTGTTCTTTTTGGTCATTTTGGGCCACTATTTTAAGGATTATTTTTGGCCAGTCATTGAATCACTGGGAGCACATAAAATTGTGCAAGTCATTGGGAAACCATAACTTTCAAAAAAATGTAACCTTTCAAAGTAATTAGGGGTGACACAGCGGTATAGTTGCTGCCTTACAATGCCAGAGAGCTGGGTTTGATCCTGACTGCGGGTTCTGTCTGTGTAGAGTTGGTATGTTCTCCCCATGACTACGTGGGTTTTCCCTAGGTGATCCGGTTTCCTTGCACACACCAAAGACGTACAGGTTTGTAAGTTTATTGGCCAGTAAAAATTATAAATTGTCCCTAGTGTGCAGAATACTGCTGGTGTACGGGGATCGTTAGTCGGTGTGGGCCGATGGGCCTTCCATGCTGTATCTCTAAAACTAAACCTAAAACAGCTTCCCATCCCTCCCTTTCCGCTGCCCCAACAACTCAGTCACAATTAACTATCTCTATAGCTGCACTCCAAGATTCTTCAGTTTTCTGTGTAGTTTAGAATCATTTATCATTTGCTGCTTGTCTAATGTCAACTGTTTTAACACAACTTAGTATCTGTGTATGATAAATTATCTCTTCTGATTGCTTTTCATTTCAAGCTGTCGCTATAATCATTTGTTTGTTATTATTTGTGCGATTTGAAAATACTCTATCCCACCACAGAACTTCGTTGTCGTCAAATTCAATTTAAACTCGTTTAGATTTTGTATTACTCACCTTTGCCCACACAAAACCATAGAAAATAGTATTAAATAGCTGTCCTTTAAGCAACTATTAACAAACAGGAAGGATCTAGATTTACAGTTGTTTTTTTAAATGACCTTGTTTATGTTGTCATAAGATTAACTTATGTCACAATATTTTTCCTATTTCCACATCTATGCAAATGTAATAGCTTAATGATCACTTCATCAGGTCGATATCCGAAGGTCAGGACTAACGATTGGAAAATTCAATTCGACCTTTGTAGCCTGGGGAATTTACATTCAATTAAGTAAATCTGGAATAAAAAGTTAATATCTTTAATGGTGACTGAAATCACTGGCTTAGTGGTTAAAGACTCTCTGGTTCATTGATGTCCTTCAGAGAAGAAAATCTGCTCACCTGGCTGAATCAAAAACCCAGTGGCAATGCAGTTGATTCTGTAAATAGTCTTTGGAAATTAGCTAACAAACAATTGTGTATTGTCTATAATTCATTTCTGGAGCAATTGCGGATGACCAATGCTGGTCTTGAAGGGATAACTGTATCTAGTGAGAGAATCAATGGATATGATTTTCCTTTGTTTTCATGCCTCTGGCCCAATGAAAGCAGATTAACTTGTTAGATTTGAGTAATGCCAAAGAAAATCCGCTGAGGTATTTTATAGTAAAACTATATAAAACTGGAATATAATTATTTGTAAACTTTGCATGTTTGACATCTAGCTCACTGGGTGGCAGAGGCCCTGTTTCCTTCAAGGTTGCTTTGAAATTTACAGGCTCCATTTCTGATACTCCCCGTTAAACTCACGAGGGCTTGCTTCACATGCTCTCTTCAAACTCCTTGGGGTTTTGTTACCAATGCTTGAACCATTCCAACAGAGATTCCATGCTATGCATGGTGGGTTAATGAAGTTTTACTGTATGGCATTCCCCATGGTAAATCAGATGATGACACACAGTGCTGAAGTAACTCAGCGGGTCAGGGAACATCTCTGGCGAACATTGATAGGTGATGATTTGGTCGGGACCCTCCTTCTGAAGAAGGGTCGCAACCTGAAACGTCAAGTTACTCTAACAGATTGTCTTTTATTACAAACCAGCGCCTGCAGTTCATTGTGTCTAAATCAAGTTATGCATTTGTTTTGAGATGGTTCTGCCACTCTTTGATAAATTTTTGTGTAGACACGAGCTTTCATTTGATCTCATTGTTCTACAGTGGCTTGCAAAAGTTTTCATACCCCTTGAACTTTTCCACATTTTGTCACGGTACAACCACAAACGTAAATGTATTTTATTGGGATTTTATGTGATAGACCAACACAAAGTGGTGCATAATTGTGAAGTGGAAGGAAAATGATACATGGTTTTCAAATTTTTTTACAAATAAAAAACTGAAAAGTGTCGCGTGCAAAAGTATTCAGCCCCCCTGAGTCAATACTTTGTAGAACCACCTTTCGCTGCAATTACAGCTGCAAGTCTTTTGGGGTATGTCTCTACCAGCTTTCCACATCTAGAGACTGACATTTTTGCCCATTCTTCTTTGCAAAATAGCTCAAGCTCAGTCAGATTGGATGGAGAGCGTCTGTGAACAGCAATTTTCAAGTCTTGCCAGAGATTCTCAATTGGATTTAGGTCTGGACTTTGACTGGGCCATTCTAACACATGAATATGCTTTGATCTAAACCATTCCATTGTAGCTCTGGCTGTATGTTTAGGGTCGTTGTCCTGCTGGAAGGTGAACCTCCGCCCCAGTCTCAAGTCTTTTGCAGACTCTAACAGGTTTTCTTCCAAGATTTCCCTGTATTTGGCTCCATCCATCTTCCCATCAACTATGACCAGCTTCCCTGTCCCTGCTGAAGAAAAGCACCCCCACAGCATGATGCTGCCACCACCATGTTTCACAGTGGGGATGGTGTGTTCAGGGTGATGTGCAGTGTTAGGTTTCCGCCACACATAGCGTTTTGCATTTAGGCAAAAAACTTCAATTTTGGTCTCATCTGACCAGAGCACCTTCCTCCACATGTTTGCTGTGTCCCCGACATGGCTTGTGGCAAACTGCAAACGGGACTTCTTATGGCTTTTTTTCAACAATGGCTTTCTTCTTGCCACTCTTCCATAAAGGCCCGATTTGTGGAGTGCACGACTAATAGTTGTCCTGTGGACAGATTCTCCCACCTGAGCTGTGGATCTCTGCAGCTCCTCCAGAGTTACCATGGGCCTCTTGGCTGCTTCTCTGATCAATGCTCTCCTTGCCCGGCCTGTCAGTTTAGGTGGACGGCCATGTCTTGGTAGGTTTGCAGTTGTGCCATACTCTTTCCATTTTCGGATGATGGATTGAACAGTGCTCCGTGAGATGTTCAAAGCTTGGGATATTTGTTTATAACCTAACCCTGCTTTAAACTTCTCCACAACTTTATCCCTGACCTGTCTGGTGTGTTCATTGGGCGTCATGATGCTGTTTGTTCACTAATGTTCTCTAACAAACCTCTGAGGCATTCACAGAACAGCTGTATTTATACTGAGATTAGATTACACACAAGTGGACTCTATTTACTAATTAGGTGACTTCTGAAGGCAATTGGTTGCACTGGATTTTATTTAGGGGTATCAGAGTAAAGGGGGCTGAATACTTTTGCACGCGACACTTTTCAGTTTTTTATTTGTAAAAAAATTTGAAAGCCATGTATCATTTTCCTTCCACTTCACAATTATGCGCCACTTTGTGTTGGTCTATCACATAAAATCCCAATAAAATACATTTACGTTTGTGGTTGTAACGTGACAAAATGTGGAAAAGTTCAAGGGGTATGAATACTTTTGCAAGCCACTGTATATGTTTAGCACTGAACACATTTTCCTTGTTATATTTATGTTTCTTTTCTAATTCCTGTAGAAGATATTGAGGTTATTTTGGTCTAAATATATTTGTCAAATTTTCCATAAAAAAGACTTAAATTATATAATTAAAGAGGTGAAATATCCACAAGATTAGATTAAGGTACAGGAAGAATAATAAATTGTAAAGATTAATAATAAGACGGGAAATTCAGATCTCAAAAACGGACCTTGTGGTTGAGAAAAAAGAGGTGATAATCAGGTTGTAGGAAGATATGGATGGACTGGTTAACAGGCAAATATCAGCGAATAGAATTTAGAGAAATGAGGCAAGGCATTTCCAATGAGGTATGAGAATATACAATAAACAGATGGAAAAAAGGGACATTAGTCTGTATATTTACACATTTTTCAAGATGGCAGGACAGGTCAGTGATGATTAAAATGGCACATGGGTAAGAGAAAAGTAAATTTGTCATAAATTCTGAGATTTAGAATATAACAGAAAGAAGATTATAATGGAACTTTATACAACATCAACTAGACCACAGCTTGAGTACTGTATGCAGTTTTCGTCACAACTTTGCAGAGAAGGATGCAATTGTACTGTACAGGGTACAGGATACAGGAACCTATAGACTTTGTTGGTAGGAATAGACAAAGCCTCCCCACACTCATTCTTAGTCATGTGTGTGACCAGACATAAAAAATTGTGGAATACATCTCTTCTAATTCTGAAAGCATTACAGGTATATTGTTTTGTACTGTATATATGATTATTTTTTTTCGAAGTTTAATTTTTATGTTATGCTGACAATGTTTGTTTTGGGTCAGAGGTCAAATATGACTGGTCATGTATGTGACCTCACAGGGAAGCATATTTTCCATAACTCAGTTTTATCTTACAAACTGAATTTCAAAAAGATAGAATGTTCATATATTTAGCAGACATGCATTATAGTTCTGTAGGTAGGAAAATATCAATGAATAAAGATTAATCTCACAAGAATGTATTTAATGTATTATTTTATGTGATGCCATCTGGTCACATGTGTGATATTTTGGTTCACTTTCCAAAGAATGGCCCAATTATATATTTGATGAAAGGTCAGAAGAGCTGAGGGTTCCTTTCATGTAGAAGATGCAGAGGTGAAATTCAATTGAGGCATCTAAAATTATGGTTATGAAAATAAAGGGCAATGTCAACTTGTTTTAGAGGACAAATTCTATGAGACTGTCAACCGGTGGTATGGTCACTTCCCATATCACTTGTGGTGAGGAGCTTTAACATTACAATCTTAAATTGGGCATTTTATTTGAGGGATCTTAAAATGGATTTATTTGAGCAATTATTTTAAACACATTGGAAACAATATTGTGAAGTTACTTTTTTTTTAATTCAGTGTGTCCGGTGGAGAACTGTTTGATTTTCTGGCAGAGAAAGAGTCCTTGACAGAAGAGGAGGCAACAGAATTTCTCAAGCAGATTCTTAATGGTGTCCAATACCTCCATTCCAAGTGCATTGCCCATTTTGACCTTAAGGTAAGTCCAGTGTGAAGTTGTCCAAGTTTATTGTCACGTGTACGGAGTCCAGTGAGAAATTGTTGAGCGTTTTCTTTTCTTTGTTAAATGCCCAAAGTGAAAAATAGTCATGCTTAAACTAACAAATATCCATCTAAATGCTCTTGACTTTGAGATAAATTTGTCATGGCATGTAAGACTTAAGTAATTAAATTGATGCACTGAAAACTGTTATGCATGTCTGTTCCCAATAACTGAAAATTTATGCTGAGTATTTTACTTTCCTTCTTACCACCTTTTGTCCTCCTGTTTTAAAAGCTAGGAAGGTAAGTGGTTCCAGATTCTACCTTAGCTGGTCTTTCCTTGAAGCTCTGAATGCTGGGAGCTGTAGTTTTACGTTAATTAATGCTGATATTTACACACCGTACTGATGCATAATGAAATTCTGTTGGATGGATTATCACACTGAGCCCACAATTTATTCACTGTAAAATATATGCTCGGGCGCACACTCACTCGCACACTCACTTATTAGTTTCAACTGATTTTAACTGTAAAGAATTAAGAAGAGACTTATCACTTATCACACTTATTCCAGTTGTAGGTGGGTTTTGTTCTATTCTGACTCGCATTGAGATGGCAGTTGAAAACCTCCAATAAAGAACAAAAAGCTTATATATGTTCCAAGTAAAATTAATAAATTTTGAGAATCAAACTCCTTTTCTAAAACAATGTTGCTCATGGGTGTTTTTGTTATAACTTTGAGAAAGTGTTTTAAGGTAAACACAAACTAATTATTTGGTTAATTAGACATGGATGAGGTGCGAGATGACTGGAGGGTGGCAAATGTGATTCCTCTATTTAAGTAGAGCTGCAAGGAAAAGCCCAGGAACAAAAGACCAGCGAGCCTAACATTTGTGTTAAGCCGGGTACTTGAGAGGATTCTGAGGAATAAAATATAGATGCAATTGGATAGATGCAGGCTAATTGGGAATAGTCAGCATGGTTTGTATGTATCTCACAAATTTGAGCGAGTTTTTTTGAAGAAGTAACCAAAAAGACTGATGAGGCTAAGGACATAGAGTTTGCCTATATGGACTTGAGCACGGCCTTTGATAAGTTTCCACGTGGTAGGCTGTGCAAAGTGAGATCCCTTGGAATCCAGGGAGTGCTAGCTGACTTGATACAGAGTTGGCCTCATGGAAGGAAGCAGAGGGTAGTGATGGAAGGTTGTTTTTTGGACCGGAGGTTTGTGACTACTAGTGTGCCTCTGGGATCAGATCACGGACAATTGCTGTTTCTGTTTATATCAACAATTTGGATGGGAATGAAGCATGATTACTTAGTTTGCAGATGACATTAAAGTAGGTTGCATCGTAGACAGTGAAGACGGTTATCTAAAATTACAGCAGGATCTTGATCAGCTGGACAAGTGGACTGAGAAATGAGTAATGCATTTTAATGCAGATAAATGTAAGATGTTGCATTTTGGGAATTCAAACCAGGCCAGGGGCTTCACAGTGAACGGTAGGGCCCTTTGGAGTGTTGTTGAGCAGAGGGATCGAGAAGATAGACACAAAATGCTGGAGTAACTGAGGCAGCATCTCTGGAAAGAATGAATGGATAACATTTCGGGTCGAGACCCTTCTTCAGACTGATGTCAGAGGAGAGGGAGATACATAGATAAGGAAGTGTAAGGTGTGATAACAGGACAAAGGGACAGGAGATCAAGGTAAATGTAGAATAGATCATTGGTAGCTGGGAGAAGGTAACAACATAGCAAACAGATAATGTAATCGGAGACAGTAAGACAGGTCGGATAACTGGGAAGGGGGAGGGTTGGAGAGAGAGGGAAAGCAAGGGTTACTTGAAGTTAGAGAAGTCAATGTTCATACCGCTGGGGTGTAAGCTACTCAAGCGAAATATGAGGTGCTGTTTCTGCAATTTGTGCTGGGCCTCACTCTGACAATGGAGGAAGCCCAGGACAGAAAGGTCAGTGTGGGAACGGGAGTGGGAGTTAAAGTATTTAGCAACCAGGAGATCAGGTAGTTTAGGCCGACTGAGCAGAGGTGTTCAGTGAAACAATCGCCGAGCCTGTGCTTGGTCTCGTCGATATATAGGTGACAACACCTGGAACAGCAGTTACAGTAGATGAGGTTGGAGGAGGTGCAAATGAACCTCTGCAGGGACATAGTTCCCTTTAAAGTGACATTGCCGGTATATAGGATTCTGCTGTATTGGCTTTTATCAGTCAGGATATTGTGTATAGAGGGTAACTCAGTGGGACAGGCAGCATCTCTGGAGAGAAGGAATGGGTGACGTTTCGGGTCGAGACCCTTCTTCAGACTCAGGTTGGAGAGTCAACCACCCCTATTGTGTATAGAGGTTTGGACAGTTGTACAGGACGTTGGTGAGGCCACATTTGGAGTATAGTGTTTATTTTTGGTCACCCTGCTATATGAAAGATATTGTTAAGTTGGAAAGAGTGCAGGGAAAACTTGCGAGGATGTTGACAGATCTAGAGGTCCTGAGCTACACGGAGAGTTCGGGCAGGCCAGGACTATATTCCTTGGAGCACAGGAGGTTGAGGTGTGATTTTATAGAGGTGTATAAAATCATGAAGCGAATACACAGTCATTTTCCCAGAGTAGGAGAATCGCGAAACAGAGGACATAGGTTTAATGTTTAAGGAGAAAGATTTACTAGTAACCTGAATGGCCATGTCCAAACTTTAAGATTTTCAATCATGGACATTTTCATATGATTTAGTTGTTATGTATTCAAATCTCCAGGAATAAGCAAGGATTGCAATTATTGCAACGTGGATTTGCTGTCCATGTAGTTTTCTCACTGTTAGGAATTCTAATTTTTCAATTCCATTTACTAAATAAATAGGTGGACTACTTTTCACACCTTATTTGAGTCAAATTTCACTCCCACTATAAAAAGGTTCCACCCAATCCCACTGTATTAGTAGTGGAGTTCCATACCATTACCCTCCTTGCCCTACTTTCAGATATTAAAATGTTGTATTAATGGAAAAGTTGGAAATGTTGAATTGAGTGAATTAATCACCTGTTCTAGGGAATACAACGGTGTAATACCTACCACAGTTCAGTGATGTGGATGTGGCCTGGCCTTCCCCAACTCTTGAATTCCGTTTAGGAAAGGTTAAGTTTAAAATCTCCAAGGTCAACCGTAAATCCACTTTCTCTCTTCACTCGAGATACTGGCCTTTTATTTCTCCTGGCCTGTGAAACATAATGTCTACAGCCGATTCAACATATGCAAAGAAATGGGAGCTTGGATAATTTGTTTCCATTTTTATTCAATCTCTTTTTTATTTATGAACAAATTATGATTTAACTGGGATTGTGGTTTGAACAATGTTGAAAAATCACCGAATCTGATTTGTCTCATTTTTACAAAGTATAATTTACATAGTTGTTCAGTTAGGTGAAATATTTATATTTGGGATATCTGCCAGTTGCTAATAATATGAAATTAAAACCAAGTCCAGAGTAAAAATGTAATTGGTGCAATAATATAATGCAGGTGATTGAGCACTTGATACCATTGTACAGATTTTCACATTCATTTATGAGGAATAAACGTGCATTAGACGACGCAGGTGTTTAAAAGGACATTGCATGGGATTTGTTTGTGTGTTTTGAACTGCAGCCAAATCACCTAAATCAATAGGGAACTGTAACTCTGCAAATGTTTGTTTTTCCAGTAGTCAGATGATATGTCCTGACATTAAACATCTAGGGACTGCAAAAGGTATTTTCTGACTTCTGCTTTATATTAGCTTTACAAATTGCTCAGGGGAAAAAGTGGTCTGCTTAACCAATTGGGAACCAAAACTTGCTTGGTAACCATGCTACCATCTGACAATCACTCTCCTGTTAGGTTGTGAGATGTTTTATGCACCCAGTGTAGGCAGATAATTATTAAACAAAGGCAGTAAGTGCAAACATAGCTCCTACAAAATACGGGCATTTCATTAAAGCCTTTGCGATTTTGTTGAGGGGAGTAAATGGATCCTCATTGCAGCCAGTTTTGTCTCTGATGACCAGGAAACTGTACATGCGGTAACTATCAAAATGATTAATATGAACAATTCAATAACATTTATCAGACATTCTATATGAAAGATGTATATGGATATAGTATTTGATTAAATGTATTCAGCAGAATAAATCAAAAGTTCCATCAAAAAGTACTGATAAGAAAGCAACACAATGCTGAAGATATGAAAGAAAGTAAAGAATGACAGTGATACATTACTGATTGGCAGCACAGGCTTAACAGATGTTTCCTGTTCCAGTGTTCCCACTTGACTGGTAATATAAATGAAGGGATAAAATAGGATTGCCACGTGGTAATTTTTCATCAGTTTGTATAATCACCTGATTTAAGTAAACGTATCTTGTTGAGCATTGTACCCGAGCTAAGCAGTACTTGGGAGATACAGTGCATTCAGAAAGTATTCAGATCCCTTCACTTTTTCCACATTTTGTTACATTACAGCCTTATTCTAAAATGGATTAAAAAAAATATGTTAATCATCAATCTACACACAATACCCCATAATAAAAATGCGAAAATAGGTGTCTGGAGCACTGGAGCAAGTTTTCATCAAGGATCTTTCGATACTTTGCTCCATTCATCTTTCCCTTGATCCTGACTAGTCTCCCAGTTCCTGCCGATGAAAAACATCCCCTCAACATGATGCTGCCACCACCATGCTTCACCGTAGGTATCAAGTCAAGTCAAGTCAAGTCACATTTATTTATATAGCACATTTAAAAAACAACTCTTGTTGGCCAAAGTGCTTTACATTTGTTAAAAGAATAATATAAACAAACAAACTACATACATATATACATATAGCCCTCGCTCAGAGGACGTCAAGAAAGGCTTGGGAGTATAGATAAGTTTTTAGTCTTGACTTAAAGGAGTCGATGGAGGGGGCAGTTCTGATGGGAAGGGGGATGCTGTTCCACAGTCTAGGTGCTGCAACCGCAAAGGTGCGGTCGCCCCTGAGCTTATGCCTAGACCGCGGGATATTCAGCAACCCCGTCAGCCGATCTGAGGGACCTGGAGGTGGAGTGGTGGGTGAGAAGACTTTTAATGTAGGTGGGGGCAAGCCCATTGAGGGCTTTGTAGACAGAGGAGGATCTTGAAATGTATACGGAACCGCACAGGGAGCCAGTGGAGAGATGCCAGGATCGGGGTGATGTGGTCCCTTTTTGGGTGCCCATCAGGAGTCTCGCTGCGGCGTTTTGGACCAGTTGCAGGCGGGACAGGGACGATTGGCTGATGCCAGTGTAAAGGGAGTTGCAGTAATCTAGGCGGGAGGAGATAAATATGTGGATGATCTTTTCGAGGTCATCAAAGTGTAGGAATTGTTTTATTTTAGCTATCGTCCGAAGCTGAAAGAAGCTAGCTTTTACCACGGCATTGACTTGTTTGTCAAATTTCAGTGCTGAGTCAAATATCACGCCAAGGTTTTTGACATGTGGTTTGAGTAGTGGGGTAAGGCTTTGAAGGCTGCGTGCTATCATTTTGATGGTATGGTATTGGCCAGGTGATGAACGGTGCCTGGTTTCCTCCAGACGTGACGCTTGGCATTCAGGCCAAAGAGTTCAATCTTGGTTTTATCAGACCAGAGAATCTTGTTTCTCGTGCCTTTTGGCAAACTCCAAGCGGGCTATCATGTGCCTTTTACTGAGGAGTGGCTTCCGTCTGGCCACTCTACCATAAAGGCCTGATTGGTGGAGTGTTGCAGATATAGTTGTCCTTCTGGAAGGTTCTCCCATCTCCACAGAGGAACTCTGGAGCTCTGTCAGAGTGACCATCTGGTTCTTGGTCACCTCCCTGATCAAGGCCCTTCTCCCCCGATTACTCAGTTTGGCCAGGGGCTAGCTCTAAGAAGATTCTTGGTGGTTCCAAAGTTCTTCCATTTAAGAATGACGGAGTCCACTGTGTTCTTCGGGACCTGCAATGCTGCAGAAATTGTTTCATACCCTTCCACAGGTCTGTGTCTCGACACAATCCTGTCTCGGAGGTCTACAGACAATTCCTTCGTCTTCATGGCTTGGTTTTTGCTCTGACATGCACTGTGGGACCTTTTATAGACAGGTGCGTGCCTTTCCAAATCATGTCCAATCAATTAAATTTATTGGACTCCAATCAAGTTGTAGAAACATCTCAAGGATAATCAATGGAAACAGGATGAACCTAAGCTCAATTTTGAGTGTCATAGCAAAGAGTCTGAATACTTATGTAAATGTGATATTTCAGTTATTTCTTTTTAATTACTTTGCAAAAATTTCTAAACACTTGTTTTTGCTTCTTCATTCTGGGTATTGTGTGTAGATTGATGATTAAAAAATGAATTTAATCCATTTTTAAATAAGGCTGTAACCTAACAAAATGTGGAAAAAGTGAAGAGGTCTGAATACTTTCTGAATGCACTGTATATGTTCAGTCTGTGATTGATTGGGTTTCACTCACAGTTTGACATTTGAATTGGTATTGACGAGGGAAGGCCAGAGTTTTGTTTGCTATTCAGTGATCTTTGCTGTATTGCATTTTCTTGGGATGATACAGACTTAATTATTTGTTCATTCAAAGATGGTGGTTTGGGGGAAGTGGTTCCACGTTCACTGGAACCATATTCTTGCTGCGGTTACCATGTTTAATGTAGGTGAAGCCAAAGGGAAGATCAGTAAGGCAAAAAATGCTAAGCATGCTTTATACATGGTAGTCACTGGATTTTATAACTGCACAAATACAGCAATAGCAATCCTAAGAGTTGTACAAATTATACCTTGTACCACTAAACAAGCAATCTTAGAGTAGTAGAGAACTATAATGTAAAGCAATTAACTAAATCGTTCTCTTTACATTCGATTATACTGTTCATTTTTTAAACAAGTTATTTTAATGCAAAATAGCAATATTATCTAAACAATTGCAGGCATTATTTTAATCCCAGATGCTGCTCTTGTTCTGTTAATTATTGGAAGCAAGTTTGTGCTTGAATTTTTTCCAGAACCTTTTTCTTTTGTTACAGCCTGAAAATATTATGTTGCTGGATAAAAAGTCACGCAAACCTCGGATTAAGCTCATTGACTTTGGTTTGGCACATGAAATCGATTTTGGGCAGGAATTTAAAAACATCTTTGGAACTCCAGAGTTTGTCGGTAGGTATCTTTAAAAGGCCAATCTGACACCAGCTTGATCTTTTCTCTGGTTATAGTGATAACATTTATTTTTCAATACTTTGAGATCGATACATTTATTTTGTAAAATTATTGTATGGCTATTCCTCCATGTTCTGTTTGCAGGAGGTGGGAATGGGCAAGTGGAGTTTATGGTATGTGTGTGCATGCTGAAAATGACCCCATAAATGGGGATTCGCATAATAGTATGGAACAGAATAACGTGGCCTGGGATTCACTAAATTAGGGTGATAACAAAATTAGCAATTATGAAGAATTTAGTGTATAGACCAGGGGAACAGTTAAGATTGCCCACCAGCACGCTAGTTCCAGAAATAGTGTCAGTTCTGATTTATACAATCTTTTTCCACTCATACTTCTGAACCACATTGGGGGAATACACTTGTTTTGTACTTGGCAGCAAAGGTTGTACCAAGCCTCAAGTTTTAAAGATCTGAGGCTATGCCCTTCCTAACTTCTGCTGTGAATATACGTTCACAACCAGACCCCTTCAATTTTGATCACTCAGACATACAGTATAATTTGTCAGTCAATTCTGAAATGAAGGGTTGCTCAATTTATTCATATAAATTTAGCCTTGCACATTCTGTTGGAAGGTTAATGGTGACAGGCTACCTGGTCACTCTTCTACATTCTGCTGCTTCTTTCAAGCTGATTGCATTTTTATTCAGAAACACCATGCATTTAAGTTTCTCCCCTATTGTTTCCTCCTGGAATCTACTAAAGTAACAAAATGATGTGCCCTTAAAGTTGATTTACTAACCATGCCTGCTACATTCTTAGGTGGACAAAAGTGCTGGAGAAACTCAGCGGGTGCAGCAGCATCTATGGAGCGAAGAAAATAGGCAACGTTTCGGGCCGAAACCCTTCTCCATAGATGCTGCTGCACCCGCTGAGTTTCTCCAGCACTTTTGTCTACCTTAGATTTTCCAGCATCTGCAGTTCCTTCTTAAACAGCTACATTCTTACCCAGTTCATGAAAAGATATGACGAACAGGGGTACACCAATCCCTGTAGCACACTGCTGGTTACAGACCTCTAGTCTGAAAAACAACTCTTCCACGACCACCCTCTGATCCTACCATCAAGCACATTTTATATCCAGTTGTCTGGTTTATCCTGAAATCCATGTGATTTCAGCCCAGCTTACCATATGGGACATTGTCTACATGGACCACAGCAAGGCCTTAGACAATGTCTCCCATCCTGCCTCCGTCAATCCCCTTGACCACCTCTTCATATAAACTCTTATCAGATTAGTAAGACATAATTTCCCACACAAAAGCTATGCTGACTAACCCTAATCAGTCCTTATCTTTCAATGTTGGTAGATCCTGTCTCTCAGAATCCCCTCTAGTAGGTGATGTTAAGTTCACTGGCACAACTTTTGTAATGTGGATATGTTTCAAAATTCACAGTTCACTTCTTTGAATTCTTTGATTGCCATGGTTTTCTCCACAGTAGATACAGATGGGAAATATATTCACTTCTACACAGTTGTCATTTTAGGGCATTTAACTTTCCCAGTATAGACTAGGACTGACATGGTGCCAAGAACTTAGATATAGTGAAATTTGTAAAATGTGTTCAGGAAAGTTTCCTCAGCAAATATGTACCAGGCCCTACATGGGAGAGGCCAAACCTTGATCTACTCTTAGGAAATTATGGAGGGCAAGTGAATGAAGTGTCCATGAGCGAGCATTTTGGGACCCATGACCACTGTTCTATTAGTTTTTAAAAAGTTATGGATAAAGACCGGGCGATCCCACAAGTTAAAATTCTGAATTGGGGCAAGGCATACTTTGATAGAATTAAACAGGAACTTGCTCAAGTTGTTGGGAGGAGGTTGTTTGTGCGCAAAGGAACGTACAGGAAACGGGATACTTTTAAAACATCAGGCGATTTCCGGGCATGCATTAGCGTACGGTTGTTTAGAACCAAAGTGTTGTGCTATTTTGATATCTTTTTAAACGTAAAGTAAATTGAAATGATCTGGATCTAAATGGAAAATAGGTGGCTTTGCAGTTGGCATAATGTTCTTATATTTCAGAATAACAGCTGTAAAAGGGCGTTAATTTTAAGTTTGTTTCATGCAATCTGAATAATTTCAAATTGAAAGAAATCAATGAGCATGAAGCAATAACAGTGGAACATTCACAACAGCTGCACTAAAACGATATTTAAAGACCTCTAACTTTGAAGCAGCTGTAAAACAAAAACATTGCATCAAGAGTAAATTCCGATTGTTCTTGAGTTAGGGTGTGTTGACGCTATTAACCTCTATAGAGTTTCAACTGATGTACCGAACTAAAGATTTCATCTTTATTAACACTCGAGTAATTTAAACATGCAGGCAAACCATTGAGTTCTAATAACTTCTCATTTATTTTACAATTTAAACTTAACACTTCTTAAACTAAATGACAAAACTCATGACTTGGATTCAGATATTACCCATATGAATGAATTGCCAGATCCACTCCGTTGGTCGGGGGTTCTCCGAGTTTCGAAATCGGGTCCCTTCTTCTTAGAAACATAGAAAATAGGTGCAGGAGTAGGCCATTCAGCCCTTAGAGCCTGCACCGCCATTCAATATGATCATGGCTGATCAACCAACTCAGTATCCTGTACCTGCTTTCCTCCATACCCCTGATCCCTTTAGCTACAAGGGCCACATCTAACTCCCTCTTAAATATAGCCAATGAACTGGCCTCAACTACATTCTGTGGCAGAGAATTCCAGAGATTCACCACTCTGTGTAAATTTTTTTTTCTCATCTCAGTCCTAAAAGATTTCCCCTTTATCCTTAAACTGTGACCCCTTGTTCTGGACTTCCCCAACATCGGGAACAATCTTCCTGCATCTAGCCTGTCCAACCCCTTAAGAATTTTGTAAGTTTCTATAAGATCCCCCCTCAATCTTCTAAATTCTAGCGAGTACAAGCCGAGTCTATCCAGTCTTTCTTCATATGAAAGTCCTGACATCCGAGGAATCAGTCTGGTGAACCTTCTCAGTACTCCCTCTATGGCAAGAATGTCCTTCCTCAGATTAGGAGACCAAAACTGTACGCAATACTCCAGGTGTGGTCTCACCAAGACCCTGTACAACTGCAGTAGAACCTCCCTGCTCCTATACTCAAATCCTTTTGCTATGAATGTTAACATACCATTCGCTTTCTTCACTGCCTGCTGCACCTGCATGCCTACTTTCAATGACTGGTGTACCATGACACCCAGGTCTCGTTGCATCTCCCCTTTTCCTAATCGGCCACCATTCAGGTAATAGTCTACTTTCCTGTTTTTGCCACCAAAGTGGATAACCTCACATTTATCCATATTATACTGCATCTGCCATGCATTTGCCCACTCACCCCAGCCTATCCAAGTCATCTTTCAGCCTCCTAGCACCCTCCTCACAGCTAACACTGCTCCCCAGCTTCGTGTCATCCGCAAACTTGGAGATGTTGCATTCAATTCCCTCGTCCAAATCATTAATATATATTGTAAATAGCTGGGTCCCAGCACTGAGCCTTGCGGTACCCCACTAGTCACTGCCTGCCATTCTGAAAAGGACCCGTTAACTCCTACTCTTTGCTTCCTGTCTGCCAGCCAGTTCTCTATCCACATCAATACTGAACCCCCAATACCGTGTGCTTTAAGTTTGTATACTAATCTCTTATGTGGGACCTTGTCGAAAGCCTTCTGAAAGTTCAGATATAACACATCCACTGGTTCTCCCTTATCCATTCTACTAGTTACATCCTTGAAAAATTCTATAAGATTCGTCAGACATGATTTACCTTTCATAAATCCATGCTGACTTTGTCCATTGATTTCACCATTTTCCAAATGTGCTGTATCCCATCTTTAATAACTGACTCTAGCAGTTTCCCCACTACCGATGTTAGACTAACAGGTCTGTAATTCCCCGTTTTCTCTCTCCCTCCCTTTTTAAAAAGTGGGTTACATTAGCTACACTCCAATCCTCAGGAACTACTCAGAATCTAAAGAGTTTTGAAAAATTATCACTAATGCATCCACTATTTCTGGGGCTACTTCCTTAAGTACTCTGGGATGCAGCCTTTCTGGCCCTGGGGATTTATCGGCCTTTAATCCATTCAATTTACCTAACACCACTTCCCGGCTAACCTGAATTTCACTCAGTTCCTCCATCTCATTTGACTCCCGGTCCCCTGCTATTTCCGGCAGATTAATTAAGTCTTCCTTAGTGAAGATTACAGAACCAAAGTAGTTATTCAATTGGTCTGCCATGTCCTTGTTCCCCATGATCAATTCACCTGTTTCCGACTGCAAGGGACCTACATTTGTTTTAACTAATCTTTTTCTCTTCACATATCTATAAAAACTTTTGCAGTCAGTTTTTATGTTCCCTGCCAGTTTCTTTCATAATCTATTTTCCCTTTCCTAATTAAACCGTTTGTCCTCCTCTGCTGGACTCTGAATTTCTCCCAGTCCTCTGGTAGGCTGCTTTTCTGGCTAATTTGTATGCTTCATCTTTTGTTTTGATATTATCCCTGATTTCCCTTGTTATCCACGGATGCACTACCTTCCCTGATTTATTCTTTTGCCAAACTGGGATGAAACAATTGTTGTAGTTCATCCATGCAGCCTTAAATGCCTTCCATTGCATATCCACCGTCAACCCTTTAAGAATCAATTGCCAGTCTATCTTGGCCAATTCACGTCTCATACCCTCAAAGTTACCTTTCTTTAAGTTCAGAACCCCTTGCTTCTGACCCTCCATCAGGGCCATTCTTGTGGTGGATGTTCCCAGGTCGTCGCTGCTGATGTCTCGGACTGCAGGGGGTGGAAATCGCTTTCAAAACATGGGGGGGGGGGGAACACAATTTCCTGGTGGCCACGCACACTCACACACACCTGACCTGGTTGGTGACCGACTCCGAACTCCAGCAACGTCCGCCCGAATCGTGGGGATTGAATTTGGCCCGTTCGCAGGGCCTTTCATAGCCCGGCGCGGCTTCAAACCGGCCGCGGGATCATCTATTGCCCGGCTGGGGGCTTCAACATCGGGAACCTCGATCGCCTCGACGCAGCAATTTGACCGCGGGGCGGTGGAAAATCCCGCAGCCGATTTTAAGCCAGCCGGGCGATGAATGGTCCTGCGAGCAGCCGATTCAAGCTCCGCTGTATGATCTTTGCTCCACCAGGACGTCTCCCTCCTCCAATCACCGTGCTCTATCCTTTGTCCCACCCCCATACTTCCGCCTCCTAATCGACCCCTCCCTCCTCCAATCATCGTGCTGAATCATCATTTCCCCCCCCCCCATTACCTGTTGACTGACGTCTCTCTCGTTCAATCGCGCCCTCGATCATCAGTCCTACCCCCACTGTCTCGCGGAAAACTGAGTTTTTAAACATTTTTTTCACTGAATTTCAAAATCCGGATTACAAGACATGGGGGGATTGTCCCCCACCTCTCAAAACATGGAGGGGACGCGTTCCCCCCCCCCCCCCATTTCTGCCCATGTCGGACTGCCCTTTATTTAATACCATTTTCCCTTCAATCTTCGAAAGGAAGTCTTTGTTCTCAACCAAGGCTCACATGACTTTGAAGTCAATCATTTTAAGTTGTCACTCCTCCTAGGGCTGAATAAAGAAATCACATCTTTGTTTCTTATCAGGCTATAGAGTTCTTAATTGCATTGCTTGTTCATATCTCCTTCTCATTATAGTTATTTTGCAAAATGTCCGTTTCAGGCACCTTATCTTCTCAAGGCCCACACTGCATAGCCATGAAGTTACCTTCAGCTCTGCTCTCACCAGATGTCAATCATGTGACCATTTTCACTGTGCTCCTTTGTTCTCCTGGCTCCAGCATTTTGCTCTGTCTCTCTCTAGCTCGAAGTATACTCCTAAAGCCTGTCGGGATACTTGACATCCAGTCTCTGGCAAAGGGTGTTAGGGAAAACTGACCCATGTAGGATTATCATAGCCAGAGGAGGTAATGAGATGTTCTAGCAGCAAAATATCTAAAATGGGGGGAAATCAATTCCTTTGGCCATACAAGCAAAACTTTAGATCTTGTGAGACTAATTATTTAATTTTATGTTATAGCTCCAGAAATAGTAAACTATGAACCTCTTGGCCTGGAGGCTGATATGTGGTGAGTAAAATATAAACTGAGCCATTGAATAGATTGTTCAAGCACACATTTGCAGATATATAACAGCACTCTTCTCTTGAATTTCAGGAGTATTGGAGTCATAACTTACATTCTGTAAGTATAACAATTTTAACAATTGTTCATTTTCTCATGGTAGAAAGTTATTCTGGTAGTCTTGTCAAGTACTTGTCATGTTGGCTTTCATTTGCAGGAACAGTAGCTTGTTTGGTGTTATCACGACATTAGTACTCAGTGCATCTGAAATATGCCTCGTTTTACTATACATTCCTGAGGGATCGTTTTTCTGAAGTGTTGAATTAAAATCTGAAAAATACAATACAAATTGCTTTTGGAGTGCTGAGATTTTGTTTTCTTAGATGTAATTGCTTAGAGGCCTAAATCAATGGGATTGCTCCAAGAATAATTAAATCTTAAATCAATTATAATTATTTTTAAAGTTGCACTAAGCCATGGAGATAATAGGTCACGATGGAGATTTATGGTCACAGAGCACAAATAATGATCCAGCTTCTCTTTCATGTAAGTTGGAGGTTATGGATATCCCCTTACAAATCAGCCCATTGTTTTCCTTTGTTATTTGAGGGAAGGAGGGAGAGTTGGATAGTGAGACATGCCAACACAGTGGAAAGGCTACTTGAATTTTGTATCTGAAGTATGGAACGTACAAGGATCAATTGGTTAAAAAAATCAGAGAACATTTCAAAGATAAAATTAAATTACCTTAATTAAAAGCTGATTGTGGGAATTTCCAAAAATAATGGTTTTATTAACACAAGGAGGCTAAAATTAATTCTACTGATAAGGGATTAACAATTTACCATAATGTTATTTTCATAAGTAATTAAGAGGTTTCCATTGGCCTGTGTCAAACCGATGTTGGGGGGGATTTCTGTTTGTAGTCCTGGTGGTATTGGGCTCAATCCTCTGGTATTTGTTTTATGAGAACTTAGTTAAGCATGGAACTTTTTTGAACAGCTATTTCATACATATGACATTGTTCTGAAGTTTCTGTCATTCTCTTTTAATTAGCTTGAGTGGTGCATCACCATTCTTGGGTGACAGCAAACAAGAAACATTAGCCAATGTTTCAGCTGTGAACTATGAATTCGATGAGGAATTTTTCAAGAATACTAGTGGCTTGGCGAAAGACTTTATCCAGAAACTACTTGTGAAAGATCCCAAGTATGTCTTCAATACCCTTTCCAAAATGTTACTTCAGTGAACTTTAATGTTCTTTGCATGTTAAACACATATTAACATTGAAGTTACTAACCACTTAGTTATTTGATGATACTCAGTCACTTCGAGTATAAGAGCTGTGAAAGTTGCTGTCTACCAAAGTAATTGATCTTGGACCTGAAATTGTCCTCTCATTCTCTGAGTTTGAGGGGGAAATATCTCTCCTGGTTTCTGTTTCTGATTGCAGTTCATTGTGTGGTTTGGTAAGATCAGTTGCAAAATTCTGTTTGGCTGACATACCGATACCCAAGTCCATCGATCATTGGAAAAACAAGTCTGGTCCATCTTCCAGTTTTCCCCATTATTATTTTCATGGAATAAATGGAGACTAGTGTAGAACAATTACCCAGTTTTATGTCAGTGAAGAAATAATAGGTCAAATGAGCATCATAGGTTAAAATTCTCATGCTTGCAAAAGAAAGTGAGATTAACCACAATGCTCAATATAAATGTACAAATTATTGAATGAAGATCAATTCTCCCCATGTTTCACTATATTTCACAATTGCATTTCAGTGTTAAAAACATGTGCCACAATTTTTTTTTAAAGACTTAACGAAGCTTTCACTTCTATGATGATTTTGCTAAACTGAACTCTTTGTCATTGTTCACATGTTCAGCTATGCCAATGATCGCCAAGGGTATTCTAACTGCTTATTTGTGGTCAAAAGACAGCCTAAGCAGGTGATTCCATTGTCATTTTAACATTCAGAGCCAAGCTGTGCCAAGCTATGGATTAATAAAAATAATAAAAATCAGTTTCCATACTCACTACACCCCTAAGTACAGAAAGAACTATCTAAAATTGGGTGAAGGGAAGAATAACAAATATTTCCATTTTCACACCATGCACCACACGTTAATTTTTTTTTATTTATTGCTTTATTAAGGATCTTTTTTATGTATTATGACATTTGAAGTACTGTTTTGAACAAAAAAAAACTAAAATACTCACAGGAGTCTGGCAAAGACATTGGGTTGAAAGGTTAGTTTAAGTTAGTAGGATTTGTTTTCATAAGATTGTTGCAGTATTTTCAACAATTCTGCATTCTACCTTTGTCTCTAACAGGAAAAGAATGGCAATACAAGATAGCTTGCAGCACCCATGGATCAAGGTGTGCTTTTCTATAAGTATTTAAGACTTTGGCTTAACACACAAAAGGAGAGAATGCATAACACATCTTAAATCAATTCTTTGAATAAATTATTATACCTAAGTTTAAATTAAATGATTGGAAAGTATCTATTTTTTAAATAAAACCAAAGAAATTATCTTTTAAGAAAAAAGGTGATTTAAAATTTTGAATTAGTTATTTTTCCAGTGGAACAAATGTGTGATTTAAAAATATATATATATATTATTGTTATTATTAGAACTGTCTTAAATTACCCCCAAAATCAAAATTTAGATGGTTACACCTTTCCCACCTACTCTGCATTTAATCCATCAAAATTATTGCCTTCTATCATGCAAGAGTAAGCTGGGAAGATAACTAACCAAATTCAGTGGTACATTTCTAAAGAATGTTCCAGCAATATTTATTTTAGAACAATAAATGTTGGAATAAAAGTTTCTGGCCTTTCTGTTGCATTAGAAACAATGTCCATCTACAATACTAATTGCGCAATATCAATGGCATATTTCACATGTTTCAAAGCCAGATTGCAAGATAATAATAATAATATAAATGGAAATATAAAAAATGTGTGTATGGAAATAAATTATAAAGAAGCAATACTGTATAGCCAGGATTTCCAAAAAATCAAATTGAATGTTGGTATTTTTAGCATGGATTATTTCTGTTTAGCCAAGCCTGGCATGTGCATGCTGCAGCAATAGGTTTGTGGGGTAGGTATATCTTGATTGCAGTTGGGTACATTAGTTCTCATCAGGTCTTGAATCTTCTAAGCAAGCTTGGATATGTTTAGAGGAAGAAAGACATGAATGTTTCTTCCTACACCTTGCAGTGAATCTACAGAAAAATTGCTTTGATATATTCATAGTCATACAGCATGGAATCTGGTCCTTTGGTCCAACCCGTCCATGCCCACCAAGATGCCCCATCTAAGCTAGTCTCATTTACCATCATTAGGCCCATATCCCCTTTAAAGCCTTCCTATCTATGTACCTGTACAAATATTGTCATTAAATGTTATTGGTGATGATTATACATCAGTTTAATATGTCTAATGACAGCTTTGCTTTATTGACTGAGGGAAAAGCTGTTTCAATGATGATCCAGGCCTACAGTTGCACAGGAATTACAATACTTGTGTGTTTATTTCCAACTCCTAAAAGCTAGGATGTAATTACTTTTATTCATGACATTTCAGCCAAAGGACAGTCAGCAGGCTCTCAGCAGAAAAGCGTCTGCTGTAAATATGGAGAAGTTCAAAAAGTTTGCAGCCCGCAGGAAATGGAAGGTATGTGGATTTTACTAATATTCAATATTTACAGAACCATATTTGGTCACTCCACTCAGAACTGAATACAAATTGACAGGAATTTCGATCAGGTCATTTTACCCATTCTTTTTCTAGTAATAAAGGGAAAGGTACAAGGAAGGATATGAACAATAGAAAGTACAGACAGATGTTTCATGGTGATAAAGGGAAAGTTATTTCAAAATGTAGTTGTTTCAGAATTCAATGGTCAGACAATATCCAATATTTTCATATAAAAGAAAGAGCAAACTCATTTATATGTCCAAGTGTGTCTAAGATCAATAAAGTTTTGAAGTGTAACTTGAGGCTAGGCATTTGGACCTATTTTGACAATAAATGGGTTAATTAGATATGAAAATGTAACCTTGCATGGAGCTTGCACAATATGAATTCTTCTTTGCTAATTTAAAAACAAAACTCTAAAGATCATTGAAATTAAGATCAGCAAAAACAAGTTAAATATTCATAAAATCATTTTTAGCCAGCGATTGACATGTGAAGTTGATTGCCCATATAAATAGTACAGCAATAAATGAAAAAAAGTGATGTGTTGATTAATAAATGAGATTCACTGATAAGATATAATAGTGTAATGAGGTGCTGCTTTATAAACTAATGCATGGCAGATGCAGTATAATGTGGATAAATGTGAGGTTATCCACTTTGGTGGCAAGAACAGGAAGGCAGATTATTATCTGTATGGTGTCAGATTAGGAAAAGGGGAAGGTACAACGAGACCTGGGTGTCCTTGTACATCATCCACTGAAAGTAAGCTTGCAGGTACAGCAGGCAGTGAAGAAAGCCAATGGCATGTTGGCCTTCATTGCGAGAGGGTTTGAGTTTAGGAGCAAGGAGGTCCTACTGCATTTGTACAGGGCCCTAGAATATTGTGTGCAATTTTGGTATTGACATTATTGCTATTGAGCGAGTGCTGCATAGATTCACCGGGTTAATTCCCGGAATGGCGGGACTGACATATGAAAGAATGGGTTGACTGGGCGTGTATTCACTGGAATTTAGAAGGATGAGAGGGGATCTTATAGAAACATTTAAATTCTTAAAGGATTGGACAGGCTAGATGCAGGAAAAATGTTCCTGATGTTGTGGGAGTCCTGAACTAGGGGGTCACAGTTTAAGAATAAGAGGTAGGCCATTTAGGACTGAGATGAGGAAAATTTTCACCCAGAGAGTTGTGAATCTGTGGAATTCTCTGCCGCAGAGGCAGTGGAGGCCAAATTACTGAATGTTTTCAAGAGCGAGTTAGATTTACCTCTTGGGGGCTAAAGGAATCAAGGGATATGGGGGGGAACAGGATTTTTGATGATCAGTCATGATCATATTGAATGGCTCGAAGGGCCAAATGGCCTACTCCTGCACCTATTTTTCTATGTTTCTACAAATCCGACGGACCAATTAACTACTTCGGGTAATTATATTTTTGTGAAGTTGCAATATTTAACAGTTGGAAATTATTTTCTTGTTTTATCACTTGCTCTGTCGTCATGTTCTCTGTCAGATGTTATAAAATAATACTGTACCTTGGTTAATAATGGGTGCATTAATCTACAGAGTATCGTATCTCGATGCTTGTTGAGGAAGTGATTGCAATTACTAATTCAGTGCATAAATCTGCTTCGTGAAATGATGCTTAATAAAAACTGTTACATAAGTTCTCGGAGCAGAATTAGGCAATTTGGCCCATCAAGTGTACTCTGCCATTCAATCATGGCTGATCTATCTTTCCCTCTCAACCCCATTTTCTTGCCTTCTCCCCATAACCCCTGACGCCCTTTGCTGAGATAAACAAAAATCAATATAAGTATACTGTTTTAATTATCCATCCAATCTGAGCTGATTTGAAAATATAGTTATGCAAAAGTAGATGTCACTTTTCAATTCTAATTTAAACTTGATTTCACTTTGGCTCAATCCACAATTTTATTTTTTTAACATTTTATGGTGCTTTTAATTTTACCAAGGAAATTGTTATCCGTTCCATTATTGCAAATGAAATACCCATCCACTTTCTGGATTTCTTCTTTTAAACTGGTCTTATTAAGAATAAAGTTGAACTCTGTTTTAAACAATTACTAATTTGCTATGAAATTAAAGATCAAATGATGAAGAATCTTAGTTTAAATGACTAGTATCTTATTGCAAATCATACCTGCCATTCTCAGATAATTCTTACCAATCTGTTGGCAAAAATGATTTTCTATTTAAACACATTTGTATTATGTGTACTGAAATGATGTGCCCCAATTTTAGGTACAGTTGCATCTCAATATAATTGTGTATTTTTCCTTATGGGCCTGTCCCACTTAGGCGACTTTTTAGGCGACTGCAGGAGACTATGCAGTCGCCACATGTTCGCGGGTGGGTGCTGGGGAGTCGCCTTCATGGTCGTGAGGAGTTCCCGCATTCTGGGAATTAGTCACGGCCTCATTATGGTAGCTGTGAATTTTTCAACATGTTGAAAAATTAGCGGCGACTGGAATGAAGCCGCCATGGAGAGTAGCGTGAATTCTCGAGCCGTAGGTGGGTCGCCAGGAGGTCCTAATGGGTTGCCAGGAGGTCGGAGGTTCTCGTAGGTTGTAGCCGGTGCTGACTGGTTAATTTCATTGGCTCGTTGTGGGAAAAAAAAGGTAAGCAGTAGTTTTCAGAACCAAGGATAACCGACCGGTAATGTTAAATGTCCGCCGAGCTTCACAGCCGTGTATCTCAGGCTTCTTAAAAGTTGTCTCCACTCCTTCTCCCCCCTCCCGCCCCCTCTCCCCCCCCTCTTTTAAAGGACTTACCATACACTGTCCTTTTTTTAGCTGTCTTTTTACAGCGCCAACCTTCCTGTTCATCGCGGTGTGTGTCTGTTTCACCTTGGCTTTGCACCGTGTGAATATTTTAGACAGCGCTTCTCCCGCTTGCCCTGTCCCCCGCCTGCATAACGGGCTGGTGAAGGAAGCGATGTGTTTGTGTGTGTTCCACTCTGACAGTCGCCGTTCCAGTTGCTGGTTTTTCAGGCGACTGCCGGCAATTTGGCAGTCGCCGGCAGTCCGCTGAAAAATCGCCTGTGAGACAGACCCATTAAGCTTTCAAAATAAGGCCTGTAAATTTAAAGCTGCCTGTAACATTCTATCTATTTAGAATTCATTCCATGTCCCACTGCTGTTGACTAGTTGATTATTTGTGTGAAGTGAAAGTTCTCAATGTGTTCAATTGAAACTTTGCTGCCAAGTTAATTTGTTAAATTGTTGTTTCTTTAGCAATCAGTAAGGCTAATATCATTGTGCCAACGGCTATCAAGATCATTCCTTTCTCGGAGCAACATGAGTGTTGCTAGGAGTGAGGACACTTTGGTAAGTACCTGAACAAAAATCAATTCAGCAGCTGAGGACTTGGTTTCTTTTTGTGATGCTGGGAAATAGGAAAGATTGTGTATTTGTATTCTAGCTATAGTTCGGGGCAGTCTGCTGTTTCTCTCTGGCTTATTCATGGTTCACTGTACCATACAGCCCAAGACTATCGTCCAGTAAAAAGGGATAGAAAATAAACAAACAACAACTATGTTTTTAATTTTCTTCTTCCATTTTGTTTCCCTATCGTTGAAAAAGCATCGCTATTGCAATATTGACTCCTTTGATGCTGCTCATCCACCATAATTCAGGAGACTGATGTCACTGACATTATGGTTTATCTGCAACCAAAACCCACGTACTAATCACAGACTAGCGACTGAGTTGAAAGGAGGAACGCTGCATAGTTTTCCGGTTATGAAAACACTCTGTGTTGACCCAGGTTCTGCATCAAATTGAACTTCACTGAAACTAATTGTGACTTTTTTACCATTGTTAAACACATATTGGTGTATCCAAACCAACCCGCCTTCAAACCTCTGCTCATCATAATACCAGTTAGTACAGAACAGATCAGGTTCAACCTAGGTTCATGGAAGCCTGTACTGTTTAATTGCACAACACATTAACATGCTAATAAAGCTGGGATGTACATGAATTTTGACAATGTCACGCTGAAGAGCTAAGGCTGGACACAATTCCACCAGTCTCGCTTAAAAAGTATTGATTTAAAAAATGGAATTACAAGTTTGATTTCCATGATTCCGAATTGTTGGCAGATCTATATATAAATTATAGATAGACACAAAAAGCTGGAGTAACTCAGCAGGTGAGACAGCATCTCTGGAGAAAAGGAATAGGTGACGTATCGGGTTGACTATTCCTTTTCTACAGAGATGCTGCCTCATCCGCTGAGTTACACCAACTTTTCGTGTCTTCAGTTTAAAACAGCATCTGCAGTTCCTTCCTACACGTTATGTATAAATGAGGTTGCTTTTGAAAATAACATCAACATTCTTGCTTCCTCCCCCATATGTTCAGTAGACTGGTTGACTTCCAAAATTGATTGTTTGTTTCTCTCCTCCTGATAAGGATGAAGAGGATTCTTTTGTGATGAAAGCAATTATTCATGCCATCAATGATGATAATGTTCCAGGCCTACAACATCTCCTTGGATCCCTTGCCAACTATGACATAAACCAGGCCAACAAGGTAACTTACATCCTTTAATATATCTTGTTAATGCCTCAAGAATTATTTCCTTTCCAGTTTTGGGAACAGGGCATTACTTTAGTGCTAAGCACATAATTTAACAATTTTAAAAGTAGTGTTATATTTTATAAAACACTGGTAGAACTTAGATTTGTAACTTAAAGTGAGTATAGAATCTAAGATGATACAAAACCAAATCTGCCACATTGTGTATGCTTGAAAGATAAATATTTTGTTTCTGTAGCAAAAAAGCATAACTAGAGTTTAACGGAGCTGAGTGCGAAGTGTTGCATTTTGAGGAGTCAAACCAGGACAGAACCTTCACAGTGAACGGTAGGGAACTGGGAGTGTTGCAGAGCAGAAGGATCTTGGAGTACAGGAGCATAGTTCCCTAAAAATACTTTTCACCGGTAGATAGGATGGTAAAGCAGGCTTTAGCACATTGGCTTTCATCAATCAGGATACTGAGTATAGAAGATGGGATGTTATGTTACAATTGCATAAGACATTGGTGAGGTCGCATTTGAAGTATTGTATTCAATTTTGGTCATCCTGCTATAGGAAGGATGTCATTATGCTGCAAAAAGTGCAGAGAAGGTTTATGTGGATGTTGCCAGGACTTGAGTGGCTGATCTATAATGAAACGTTGTATAGGCTAGGACTTTATTCCTTCAAGCACAGAGGGTGCTGGGTATATGGAATGAGCTGCCTGAGAGATAGTTGAGGCAGGTATTATAACAGCATTTAAAAGGCATTAGACAGGTACATGGACAGGAAACGTTTCGAGGGATATGACCAAACGTGGACAAATGAGACTAACTTAGAAGGGCATCTTGGTCAGCATGGACGAGTTAGACCAATGGATCTGTTTCTGTGCTGTATGACTATGACTTGCCTAACATAACAATCATTCACATTATGAAGGTAATTGGAGTTATGTAAAAAAATCAAAAAGTCTTCAATAGTTTTGAACTTGGATACTTTGCATCGAAGAAAGTTTGCATTAATATGAAGAAGTGCCACTTGCTGTAGATGTGTAGTTTACACTGGATTGCCAATGTTAAATAACTTAACAGGTCGCTTTCCATTCAAACAAATATTTGTTTGCATTATTTTACAATAGTTTCATAAAACCAACTACAATTGTTACCTCTCTTAATTCACAGATTTTTCCCAAATCTATCAAGAGGAGCTATTTGACTTTCAGTATGATGAGTAGTATGGGAACTTGGAGTAGGAGGTGCCCTCATCCACAGTTACATTGCTTTGGGTTTCAAATATGGCATTATCAACCAAATGCCTATAAGAAGGGACACCGCAACACTGCTCTCTCTCCCCATCCCCCCCACTCACAACAAGGGCAGAGTCCCCCTAGTCCTCACCTTTCATCCCACCAGCCGTCACATACAACAAGTGATCCTCCGTGAGTTTCGCCACCTCCAACGTAACCCCACCACTCGCCACATCTTCCCATCTCCTCCCATGTCTGCCTTCCGCAAAGACCGCTCCCTCCGTAACTCCCTTGTCAATTCTTCCCTTCCCTCCCGTACCACCCCCTCCCCTGGTACTTTCCCTTGCAACCGCAAGAGATGCAACACTTGTCCCTTCACCTCCCCCCTCGATTCCATTCAAGGACCCAAGCAGTCGTTCCAGGTGCGACAGAGGTTCTCCTGCATCTCCTCCAACCTCATCTATTGCATCCGCTGCTCTAGATGTCAGCTGATCTACATCGGTGAGACCAAGCGGAGGCTTGCCGATCGTTTCGCCGAACACCTCCGGTCGGTCCGCAATAACCTACCTGACCTCCCGGTGCGGTGGCTCAGCAGTTCAACTCCCCCTCCCATTCCGTATCTGACCTCTCTGTCCTGGGTCTCCTCCATGGCTACAGCGAGCAACACCGGAAATTGGAGGAAATGCACCTCATATTCCGCTTGGGCAGTCTACATCCTGGGGGCATGAACATTGAATTCTTCCAACTCTGCTAGCCCTTGCTGTCCCCTCCCCTTCATCAGCCCTCTGGTTGTCTCCTCCCATCCCCCAGCCCTCGGGCTCCTCCGCCTTTTTTCCTTTCTTCTCCCCACCCCCTATCAGTCTGAAGAAGGGTTTCGGCCCGAAATGTTGCCTATTTCCTTCGCTCCATAGATGCTGCTGCACCCGCTGAGTTTCTCCAGCATTTTTGTGTACCTTCGATTTTCCAGCATCTGCAGTTCCTTCTTTAACAACTATAAGAAGGGTCTTGACCCGATATGTCACCCATTCCTTCTCTCCAGACTGCCTGTCCCGCTGAGTTACTCCAGCTTTTTGTGTTTAAGTACAGTGTGCTTTGGTTGGCAAATTTTTTTTTTATGAAAGCTGATGATTGCAAGGTTTGCAACTTTAAACTGTCTTTCAAGATAAAATCAACAAAGCCACCCAGTACATGATCCAGATTTCAAAGCCTGTGAATGTTTGAACCAGCTTAATGATTATATGGAAAATATGCATCTTGTTTTATAATTATGTAGATTTAACAGATCAATGGTAGCACAAAGTAAAGAGTAAATGCGAGTTTGTTTAAAGGTGAAACAGAATTATTGACCAGTGAAGGTAGGTTGTGATTGTACATATTTGCTTCTAACGCCATACGCTGCTAAAACGCTGCTTAATGCTTCTGATGGTGACTTATTTGGCTTAGATCATTGAACCAGAAAATTATGAACTACAGTCCCAAGATTCGCTAACAAACAGTTCACAAAGATCGTCTTTGTGCTGAGGACACCCTTCACTGTGCTATGTGCAATTGGCTCATAGTTACCATAGAGTCATAGTGATACAGTGTGGAAACAGGCCCTTCGGCCCAACTTGCCCACACCGGCCAACATGTCCCAGCGACTCTAGTCCCACTTGCCTGCGCTTGGTCCATATCCCTCCAAACCTGTCCTATCCATGTACCTGTCTAACTGTTTCTTAAATATTGGGATAGTCCCTGTATCAGTTGAGCCCTACCAGTGCTCAATTTAGTCCATTTAAAAGTCACAAGAGTATGAAAGAAGAACCAGCTTTGGATAAGTATATCTAGGGATTATTATAGCCATTGAGAACTAATTATTATAGCCATTGAGCCATAGCACTGAGAACTAAACTAGTCATTTGTGACTAAGAGTGCATTTAGCTATGGGGAAGCAGTTGGATGAGAGGATGCAATTCTTTACTTGTGTGATTGGTCATCATATTAAAGAAGGAAGTTCTTAAACGCTAGTATTTTGCATTAAAATATCCATGTCCAGTGTGGCTAATGTTGGAGAGGAAATGGCCTTGGAACCTAAGAGATAACTGCAAAGGTAAGGAGGGGCAAGAGTCTCCCAATAATCATTCTGTAAAATAATATAATGCAAGATTATTAAACCCACACATTTAAACCCCTGAGAGCATCACAGTGAATCATTAAGTTTTAGGAGGATATTTGTGACTTGTGTAGAAAGTGGCAACAGTGTGCCTATGGCGGAAGTAGGTATTAAGACAGGTTACAACATGCAGGATGACTCAACAATAGCTTCCTTGTAAAGCACATTTTCTGCAAATGCTGTTCCCATGACAACTGGTATTCCTCCATCTTTAGTTACTGACATGTATTTTACCAGTGACTGAGTGTCCTGTGTCCCCAGTATGGCTTTGCTAACCTTGCATCTCCCTGTTGCTAAGAGCAAAGATACGGTGTGATTCCCACAAGGAAACTTTTGTGGTTTGTCTTGAAGTAAACAAAAATGAATAAATGCTACGATCAAAGGCAAAGATTTAGATCTTCTGAGTGTTCACCTGGAACCAGGAGACATTTTTGCACATCTGGAAACTACTCCTGTGGATAAGATGCAGTTATCCCAGATGTGTGGAATTATGTTGAAATAATATTCACACAGTGAATCTTCAGGAAGGGTTATTTACTGCATTTATATTTACTTGCATGTCCTTGGTTCTGCAAAATCAATTGCGGCATACAGCTAATTAGCACAGTGCATGCTCCACCCTGAATGTTGTCCTTTTTGTATCTGTCACGCATAAAGACACTTACAAGAGGATAGCTGGAAAATGGCTGAAAATAACCTTTTGTGTACATGATCAACCATACTTTAAATTTTCAACATATGTCAAAAGTGTTTACTTGTCATATGTACTGGTAATGGAACAATGATGTTCATACGCTGCAACTCTACAGGTTCATTAATTCAAATCACACAGACAAATATATAATAATCAATTATATAAAAATAATCAGTTATAAAAGGTAAACAGACCATAACAATGCAAAATTAAAGTCTGTTGTGCAACCAAAACTAAGTCCACAGTAATTCATAGTTGCTGAGGTAGTGGTTAGTGTTGTACAGTGTTCAAGAAGCTCATGGTTGCTGGGAAGAAGCTGTTCTTGAATCTGTAGGTCATGGATTTTAGGCTCCTGTATCTTCTTTCCAGTGGTATGGGTGAGCGTGACCAGGGTGGTGTGGATCTTTGATTATATTTGCTTCCTTTTTGAAGCCTATAGATCCCTTTGACAGCAGGGAGGTAAATACCTGTACCAATACCAACACGTGTGATGGACTGGGCAATATCTACCACTTTCTGCAACCTCCTTTGATCTTGAATGTTTGAGTTACTGAGCCAGGCCATGATGCAACCAATCAGTATGCTTCAGCACCTGTCCCACTTGGGCGACCTAATCCACAAGTTTTGGCGAGTTTGCCCTCGACTCATACTCGCAGCATGGTCGACACGAGGTCGTAGGAGGTCTTCGTAACTCTCCTTCATGCTCGAGATTGGTCTCCGCGTACTTGAGGCCTCAGCTAGGTCGCGGCGTTTTTTAAAATATGTTAAAAAATGCCCGCGAGTAAAAAAAGGTCGCCATGCAAAACATTTATACTTTTTTTACTCGTAGGTTTAGTCGTAGTAGGTCGGCATGTTAGTCGTAGTTAATCGAGGGTAGTCGAAGTTAGTCGTAGATAGTCTTCATCATAGTCGAAGGGAGGTCGAAGGAGGTCGTCTTCACTCTCCACTATTCGGTGTCCACATTTTCCCGAAGTTAGTCGTAACTAGTCTTCAACATAATCGAAGGAGGTCTTCTACATAGTCGAAGGAGGTCTTCAACATGTCATTTTTTTTAAACTCTTCTAAACACTCGCCAAGTGGGACAGCCCCTTTACTGCCGTGTACTTGTAGAAGTTGGAGTGAGTATTCAGCAACATACCAAATCTTCTAAGGAAGTAGATGTGCTCTCTATATGATTGCATCAATGTGCTGCGCCCAGGACAGATCTTCAGAGGTATGCACGCTCAGAAATTTGAAGCTGTACACTCCAGTGCAACCCCATCGATAGATGGGTTGATGAATTTCTGGCTTTCCCCTTGTGAAGTTAACAATCAGCTCCTTGGTATTGCTAAAGTTGAGAGCAAGATTCAACCAGATTATCAATCTCTCCTGTACTCATTGTTTCAAATTATTCATCAAATGACAATAGTACCGGCAGCGAATTTGTGTTGGGATTGTGTCTAGCTACGCAACATGGGTACAGAGAGTGGAGCAGGGAACCAGACACACAGCCTTGGGATGCTTCAAGGAGGAGCAGTGTCGCCAATATGTTCTGACTGTGGTCTGCTGATGAGAAAGTCAAGGATCTAGTTGTAAAGGGACGATCAGAGACCCTGTTCTCTGAGTTTGATAGATCATGAGATGATGATTGTGTTCAGCTTCAAGCAGTAGTCCGAGAACAACAGCTTGACATATTGTCTAAGTGGTCCAATGTAATGAAAGAGCCAGTAAGATCACATCCCATCTTGATTTATTGTGCTTATTAGACAAATTATATTGGGTTCAGATCCTTGCTCAGATAGAAGTTGATATGCGCCCTAACAAACCTCTCAAAATACTTAATCACCATGGGTGTGAGTGAGTACCACTGGTTAGTAGTCATTGAGGCATGTCACCTTTGACTTCATGGACACCAGCATTCTGGTTGTCCTTTTAAAGCTGTTGGGGACTTCAAACCTTCAGAACAATCTGTGTGATCCTCAAGTTTAGACTAACAAAGTGTCCCTTGGCTTTCTCAATGGCATTATCCAGGTCATACATGAACTTCTTATCACCAGTATCTCCTATATCACCAGACTTGAATGCCTGAGATCTGGTCATCAGTAATTGCAGACCTGTTCATCCAAAGGTTCAGGAACCCCTGTCTGGTTTTGGAGGGAACACACTCCTCCACAAATTACCTTATGAAGTTTTAAAGATTCTTAACAGTTGAATGCTGGGGTGAGCTTGCAAGACAATCTCAAGGATTCAGAAGACAGGGTAAAGTGCAGGAGAGACTTGGAGAATATAGTGAAAAATGTTGCAGCATGTTGTGTTGGATTAGTTGCAGTTCAAGTGATGCCACTGTGCCCTGGAGCTACACGATGATCATTCTTCACAGAGCATTTAGATTAAGCAACAGAGGAAAATTAGACGCTTCAATTTCTACCCCACCTCATTATTTATTTAATCTTTCTACAGCTTGGAACCCCTCCATTATTGGTTGCAGCAGGTTGTGGAAACATTCAAATTCTTAACTTGCTCATACAGAAGGGAGCGAAGATTGATGTCCAGGATAAGGTTTGTAATGGATCTTTTCAAAATATGCTCTCGATTTTGTCAGAAAAATTACCATTTGTTATCACATTAATTATCATATGTATTTTTTTAATGCAATTTTGTATTGTCTCGTTTTGTATTGCAGTATTAAAAAAAATGATCATGGTTAACAACTTTAATGTGATTTTGATTTAAAAATAAATTGGAATTGTGTTTAATTGATTAGACATTCATAATTTTATGAATGAGATTAATAAAATTTACCAAAAAAGGAAATTGGCATTTTTAGGTTTCAAACATTCTACATTATTTTCTTTAAAATATTGATCTGAATTTCTTCCAGTCTGGGTCCACTGCACTGTATTGGGCTGCAAGACACGGTCACACTGAAACATTATGCTTTTTGCATCAACAAGAATGTCCTCTGAATGTTCAAGATAAGGTAAAAAAAAAAGTGTCACCCTTATAAAAGTAAACACGTAAATTGCACTTTTATTTTTTTTAATCTATTATGTAGAATTTAAGTGAAATTTGTTATAAATGAATCGTTGGAAAGAAGTGTTACAGTTGCTGTCTATCTTGTAGACTTTTTTAGAAGTTAGTAAAATTCACCGAAGAAGGTACTACAGTAAATGGAATTTCAGAGAATTAATCAACATTTTTTGCAATGAGTTATTATAATCACAAATTTTTGACTCCACCCACACTTGCTCCTTTGCTACTGACTCCCATCCCAGCCTTTCGTGCAGAATGAATCGGTCACTTTAGCATCCTTTTCACATTTGTTCATTTTCCAGATTGCAGGATTTTGTTTCTATTTCAATGAAGGAACAGTTATATATTTCCAAGGCAAGATACTGTATGACTTAAAGGGGAACCTGCAGGTGGTGACTTGCCCATGCATTTGGATCTCAACCTGTTTGCCTCCAAGCTGCTTGTACCCTCGCCATCAGAAAAACGGTTCACCTCTATTGTATTATTTAACCTTATTCCTTCCTTGGTTCCATGCACCCCTGATCATATTTACAAATTTGTCACCCACTAGTTATTCCACCACACCTGTATTTTCGGTTATAAAAAGCTGTTTATCCAAAAGTCATGTTTTAACGCATGATTACACATGCAAGTCATTCCTGTGACGGTTGTTTAATGTTGATTTCCTTATTGCGAACAGGTTGAACTAAATTTCTCAAGCTGCATTTTAAACATCCCTGAAGAGTCATTGTGCAGTTTTCCTATAACTGTAAATTTCCATCCCTTCTCCTCCAATCATCCTGTTCCTCTGTATACTTATCCACATTGTCGTCTTGGCAAGGTTGGGAGATTTAATTTCCTAGATTAACTGTGTTGCTAGAATCTAGGTGAGATGAAATGATACTGCATGATTCAGCAGTAAAAACAGAAAATGCTCAAAATAATCATTTGGGTCAGGCAGGGTCAATGGGGAGAGGAAAACATTCTCATTCTTGCCTGGATGGCCACTTTCATTCTACCTTCAGCAAAGATGAGACGAGTCAAGATGTTCCTAAATCTTAATCAACACATTTGCAATCAGCAACACCGTGCTTGCTCATTTACAATGCCCCCCCAGTTGAACAGCACTTTGAACTTTAAAATTTACCAATTGTCAAATCCTTCCAAGACATTTACCATTTGTTGCTATGCAATATCTTCTATTCCCATGCAATTCATTGAGGTATCTATGCACCCACAATCCTGGGCACATGAACATCTGTGCCTCAACTCATTGAAATATATAAACTTGTGAGAGGCATAGATTGGGTGGATATTCAGAACCCCTTTCCCCATGGTGGAAATGGCAAAAATTAGAAGGCGAGAGGTCAATGTTTAGAAGAGAAGTACGGGGCAAGTTTTGTTTACACATGGTGGGTTCCTAGAATGGCTACTGGGGGTGGTGGAGTCAGATACGATAGTGGCATTTAGATGCTTTTGGATTGGCATATGGATATGTAAGGAATTGAGGGATATGGATCAAGTGCAGACAGAGGAGACTAGTTTAACTCAGCATCATATTTGGCATAATCTTTGTTGGCTGAAGGACCTGTTACTGTGCTGTATTGCTCTATGGTATATGTTCTAACTCATCCATGTACCTATTAGAAGACAGGACTTCAGTTCCCAGTAATTTTGGAATTCTTACCTACTCCATTCCTTCATTTTTACTTTAAATATTTTCTGAAAACCCTTGGCTCTGCTATGCTTTTGGCTCTCTTCCCTAATACCTCATGTGTTCTAGTGTCAAATTCTGCTTGATAACTATTTTTGGGCTTTTTTTACCACCTTTAGTGGAATGTATAAAGCAGGTTATTAGCTGCACAGACTGGGAAAGCTTACAGAAAGGGCCTAGTTTATTTTAGGCATTTTGCTACAAACAAACAGGATGGGTGGTATAGCATTGAAGGGGGCAGTACTGCTGTTAGTTAGGAAGATAGTTTCAAGGAGTGACAAGGCAAGTGATGGAGTCTAACCCTGCAGGAGCAATTTGCAATGTGAGACCATGTTGGCGGAGGTAAAGTGGAAAAAGTATTCGGTGTTTCCATTTTTAAAACTCATTCTGCTTCAGAGGGTAATTGATTTTTTTTGGGGAATCGGGTTAAATAAATATCAGAGTGTTTAAGGATGCCTGGCTTCCTTCTCTATAGCCGGTTGTGATTTTATAACTAAAAAGCTGCTTTAGTTATTTTGATTAAAAACGGCCCTTTAATTTTCAGTTCATTTTCTTAATTCAAGTTCTTCAGCTAACATGCAAATTTATATTTTCCATCTGGATTATTAATGCAGGATAACGATAATACCCAATATTGGATGTTGTCATTTTTTATCGTCTTATTTACATTTTGAGGAAACAATAGTAAAATGTTTTGTCTATCACGCCAAGCCATCCAGGAAAATTGAATTCTTTAAAAATCTATATTTAAACAATTAGGAAAAAATATATATATAGAAAGAGAAAACACTGAAACATCAGAAATGTCGAAACAAACATAAAATATTGATAAATGATATTGTATAAATTGGTATTTGAGTTGAACATTTCAGTGGAGTCTTCACTGACATCCTTGGCGCCAGTGCCATGTTTTGTAAGATCTGTCAGATGCTAAAGTAAAGATCAATATGTAAGCAGTGCAAACTGCAGAAAATTCATTGAAAATTTCCAATGTGTGATTGCAATCTAAAACAATTACTGATGATTCAACGATAAAATTATTTCTACAGTACTGCAGACTGACATTTACTTGTATGGTTGTGTTTATTTTACTTTTCCTGACAAGGTTGTGTCCTAATTATAGTCATGTTGACTAATCTTATTTGGTCTATTGAACTAACAAATCTTTTGCTCTTCACTTCTTTCATCTTCCCACTCTTTACTCCACCTCTCCATCAAATTTAGACATTCTGGTCTTTATTTTGATTTCCTTTGCATACATTTCCGTGAGACTACAGATTTGAGTGAGGCAGCCAAGCATTGATGTATTTTTAAATGCTTTGTATTCAGAAAACTCCACACCAAATGTCCATATGAAATGGCTCTTTGTAACTTGAACAATAAAGTGGATTTTAAATCTGGTTAAATCAAAGTTTTAACTTGTATTTTTGTTTATATTTGACTTCAGTCTGGTGAAACTGCCCTCCATGTAGCAGCTCGTTATGGTAATGTTGAAGTGGTACAGTACCTCTGCAAAATTGGTGTTAATCCAGATCTTCAAGACAGGGTAAGTGCATATAACATAACTTTGCTGTCCTATCAGTTACATTTCTGTTCAACTTTCAAAAAAATATTTGGTATCAAAGTGTGCATGTGATTGGCTGATTAATCATCAGGTAATAAATGTGGCAGGAAACTGAAATAGAATTCTACTTGGGAATGTAATTCAATATTGTCTTTCACTCTGCCCCAATTCCCTTCCAAAGAGATTGATAAGAAATTATATTTGATAGTTTGTGTTATAACAATGGAAATTGCCCCAATGTTCCAATTAAATCAATAAAAGATATGTAGAATCTGTTAAAACGTGGATTCATAGAGTTATGCATCGTGGAAACAGGCCCTTTAGCCCAACTTTCCCACGCCGACCAACATGCCCCATCTACACTAGTTTCATCTGCCTGCGTATGGCCCATATCCTTCTAAACATATCCTTTCCGTGTACCTGTCAGTGATTGATTCAGTGGTGGAGATAACTATGTACATATACGTACAAGAGATGTTGGTGGAACCAACGTCCTCTGAAGCAGTAACATCTGAACATTTCAAATTATGTAGGGCTATATAAGCTTGGAAACAGGCCCTTTGACCCAACATGTCACTACTCGATCAGAGGACTATTCTTGAAACGACTTTATTCATTAAATTTACTCCACCTCTATTGACTGGTAGGGACATGGTTAAATAGTACTATAGAAGTGAAACATTCCACAAAACTTGACCAGTTCACATGGATAATAGGCCTCATGATGGATATACTTATTGTTGTCAATATTTGAAGGCAAAATAGTATTTCGGTGTCATCTGAAGATTATTCATAATGCTGTATAGTTCCAAAACAAGGGGTCACAGTTTAAGGATAAGGGGGAAGTCTTTTAGGACCGAGATGAGAAAAACATTTTTCACACAGAGAGTTGTGAATCTCTGGAATTCTCTGCCACAGAAGGTAGTTGAGGTCAGTTCATAGGCTATATTTAAGAGAGATGTGGCCCTTGTGGCTAAAGGGATCAGGGGGTATGGAGAGAAGGCAGGTACAGGATACTGAGTTGGATGATCAGCCATGATCATATTGAATGGCGGTGAAGGGCCGAATGGCCTACTCCTGCACCTATTTTCTATGTTTCTATTTTTCTATGTATACTAATTTTTTAATAAAATTATCTTTATTTCCTCCACGACAAGCCATTCATCAACCAAGGAAGTAGATTGCTCTAATCGTTTCCTGACCTCTGATAATACTACTTTTGATCCCTGTGAGAGGACACCCTTTAATTACCCCCATCCTCCCTCTGGATATTGAAGTCTATTTACAGGAAATGAATCAAATGACCAGTGCAGAATATGAATTTGTTTTTAAATGTTTGCAAAAGCTACTTAATAGCTTCAAAAGCTGTATCTTTTTTATGTGCACTATACTTTTAGGACAGCCGGTCAGAACATGTACCCTGAATGGTGAAAACCTTATTTGCAAACCTGATCTTTCCCTCAAGAAAATTTTATAATCCCTTTCACATCTAATGCATTTACCATGACTAATGTGCTTTACAACTATAGAATAATGGAAGCAGGAGTACACCTTTTGTTCCTTTGAGTCTGCTTCACCATTCAGTACAATCATGGCTGATCCTCCATCACAGATCATACCCCAGCCCTCTCCCTGTGGCATTTGATGCCTTTTATGTCCAGAAATTTATCTATCTCCTTAAATATATTCAGTAATTTGGCTTCCACAGCAAAGTCGCCACTCATCGATTGATAGAAATTCTCATAATTTCTGTCCTAAATGCATTCTGCTGAATGAAACAATGACCCTGGTTCTCGACATCCCCAGACCTTCAAAGCAAAGGGAATTATCCGAACAATTGAACCCCGTCAGAATCTTTGGATTTCAATGATCCAGATTTCAATGATCCAAACTTATCATTTTTCTAAACTGCAAAAACATGGCTTACTCAACCTAATAGAATCATAGAGTGATACAGTGTGGAAACAGGCCCAACTTGCCTAAACCGGCCAACATGTCCCAGCTAAACTAGTCCCACCTGCCCGCTCTTGGTCCATACCCCTCCAAACCTGCCTGTCCATGTACCTATCTAACTGTTTCTTAAACGTTGGGATAGTCCCAGCCTCAACTACCTCCTCTGGCAGCTTGTTCCACACACCCACCACCCTTTGTGTATAATCTCCCCTTATACGACAGTACCACCATTTCAGGCCTCGGTCAGATGTAGCACACCCTCCGTGGGAGGTTATTCTTCCCTTAGCTAAGGACTCAAAAGCTGCATGTAATACTGTAGGTGTGATCTCACCTAGTTCCTGTATTGTAGAGAGACATCCTAGCTTGTGTACACAAAACCTCTTACAATGAATGATAGCATGCTCTTTGCTACCTTCACTGCTTGCCTCCCTGCATGTTTACTGTCAGTGATAGATGTACAAGAACACCCAAATCTCTACTAACATAAACATATCCCAGTATTGAAATCTCGCAGTATATCCTGCCAAAATAGATAGCTTCACCTTTATCCAGTTTCAGACTGAACCAGTTCAATTTCCATCTTAATAAAGAATTCCATAGTACTATGGTCACTCTTCTCTCTCTCTCTCTCTCTCTCTCTCTCTCTCTCTCTCACACACGCACACGCACACACTCACACTTTTTTTAACCCTGTTTTATTGAACTGAAATGCCTCAACATATTGATCTAGAAAACCATCACATATGGCTTCCATGAATTTGTCTTCCTTCTCTTTACTGTGAATATCAGGGCATGTTCAGACATTTATAAAATAGAATCCCTCATGATTCCTGTTATATCCTGTTAATCCGATTTCTTGACGTGCTCAATATTACAACTTCTATTTGATGGCCTACAAGTAACACTTGGAAAGTTTTCTGCCCATCGTTATTTCTTAGCTCTTTCCAAATTGATTGTGGTTCCACATGATGCATTGCTGAGCCACGGTAATTTCTCACCACTGCACTGATCTCCTCCCTTAATAATTGCATGACGCACCTTCTTTTCCTTTCTGCCTGTCCATCCGAAATGTCAAATTACCTTAAACATTCAGAGCTTAACTTTGTAGCCAAATTTCTGTAATGTCAATTGGATAACACCCATTCACTTCTATTTGTGCAATTATTTCATCCACCTTATTGTGAATTCTGTGCACCATTGATATTTTTAGTTCAACAATGTCAAATTTTCTGCCTTGTGACCTATTTCCTGCCTGCCTTTTGTTTCTGGTGTCAACTTATTTTGCGGATTACTTTGTAACTTCCCTTTGTTTTTCTCCTTTCTCAATGCCCCTTGTTTCCAAGCCCTTGCCAAACTCCCTAAACGTTTGGAAGTTTAGTCACTGCAGGAAATGCAACAGCCAATTATGTGCACAGTGAATGCCCAATATCGTAATGGTCAGATAGTATATTGATAGTAATATTGATCACGGAGTCAGGATTTGCTACACCCAGAAGTAATTCTGATTAATTTCCTCTTATTGGTAGGACAGGATTAAGTTTGTAGAACTCGCCAAAATTGGTGAAGTTGCGGACAGTGAGGAGGACTGTCAAAGGATACAGCAGGATATAGATCTTCTGCAGAAATGGGTGCAGATAGAGTTTAATCTGAGCAAGTGAAAGTAGTTGCACTTTGTGTGATTGAATGTATGGGAAAAGTGTACAGTTAATGGCAAGACCCTCAACAGTATTGATGTACAAAGGGATCACCCTGACAGTGGCAACACAAGTGGATAGAGTGGTAAAGAAAGTGTATGGCGTGCTTTCGTTCATCGGTCGCAGCATTGGGAACTCGTTGCAGTTTTGGTTACGCTGCATTTGAAGTATTACGGCAATTCTGTTCGCAGTATTACAGAAGGAATGTGGAAGCTTTGCAGAGGGTGCGGAAGAGGTTTACCATAATGTACCTGGATTAGAGGGTGTAAGGACAAACATAGATTGTTTTCTCTGGAGTGTTGGAGGTTGAGGGGAGACCTGATAGAAGTATATAAAATTATGTGAGGTATAGATATTATAGACAATAGGTGCAGGAGTAGGCCATTCGGCCCTTCGACCCAGCACCGCCATTCAATGTGATCATGGCTGATCATCCCCAATTAGTACTCCGTTCCTGCCTTCTCCCCATATCCCCTGACTCTGCTATCTTTAAGAGCCCTATCTAGCTCTCTCTTGAAAGTATCCAGAGAACCGGCCTCCACCGCCCTCTGAGGCAGAGAATTCCACAGACTCACAACTCTCTGTGAGAAAAAGTGTTTCCTTGTCTCCGTTCTAAATGGCTTACCCCTTATTCTTAAACTGTGGCCCCTGGTTCTGGACTCCCCCAACATCGGGAACATGTTTCCTGCCTCTAGCTTGTCCAAACCCTTAACAATCTTATACGTTTCAATAATATGTCCTCTCATCCTTCTAAACTCCAGAGTGTACAAGCCCAGCCGCTCCATTCTCTCAGCATATGACAGTTCCGCCATCCCGGGAATTAACCTTGTAAACCTACGCTGCACACAATACTCCAGGTGTGGTCTCACTAGGGCCCTGTACAACTGCAGAAGGACCTCTTTGCTCCTATACTCGACGACTCTTGTTATAAAGGCCAACATGCCATTCGCTTTCTTCACAGCCTGCTGTACCTGCATGCTTACTTTCATAGACTGATGAACAATGTCCCCGGTCACTCCAGATCCTCTGGCCACTACTATATCAGGAAGATTGTTTGTGTCCTTCTTAGTGAAGATGGATCCAAAGTACCTGTTCAACTCATCTGCCATTTCCTTGTTCCCCATAATAAATTCACCTTTTTCGGTCTTCAAAGGTCCAACTTTGGTCTTAACTAATTTTTTCCTCTTCACATACCTAAAGAAGCTTTTACTATCCAGCTTTATATTCTTGGCTAGCTTACCTTCGTACCTCATCTTTTCTCCCCGTATTGTCTTTTTAATTATCTTCTGTTGCTCTTTAAACATTACCCAATCCTCTTGCTTCCCGCTCATCTCTGCTACGTTGTACTTCTCTTTTAATTTTTATACTGTCCCTGACGTCCCTCGTCAGCCACGGTCGTCTCTTACTCCCCTTGGAATCTTTCTTCCTCCTAGGAATGAACTGATCCTGCACCTTCTGTATTATTCCTAGAAATACATGCCATTGTTGTTCCACTGTCATCCACTGTCATTGTAGACAGTCGGTCCCAGGGTATAAATCTCAAAGACTAGAAGGCATAGCTTTAAGATGAAAGGTTTAAAGGAAATTTGTGGGGCAAGTATTTTACACAGAGTGATGGGCCCGCTGTCAGTGGCGGTAGTGGATGCAGATACGACGATAGCATTTCAGACACTTTTAGATAGGCACATGGATGTGCAGGGAGTGGGGGAATATGGATCACATGCAAGCAGAGGAGATTAGTTTACCTTGGTATCATGCTCAGTACAAACATTGTGGGCTGAAGGGTCTGTTCCTCTGCTGTACTGTTGTATACCATAATACACTGGGCGGCGCCGTCAGCGATGGCAGCCTCGCCAACAGTCTGTCTGTCTTTTCGTCTTTTTTGTTATTTTTAGTGTGTTTTCAAAGTATGTGTTATGTGGGGGATGGGGTCAGGGGAAACTTTTTTTCAACCTCTTTTTTCAACAAGATGCGATTGTTTACCGGATCGTATCTCCGGTCGCTCTGCGGCCTAACATGGAGCTGGCGGCCTTGCACGAGACTGACTTTGAGCCACACTGCGGGGCCGTGGACTTACCATCAGAGCCTGCGATTCCTTACCTGGGATCGACGCTCCAACCGCGACTGGCGGATTCCAACATCGAGGAGCTCGCAGTCTCGGGTAGAGGCCGATGTCGGGAAGCTCAAGTCGCAGGAGGTTCGACTAGCCCCGACCCGGGGTTTGATCACCCGGCGCGAGGGAGCTGAGATCATCTGATGCAGGAGCGTGATCGCCCCAACGCGGAGGGCCCAACCACTGGCTACGGGAACCAAGATGACAAGAGAGGGATAATACCACAGACCTGTAGTTTCCCTGCAAGGACAAATGAAGGAAATCCCTGGAGTTTCTTGTGCATTTTTTCAATAGTCAGCTTCTGCACCGCTGGCAGAGTTCTCTCAACCAGAAACTTCAATCGGCAGCAAGTAAAACAGTACAAAATGAGACAGCATATCTGATTGATTGAAGATGGAATACAAATATATAAAATAGAATGCAACGTTATATTTCGGACTGCATAGTTGGTGATTTATGCATGTATAAACTGTATCAAACAATCCTATTAAAGCACAGCCAGCAAATCTGATGCACTTATGACCCCAAAAAATGATGTGTCAAATGTAATTTCTCTCCAGTACTGATTCCAAGTTTTAAGAACACAGATTTATTGCATTGGTGGTTTAATTGAAGGGGCAATAAAGAAACATAAATGTTAGCAAAGACACTTGACATTTATGGACTGTGCACAATATAAAGCTGTGTATTTTATACTTTCAGATTCAAAATTCACAATTCTACCTTCCATTTAAAAAAAAGTCATGGCTTTCAAAGGCAAATTTACTATCTTTAAAAGTTTTCAGTGAAATATATATTCAATATGACTGAATGTTCTTGTTAGTTGCCTTTTCCTTTGCTAATTTGCTTGTGCTGAGGTATGGTACTTGTCGGAGTAGCTAATTTGTATGGAATCCCTCGATAGCAGTCAGCAGGTTTTTAACCTTCAGATCACAAAACTCCAAAGTGCAGTTCTCTCCTATTCAATTTGTGCTTTGTCAAGAGCTGACAAATAGAGATAGGAAGGGAAGACATACATTTCCTTGATCCATATCAGCTTTTGAAAATTGACTTCCCTTCATTTTTAAACAGTGGCCCTTAGTTCTAGATTCACTCAAGTGTAATCTTCTCCAAATCCACCCTTTCAAGATTCTATATGACCTTGTATCTTATTTTTCTGAAGCACAACTCACCAAGTTTACATTCAATTTCAATGAGCAAAATGATTCACACATTCTATTCTACCATACCCAGTTAGTTTAATTATAAAAATTGTTGTAATGGTCATAAGACTAACTCAGCATTTTCAAAAATTATACTTTATGCATCACTTTAAAATGTTAGAAATGGATATCAGGAGGTTTCTCCTCACAAAAAGTAACCAACCCAGTCAATGGATTTTCAAGCAAAAACCTGATCATTCAACAGATAGGCATGGCAAAAGGAAAATTTTACAGTGGGTTAATTGCGGGCTTCTGACTGCCCATCTGTGTCAACGTCTAAATGTTGGTTTATTTTTTTAAAACAGAAAACACACAGTTTATGGGCGTAAGAATTGTCAAATGCATGATATGATTCCAGACCAAAGAGAGATCGGTTTGAGTCTCTGATTTGATTGTAGTTGTACCTGATGTATTCACTATTATTAAAATATTAACTCCACTGAATTTTTCTTTGCACCAGGAACAAGAAACCCCTTTGCACTGTGCAGCGTGGCATGGCTACTATGCTGTGGCCAAAGCACTCTGTGAAGCTGGATGTGATGTTCACATTAAAAATAAAGAAAGAGAGACTCCCCTCTTGACTGCAGCTGCAAGAGGCTATGTGGATATCGTGGAATGTTTGATGGAACATTGTGCAGATATGGATGAAATTGACACGGTCAGTTTTGAGCACATTAGTTGATCAGTGTTTGATTATATCACTTCATAATGTTGCCAATCCTGAGAAGATGATTGATTATCCCATCCATACTGTGATTAGTGTGTTATCCTTTGAGCTTTAGTGCTAGCCATAGAACCATTTGATTAGATTCTTAGTTACATGTCATTTTTAGTTTAGTTTAGAGATACAGCGCAGAAACGGGTCCTTTGGCCTACCGAGTCCGCACCGACCAGTGATCCCCGCACAATAACATTGTCCTATGCACACTAGAGACAATTTACATTGATTGACAAGCCAATTAACCTACAAACCTGTAGGTCTTTGGAATGTGGGAGGAAACTGAAGATCTCGGGGAAAGGTACAAACTCCATACAGTCATTGGTATTTTAGAAGTAAACCCTCTGAAGATGACAACATTTTATTGCTCCAATCCATTGTTGCAATACTTATGTTCTTTGTTTGGTCTTGCAATGGTGATATTACTGCATTGCATGTGCGATTGACACATCGAGCACATGGTTTATCAATGAGTCACTTCTCCTTTTGAAAAACATTTTGTGGGAACAAACAGGATATTAGATTAGATTTTATTCTTGTCATTTGAACCTCAAAGAGGCTCAAACGAAACTCCGTTTCCACAGCCATACAAACAAAACAATTCCTACACGACACACAAACAATTCAATATACAGAAAAACATCCATCACAGTGAATCTCCTCCTCACTGTGATGGAAGGCAAAGTCTTTTCTCTCCCCTGCGCCATTTTTCTCCCGATGTTGAAGCCCCAGGCGGGCAATGTTAAGTCCCACGGCCGTTGAGGCCCCGCCGGGCGGTGTACGGCCTCGCTCCGGGCCCAAAAGTCACAAAGTTGAAGCCCACGGCGGGCGCTGGAATGTCCCGCGGCCATTAAAGCCGTGCCGGGCGATTTACGGCCCCGCTCCGGGTCGTTCCAACCCCGCGACTCGGGCTGGAGAAGTTGCGTTGCGGGAGCTCCGGAAAGCGGTCTCTCACCCGGACCCGCGAGCTCCCGATATCACAGTCCCGATATCTGCAGCTTGAGCTCCGGAGTCGGGCCGCAGCAGCTCCGCGACTGGAGCCCCCAGGTCGTCCCGGTCAGAGGCCGCTCCACAGAGCTAGGCCCCAACGACAACGGAGACTCAACAGGGAAAAAGTCGGGTCTCCCGTGCAGGGAAGAGATTTTTAAAGTTTCCCGCCCCCCACATATACACAGTTAAAAACAGTATAAAATACCCCACAAACAACTACATTTAACGAGACAAAAATAAAAAAAGACAAACGGACTGCAGTCGAGCCGCTGCCGTTAGGTGCCGCCACACCCACAAGAGATATCAGTCTGAAGAAGGGTTTCGGCCGGAAAAGTTGCCTATTTCCTTCGCTCCATAGGTGCTGCCTCACCCGCTGAGTTTCTCCAGTATTTTAGCCTACCTTGTGGGAACAAACCCTTTCTTCCCAGATTGCGTTTACGGATTATTTCCTGCAATAATGCTGGTGTCTAGAAAGATGAGCACTTCCTTTAAGGACACTTGTTGAGTTGAAATCATTAGAGCCCAACAACTATGTACAGGCATCTCACATTCATGTCATTGAATTGACTCTCATCCTGGAAGCGACTGAGTAAAACACAAAATAAGTTCTGCTGGGAAGAGATGGGCAGGATTGGGAGCGGTGCATGAATGTCAAATTCACCCAATCTCCGAGTGAATAATTGCTATTGTGAGAACACATTTTAATTATAGTCTTTGCTGATATTGCCAAACATCTGTGCAAAAACCTATGCACAATGAGTGAGTGAGCAAGATTTTCAGGAAATAGAGCAAACAAGTGAAACCCTAATGAAAGTAGGTCTGAAGAAGGTCAACTCAAAACGTCATGTCCTTTCCCCTCAATAAATGAAGCCTGGCCTGAATTCCTTCAGCACTCTTTTTTGCACCAGATTCCAACGCCCACAGTCTATTGTGTTCTTATAAAAGTAGGATTTTTTTTTTGTAGTTGGCCCTAACCACATTTTAACATTTCTGCAGACGCGCGCACATGCATACACCCACACACGCACATGCACACAAGACGTGAGTGGGATAAAGCCTGACAAGTGAACGGTGGAACAGGTGAGCGGGGAGAATCTGATTGTATCAGATTAGAAAATAAGTGGATGACTAAAAATGTAAAGCCGGTGGGAGGGATACGGGGAAAGGAAAGGAGGGGAATAAGAGGGAGGTGTGGGTCTCGAGGATAGATGTGGAGGAAATGCTACCCAAGCAGAATGTGAGGTACTGTTCTTCCAGTTTGCACATGGCTTCACTCTGGTGATGGAAGAGGTTAAGGAGAGAAAGATTACAGGAATAGGGAGGGGTTAACGTAGTTAGCAACCATTTTACAGTATATATTTCCATGAAGGTGGCAACACAAGTCGACTGATTCGTGAAGGCTTTTGGTACACATGCCTTCATCAATCAGGTATCAAGTACATTTTAGGACATTATACAACAGTTGTACAAGACATTGGTAAGACTACATTTAGAGTACAATATACAATTCTGGGGCCTTGCTGTAGGACGGATATCATTAACCTGGAAAGGATGCAATCTTTCAGCTGCTATGTTCAGGTCCATCTTGTGACCATGAAATGACCAAACATCACCAAGTGTATCACCCAAGATAATTGTTTGAGAGTCAGAATTGGGTTGGGATGATGTAGCCCACCATTTGCTTTTAAATTTTAGATAATCTAATTCTTTCTTGCATAAGAGTTACCTTTCTGTCAGTTCTGCTCTTTTTACTTTTTTATCACATAACGACAGTAATTAGCCCAGGCCTGCTTCTAGCTAATGAATTGGAACTTATGTCATGCAGGGCTAATTTCTGTTGAGTTAAGAGTCATTTGAAAATATAATACATCAGCTTTTGACTAGGAATTGCAAAGAATTCTAGGTGAAAAAGCCTGTCTCCTCTGTTGAAAAAGCCGGTCATGGTGGCGCAGCGGTAGAGTTGCTACCTTACAGCGAATGCAGCGCCGGAAACCCGGGTTCGATCCCGTCTACGGGTGCTGTCTGTACGGAGTTTGTACATTCTCCCCGTGACCTGCGTGGGTTTTCTCCGAGATCTTTGGTTTCCTCCCACACTCCAAAGACATACAGGTTGGTAGGTTAATTGGTTTGGTAAATGTAAAAATTGTCCCTCGTGGGATAGTGTTATTGTGCAGGGATCGCTGGTCGGCACGGACCCGTTGGGCCGAAGGGCCTGTTTCCGTGCTGTATCTCTAAACTAAACTATCATACTATAGAAATTAAAAATTTGACAAAATGTGTATTTTAACAGCTGCGAAACATCAAATGTTTATTCACGGCATCCAATGCCCGTTTTGGTTTTCGCTGAGAAAACAGAAAAATGGGCACCGTGGATTTGGCCATTTGATGGCTGGGCAGATTGGCTGTAAACTATCTCACTGCCAAATTAGTACACTGAGTCCATTTCACAGCTGCTTAGAAAGACAAGCAGCAATATCCACTTTGTGTTATGTTCCAGAAATGTTAAATGGCTTAATTTATTTTCAGGATGGTCATACAGCTCTGCACCTTGCAGTACGAAGATGTCAAATAGACGTAGTGAAGTACCTGCTAGGTCAAGGATGCTTTGTGGACGTACAAGATCTGCATGGTAATTCGGCTGTGCACATAGCCTGTAAAGATGGCAACTTAGCTATTGTTATGGCTCTTTGTGATGCAAACTGCAACCTTGATATAACTAACAAGGTAATGCCATTATTAATAATTATTATTGTTTTTGTTTTGTCATGATTTCTTGTGTATTTGAATTTCTTAAGCTTACATTATATTAGTAATCAAGGTTCAATGGATATTTATTGTCACTTATGCAATTAAACATTACATGGTGAAATTCATTTTGCATATAGTGCCAGAGCGGCCATGTTTGGTGCCATTTCATCAAGTTCAAAGAGTCCCAGCCTGGCCAAATGCTGCTCCACCACTGTAGGCCGCGTCCAGTCCACGTGCTCAGCCTCTTGGATCAGTGTCCAATTCAGCCGAGCCCCAGGCTGTTGCAGGGCCTCCAGCAGATCACTCCACTATCAAGGCTGGTCTGCTTACCGGCCTTCCGGCCGACGACTCCTACCCTGGGCGGGCTAGCAGGGCCTCCAGGTGTGTTGCCAGTCCGCGGCGCGGGTCCACCATCTGCCATGGGCGAGCTGGGCCTTCCGGGCAAGTCCCCGGTCTCCGGCGGACGAGTCAGCCGACCTCGGGATACTCCCACTGCACGCACGGCTCCTGGGAAAACTATTATTGTGACTGTTATTGCTATTGATGAGTGAAGTAGCCATTGGATTAAAAACTATGATGGAGTTAGGTCCATCTGGAAGAGCACTGCTTCTGCTGGAGGATCCGGTATTGCCTCCTCCCTTCCCCAACGTTCAGCCACTTTGTTCAAAAACATAATAGGTTTGTTATGTATGGAGATCCGGCTGAGCTTGAGCTTGCACTGTCATCTGGCTACTCGATCTGTTGTGTGTTACGCTTCTGTCCATCATCCAGCACTGGATGAGCAGTAATTTTCTCCAAATAATGACATCATCTTTAATCCCCACTGCTGTAAATTCCATTCATTTTCCACCAACTCTACCCTTCCCTTTAATTGAATCGGGTTTGCTGCAGTTTTGTGGTCACATCATTACATATTTTTAACATTGTCCAAATACGTCCCTACCTTGTCTTAATATTTGTATAGTATATTAGTATATACTATACAGCGCGGAAACAGGCGCTTCAGCTCACCAAGTCCGCGCCGACCAGCGATCCCCGCACATTAACACTATCCTACACACACTAGGGATTATATTTACAGCGAGTCAATTAACCTACAAACCTGTACGTCTTTGGAGTATGGGAGGAAACCGGAGCTCCCGGAGAAAACCCATACAGGTCACGGGGAGAAAGTACAAACTCCGTACAGACAGCGCCCATAGTCGGGATCGAACCTGGGTCTCCGGCGCTGAAAGCGCTGTAAGGCAGCAACTCTACCACTGCTCCATCGTGCTGCCCATTGCTCCACCGTGCCGCCCAATTCTTGTGCATCCCCAATTTCTTTGCACTGCCACTGGTGGTTATGCCTTGAACTCTATCTCCTGGTACACCCCTTTTATCTATGTCTCTTTCTCCACCTCCAACCTTCCCCAATGTCCGTTATGTGGTTCAGTGAAATTCTTTGATAACCCTTATGTCTTTGGACAATTTTACTGCAAATTGAGCAGTGAAAGTAATAAAACTAAAAAATAATTTCATCCTCTGTAAACTTCACGGACATGAAGCACCTGCAGCAATTTTGGAGGTTTTAGTGCATCACCCATCATAAGCAGGTTAATTTCCAAACGTAGAATGAGGTTTCGTCATCATCTCTGTGAAATGAGGGTTTCAAACCCTGATCAAATTTGGCTACCCAGCAAAGCGCACTAAGGTTTTGGTACTTTGAGGTTCTGTGTTCAACTTTTTTTGTAACAATGATTCCTGAAGATGGGACTGATACATGTTATGTGTTTTTGTCAGTATGCTAAAGTGAGTGCTAAAGCCAATCGTCAGTGCAGGACTGTGGGATCATGGGGATCACCTCAGCCAACCTCTACATATGCATTAAGGCTTATGTAAGTGCCAGCCCTACTTCCTGCCTGCGGGTCACAGATCAACAAAAGCTTTTCACCGTACCTTGGTACATGTGACAATAAACTATGCTCCACTCAACTGAAACCAAATCTTTCGTGATCTCATGAGAGCTGGACCAGCAAGTAGAGTGTTTCCCTTTCCAGAAAACATTGTTCAATTGTAGATGTTGTCACTTTGTCCTTTCATGCATTATTGATGCTTGCTTCTCAATACAGTATGGAAGAACACCTTTGCACCTAGCTGCCAATGCAGGGAGTCTGGATGTTGTCCGCCACCTCTGCCTTGCTGGTGTCAACGTGGAAGCTGTTAGCTTGGTAAGTTGATCGGATGATTGTTTTTCTTGAAGCTCTAGTAATTCTAATTAATTGTGTTAGCTTTTAGCAGTCTCAGCTCATATCAAAGAAATTTGCTTAAATTAGTGAGGTCAGGGTGATGTTTGAATTATCTTCAATGTTAACTATGAATTTTCGGAATTGACTCCAAACACTGAAGGAAGAAACCAAGAATCTAGCCTGCCTTAATTTTGTACAGATAGAGTAAGCTGATTTGAACTTCTGTCTCTCCTTTCAATGAAAAAATATGTATGCCGGTCACACAAAGGCAGTGCGTTATCCTAATCTTTTTGATGCAACAGGTACATGGATGCAAGTTATAATCATCCTGATTTTCTTTTTCTCTCCTTTGCTCCTTTTTTCTACTGAAAGTGGCAAATCGTGGGAACGAGTTCAGAAGCAGGATTCTGTAATATCGCTCATTGCCACTTCACTAAGTACATAATAGGGCCAGTACATTGTCTATGTCAAATTCCTTACTCTCTTTCGGTAGTGAACAGGACTACGAGACTTGGCTATTTTTTTTTTTTTTTTCAGGGTAACTAAGGATGATGAAACTAGGAGTTCCCTGATAGATCAGACAATTCAACAAAGCTGGAGATTTTGAGCTACATTTGACCTACAATTGTCACTAACTGATTTACTGTTTTATTGTCAGCCATTATGTTTGTATTGAGATGAAGAGTGCTGCATGATTCACAAAGCCCTTTGTATATGCTGTGTGGATGCCAGGATGGATTATGCGTAAGAAAGAACTGCAGCTGCTGGTTTAAATCGAAGGTAGACACAAAATGCTGGAGTAACTCAGCGGGTGAGGCAGCAGAGAGTGAGGATGGTGAGGAGAGAAGGAATGGGGAATGTTTGGGTCGATACCCTTCTTCAGACTGATGTCAGGGGAGGGGGCGGGACAAAGATCCTCACCTGCTGAATTACTCCAGTATTTTGTGTCTACCCAGGATGGATTATGCTGTGTTCAAAATATTATCCCAGTTCTTGCGCAAATTATATTGGGATTATAAATCTTTGATATACTTAAAAGGTAATTACAAATAATGTTCTCATTTTAATCTTTATTTCTCAAAGGCATTTTATAAGCTCTTGTAATAATGCAAACTCATTGTTTCCCTTGAAAGCAAATAATATTGATTTTAGAAGTCTGATTTAAAACAGAAATAAATGGATTCAGCTGATCAGGATCATCGCTGGAATCACAAAGAAAGCTTAAATTTTCGACGAACCTGATTTAACTTTTCAGAATAAACTGCACTTTGCTCTCCACAAAATCTTGCACATCTTTTGATTATTTCCAGCACTGATCTTTTTTATCATAAAGATGTACTTGCATATATTACGTGAGTGTTAATTATGTGCTGAGACTTAAAGCACTTGCTTTTACTTTTCATTATGTGACACAGAACAGTTTTTTCAGGTGCAAGTGACGTTGTAAATAATTATCAGCATCAGTCGACAAAGATAAATGAGGTATCGATGTTTCTGGTGTGCAACTCGCCTTCAGGACTGCAGAATGTAGGACGATTTGAAAGATTACATTTTTAAAAAGACAGCAGAGAAGCAGGAGATAAAAAGGGTTGAAGTACGTTCTAGCCACTTTACAGAACGTTACAAAAGTCAAGAGTGAAATTAAGGTTATGAAAAGGTGTGAAAATAACATTGGGAAGTGAAGCAACATAGGAAAGGCACAAGCAATAAAAAACGTGTGAAAATAGATTATAAAGATGGTAAAAACAAAATTCGGTCCAAACCGAACAGATCAGTGAGTACCCTGGCAGAAAACGTCAGTGTTATGTTACTGATGTAAATAGAGCAGAGCGTGAAATTCCCAGGTTCATTTCCCACTTTCTATGAGGAGCTGATGTCAGCTAGCTGGTAATGAGGTGTCAAATTGGCGTGACCTCCTGGGATGACAAAGGACAAATAAAACGTTCTCAGCAGGTCCACCAGCATTTTACGAGGCAGCAAAATACCATTATTTTCCCCCTCCCCCGCACCGTTCCCATTCGACCTTGGATAAGATCATGGCTGACCTTTCAGCACAGAGCTCCTTTCCTGCAGTATTGGATAAAGTAATCCCAAATTTCACTACCTGTGAAGAAGTTTTGACTTCTCTCTGTCCTGAACAGGTGACCCCCCCTTATTCGGAGACATTGACCCCTGAATTCAGACGCCTCAGGCATTGGGGCCATCATATTTGCACCCACCTCATCAAGTCCATAAGAATAACACAAAATGCTAGAGTAACTCAGCAGGCAGCATCTCAGCAGAAAGATAAATTGTGATGTTTTGGGTCGGAACCCTTGTTCTGACTGAAAGTAGTGTGGTGGGGGGGGGGGGGGGGCGGGGCAACGGCAATAGTAGCTGAGGTTGGAGGTGCAAGTAAACCTCTGCCTCACCTGAAAGGACTGTCAGGGGTCCCTGGATAGAGTCGAGGGAGGAGGTATAGGGACAGGTGTTGCATCTCCTGCGGTTGTTGGGGAAAGTCCTTGGGGAGGGGTGGTTTGGGTGGGAAGGGATGAGTGATCCAGGAAGTTGGTCTCTTCCAGAAATAAGGGGTGGAGATAGGAAGATGAGGCTAGTGGGGGGATCCCGTTGGAGGTGACAAAAATATCTGAGGATGATGTGCTGTATGTGACAGCTGAAGGGGTGAAAGGTGAGGACTAGGGGAATTCTGTCCTTGTGACTCAGAGGAGGAGCAAGAGCTGAACTATGGGATACAGAGGAGACGTGCGAGGGCCTCATCTATGACGGAAGGGGGATCCAACGTTACCTAAAGAATGAGGACATCAGATGGCCTAGTGTGGAACACCTCATCTTGGGAGCAGATGCGGCCATAAGAATGTTGGTCATTTTAATTGGAAAATTCCTCATTCTTCAAAACTCATGAGAATTTAAACTCAATCTGTTTATTCTCGCTCTGTATATCAGACCCAGCAATCAGGATGGTGAATGTTCACTGCCTTCCCTCTTATGTGAAGATATCTTTCCCTGGGTAGGGAGATTCCTAGTCTGGGATCCTCTGTATCCCGTAGTTCCACTCTTGCTCCCTCTCCCTCTCGTCAACATTCCAAATGCACTGTCAAAGTGGTAGTCTGTTATTTGAGTTAAGCATCCCTAATCTTATCCTTAATTCCCCTCTCACAGCCATGGTCAACATACCATTTGCCATCTTGATTATTTGCTATCCCTAATTATGTGCATGCCACCCTGAATTCCGGTTACATTTATTTTGTCAACTAGGATATCAAAGCAGTACATGTACCATTAATTTGTGGTGTGGCTGGAAGACAAGTTTCCACTTAGAAAATTCAATTTAGAATACGTCCTGCTTTAAAATTTGTAGAAATCAGATTTTTGTTCATCTTTAATTTAAAGAGCAAATAACAATCACCTGTAAATTATGCAGCATGTGGTTAAATTGTTAATATATTAATTGCAGATTTTGCTCCTCATTAGATTTTGTCCTCTTCATTTTACATTTCTCCAGCCAAAAGCCAGCGACTGAACATCAGAAGCAGTATAATCAAATGTGAAGCTCTATGAGCAAATATGTGTTTGGGTGGTGAGGAGGGAGGGTATGATGTGCATGTTATATTTCTAACCTAGCAAAAATATCAGTTTATTAGATCATTGCAGCTGCTAAACTACTCATTGACAGTTTTTTTAAGTGAAACAATTGCTGAGCACAGCAGAGCTTTGAAATGGAGCTCATTATTTTTTAGTGATTAAATGCACAGTTAAGTACATGTTCCCATGGTGGCAGTATGGGAATATAGTTTGTTGAGCCTGTTGCAAGTCATGGTGTTCTTGCAAAACAATTAGCAGGATGTATGGTTCAGAGATTGCTCGTGTGATGATTCCAATTGAAGTGTCAAGAGGCTCCTTGAGCCACCCAAGTGATATTAAGACTGAACGCATAGGGCGAGGGGAGCCAAATGTTGGTTTTGTAATTAACTACCATTTTACACTGGGGTTGTTCCCTTATTTGGAAATTGTTTGAAATCCTAAAACAACCAATGATGTCTACAAAGCAGAAATATTTGGTGTGGTACTTACAGCCTGTACATTAGAAGGTCCAGTTTCAAACTCTGGTAAGCATAGAATTGAGCAGAATGCAAATGTTCTGCGTATCATTTTTGAGCGTCAGCCAGCCTTGTAAAGTGTTCTCTGGACAGAATGACACGTTAAGGGCCTGTCCCACTTGGGCGTCATTTGCGCATCACGCAGGTGGCGCGCGAAGATTTTGTGAATCATAAAATCCTGGGGCGCCGCGTGCGACCGCGCGTCACTGCCTACGTCACCACGCACCATGCGCGCGTAATGTACGGCATGCGTGCGTCGTGACGCGTAATTGATGTCGGGTAAATGACGCCCAAGTGGGACAGGCCCTTTCGAGTCCTGAAACTGTATCCCAACAGAATGTAGGCAGATGAAATTGTTAGACACATAGCACATGAAATTTAACGCAAACAAATGTGAAATGGTGGTGCCTTGAAGGAAAAGAGAAAAGTGTTGCTAAGAATGACGTGGTGCAAGAGAGAATGGGATTGTGAGGGTTTGCAGGGCTTTGGGGAAGACCATGTGAGGGGGAGTAATTGGTGGCTCATCACAAACATCGGTACTTGTGCAATGGTCAAATCTGCACTGTATGATTTGGGAGGTTTTGGGGTGTGTGGTGGGGGGGCATATGAGTGAGAGGAGGTGTTTTCTTTTTTAAATGTTGGCCATAGCATTTGTTTGTTAAAACTGTACCAAATGATTTAAAAGTGACTTTGAAACCTAACAAAACCTTTCATCCACCATTCCAGCTAAAAATGCTATTATTCCTGTTAATTAGTAATGTGGGGAGATATTTTGTGAAGTCTTTTTTCTTTGTTTTCAACAGGCATGTACTTAGATTATGCATTCACGCTGAAATGCTATGTTTAAATGTGGTAAGAGCAGGAACTAATTGCTATGCAGTCAATGCAGTAAATCTGGTTCATTTCAAAATATGTGAAAATAAATTGCTAAGCAGCTCTTGGCTCAGTCTGGTTGCACAGCTTGGCATCTTTCATATTCCAACTCAAAAGTGTGAATGTAAAATTCACAGATTGCAGAGCGACTTTACACGGGTTAAATATGAAATTAAGTGAAATCATGCTAATTGGATTGATTGCTTAACAGGATGGAAGAACGGCCGAAGATCTTGCTAAAGCTGAACAACATGAACAAGTTGCCAACTTGCTTGCCAGGCTTAAAAAGGTAACCTGCGGGAATGAGCCGAGGGTATTGACAATGGGCATGTGTTAGTACACCTTTCAAAGACCATGTGGCAGCTTGTATTGACTTTTGCCACGGTGATATCTCCGTAAACAGGTTCCGATGAAATGTTCAGGCAATTAAGCTAGAAGTTCAAGTTGAAAAGTAAACAGTGCGTCCTTGTGGCTATTTACAGGGGGATTGTATTATTACTTTATGAGTTAGCAGACCTTCAGATGTGACCTCGGGAGAAGCAGTGAAGTCCTGAGCCAAACAGTAATGTAAATGGCACCAGGTTTATGCTGCCAGCTCCGTGCACTAGTAGGCTTTTTAGTACTCAGACCCTTTCTGGCATTAAGTAGATTGAAGCTATTACCTCACTTATATTTATATACCTGGTTTCACATTCATTGATTTAACTTCCCTGAGGAAAAAAAGCAAAGATAGATGGAATGGCAATTCGGTTTCTCATATGTGACCACCATAGCCAATTGCAAGAGATAGATGTAGAAACAAGGAACTGCGGATGCTGATTGACCAAAGAAAGGCACAAATGCTGGAGTAACATAGCAGGCCAGGCGGCCTCACTGGAGAACATGGATTGGTGACTTATTGGGGCGAGACCCTTCTTAAGACCCTGGTCTCAACCTGAAAAGTACCTGTCTGTGTTCTCCAGTGATGCTGCCTGACCTGCTGAGTTATTCCAACTTTGTCTTTCCATAATCAACTGCAAATTTGGATTCCAATCATAACACAAATTTGTCCAAAATAGGTCATCCAATTAACCAGCAAATATTTTTCATTGGAAAATGTTCAGGAAATGATTATTTATGATTTTAACTCTGTTTACCTAAATATCATAATTGTTCAAATAATAATCAGACTAAAGTGTCAGAATTAACCAATAAAACACCGCAACGTAATATTTACTCGATAATAATAAGCCTTTAGTGTCATTGTACTTAGAAACACGACAAAGTTAGAGCTACTCCTGGTCAGTGCAACCAAAACAAGTTAAAACAAGATAAAAAACACATCCAATACGTTATTTAACTGCTTAAAATAGTATATAAATTATATTTATCACACCTAGGTAGAACATTGCACTGGGAGAATATTACACTTTAAAATTTAATAAATACTTTAAAAATATATATTTTTTTAAAGAAGAAATATTAGCTGAGTGGTCTGTTTTATAGTGGAATGGATGACAGCATCTCTCATGTCGTGTGGATATTTGAGGAATTTAGAGTTCTGATGGCCCAGGGAAAGAAACTGTTCTTGAGTCTGTCCGACTTTTGACGCACCTGTACTGCATACCAGAGGACAGGAGGGTGAACAGAACTGTCCAGAATGGGAGGGGTCTTTGATTATTTTCCTGGCTCTGCAGAGGCACCGAGAGCCAGAGATGTCTTCCAGGGAAGGCAGAGGGCAGCCGATGATTTTCTGGGCAGTTGTGATCACTCTCTGCAGAGTTCTCCTGTCTGCTGAGAGTGATCAAAACTGCAGGATGACATTGCAGGATTATATTTCAAAGTGCAATATAAATGTTGCAGTAATACGAATCATCTTGCCCACCTCTAGGCAATGTACTATGGGCTTGCTTAATTGCCATTAGTTGCCCACTGTGCATTTACTAGATTATCTTATCAAGTGATAAGAACTGTTGCTGGCCAAATGCCCACCAAGAAAACTACACAGGTTTATTTGGTTACTGCGTGGCAGTGCACAAGGTGAGTTTTCCAAGCTTCATAAAATCATTCAATTATTTATTTTGTCTAAAATGCAATAATGATGCATACTTGACTGAATAATTCTTCCTCTCCCTTTCTTGCATGAGACTTTGTTCTGTCAACGTAGAAGCAATTAATATTGAAAGATTTGACTGCAGTATCTGTAATTGTAACTACTGTAACTAAAACAAAAGCTGCATTAGGATAGGATCATAGTAGGAAATTTCCTTCTTTTCTATTGGAAATTAACTCTAATTTCAAGTTGGATTGAGCACCTTTCCCAATAAAATGGACCAAAGATACTACTCAGACGGAGCATCCCTCTTCATTTTGCCATCATCATTATTGGGAGGTTTGTTGCATTTCAAACCATGAAGTGCTTCTCTACCACAATTTGCACAAAGCTATCGATTGATGTCGCAGGTAAAATTTACAGTACTAGGAAATCTAAGAGCTTTTCAGACTGCCTTGTGATACATGGTACATCAAAATCACAAGGCATCTGCAGACAAGGGGACGTGAAGAGGATAAACATAAGGTGGACTAGTTAGAAAAGGGGGAGACAGAGATTAAAATGAGCTGGTCTGACAAACCAGTAAGATAATGACCCACATTATACAAACATCCCCAGTAAAGAATTTGCACAACCAAGCAATTCAGAAATTCCCGTTACTTCCAGAAATTGGGAATGGGTGAGTGAAGGGGTGGGATCTCCAAGCGAGTGAGGCTGAAATCAATTTGGGATTTGAATTGCTTGAGATGTGATGGATTGCCAGATGAAGACAAGGACAATTATGGGCATGCATGTGTGCACACACATGTAAGTACACGTGTGCAGGTTAAGTCTGCAGCAGAGCTTGGTTCCCTGCCATTGTGGTAGTTAATGTGCAACGCCATCCTGCATTCAAATAATTTGAGCAAAGGCATTTTCCTCTTGCAAATGTAGAAGCAAGAAGCAGGATTATCCCCAATCCAGAGAAGATAATAATTGTACTGTAAACACACTGTCATTATTAGTCACCTAGATACAAGATAAAGTTTTGTCTTCCTAGTCCATAATTTCAATTAAATAACAGAAGCATTAAAAAAAATTGTAATTAACTTTTAGTGACCAGATCATTCAAAAATATGGTATTGATTTATTGTTGGAATTTAAGAGACTTTTGGGTAGACATGTGGCTATGCAAAAAATGGAGGGATATGAATAAATGGCAGGCAGATTGGAGTTGGTCTTGGCATCATGTTTGGCACAGACATTGTAAGCCACGGGTCTTGTTCTTGTGCCGTACTGTTTCATGTGCTGTGTTGTCACGTGTACCAAGGTACCGTGAAAATTGTTTTGCTGCCATCCCGACAAAAGCGATCCCTGCATAAGTACATCGAGGTAGCGCAGAAGTAAAAAAGAAACTGAATGTTGAATTACAGTGACGGAGATAGTGCAGTTTAAAAAGTGCAAGTCGGAAATTCATCCTTGTCTTGTGATAGGTCTGTTCAAGAGTCTTCTAACAACAAGAATCTGTTCTTGAATGTGGAATTACACGCTTTCACGCTTTTCTACCTTCTGCCTGACGTAAGAGGAAAGAAGAGAGAATGACCGGGGTACTGGGGTGTGAGTGGTCCTTGTTTATGATGGCTGCTTTTCCAAGACAGGATAAAGGTAGATGGGGAGTCAATATGGGGAGGAGACTGGTTTGCATAATACACTGGGCTATGTCCACAAGTTGAAATTTCTTGTGGTCTTGGCCAGAGCAGCTGCCGTGCCAAACTGTGAAGCATCCAAATGGAATGTTATCTTTGGTTTCTGAGTCAGTGGAGATATGCTAAATGTCCGTGGAATTCCGAGCAACGAGAGGTATTGCTGTGTTTTCTTGTCAATAGCATTAATGTGGTTGGACCAGGGCAAGTTGTTTTATATATATATATTATGAAGCAACTTTTTTTCCTATTTTGTCTTTGGCTCACATTGCAGCTGGATAAATCCATATTAGTCTATAGTATGAATTGTGCCATACTAAAGGCAATTACCCACATGGGCAATATTTTTAATAGCTGAATGACCATTCAAAACAGTTTGCAGTTAGTCAAATGATTTTAAACAGTGGCCACTGTGGTTCTGTAGTGTAGGCAGCTACTCCAGCTATTTTACTACAGTCCCACAAATAGCCATTAGAACATTTGGCCAATTAATTTGTTTCAAGGCATGAATGTTGGCCAAAGCACTAGCAGTTCTTCAAAATGGGTGTTGCGGAATATTTTACTTCACCTGCGCACATTGGTGGGACTTTGATTCTCTATTCTCTCTACACCTCACAGGAACTCCTGATTCATATCATCTTCCGCGAGAATCTCTTCCAGTAATTGGTATGCACTGGACATTAAATACTCAGACTTTTGATGCAAATCTGCCCACTTGTGGTCAGAAGAGAGAATTAACTCCCTCTAGTGGTAGAGTTTATATTGGGTGCATTTGCATCTGGGAAGTGGAACACTGTTCCACCCACTGCATGCAAGCATGGTTTCAAAAAGCGTTTAACTCATGATCTATATTTGAATTGGAATTTTCTTAGTTTGGTAGCTTTGATGTTTCTACCATCTTTGCTATTTCAACAGTGTTATTGAGTTTCTTTAAATGATGCATACCAGAATCAAAAATGAACAGATGAGCAAGCTATTAAAATCTCTTTGTTGCAGTCCCTGATATCTTTCTCCCACCCCTGTGAAGATTGTCAATGGATCTTTATTAATTGTGTTCCTTTTGCTCTAGGATGCACACAGAGGAATCTTCATTCAGCAGCTGAGGCCTTCTCAGAATTCTCAGGTCCGAATAAAGCTAAAGCTGTTTGGACATTCAGGTTCAGGAAAATCAGCACTTGTAGAGTCTCTTAAATGTGGGCTTCTGCGAAGTTTCTTCAGGAGACGCAGACCAAGGTTATCATCCACTAACTCAACTCGTTATCCTCCTTCCCCTTCTTCATCAAAACCAACAGGTATCTTTAACCAACCTAAACCATAATCTGAAGGTTGATATTACAACAATGATTTCCCCTGCAGTAAAGGCACAATCTGCCTCACTTTAGCATTCTCATTTTGAAATAATAACTTATTAAAGGAACTGCTTTGAAATTTATTATATGACAAGTCAAAAATGACTATTGATACAAGGAACTGTGATGCTGGTTTACCAAAAAAAAGACACAATTTGTTGGAGTAATTCAGCAGGTAAGACGGCATCATTGGAGAACATGGTTAGGTGATGTTTTGGGTCGGGACCCTTCTTCAGACAGATAATGAATATAGTCCTATTTCAGTTTTTTTTTATTCCTCTAATAATCCAAGGAAGGCTGTTGTATTTTGTAGCTAAGCATTTAAGATTAATGTCTTATAATGCTTGATGCGAATTGAGCTTTCACATTTCGAATTTGTGAACTCCTCCATATGGATTTAACCATTCAATTACCTTGTGATTTTCTTGGTTTCCTCCATATTGCATGAGTGGTTTTCCATTTCCAAAGTCCACTACCCTCCAAGACCTAGTCAAGATCAACTACTTTAATGTGGCATTTTGTGTGAATGTTGGATAAATAAGGATTAAAATCTGGCTCTCTGTAGATATTGCTTGCTTATAATTATGCAGAATATTATTTGATTCACAGCATGACACAGTTCATAATTTGTAACTAAAAAATGTTTGAGGCAGTGAGGTATCCATTATTCTTAATGGGCATGAAGGCAGAGATAACTATAATGAACACAAATTGAATTCAATCAGCATGATGGTGACTTCAAATTGTGCTCTGCACTTTGTTTTTTTAGTATAGCTAGTATTCTGTGCCATCTCACAAAAATAAGTGAGATTCAGTCATAAGCCCCTTTTGACGTGGTTTATAATTGGACTTGGTGTCTTAGTTTCTTCTGACAGAGACAATAGACAATAGGTGCAGGGGTAGGCCTTTCGGCCCTTCGAGCCACCACCGCCATTCAATGTGATCATGGCTGATCACCCACACTCAGTACCCCGTTCCTGCCTTCTCCCCATATCCCCTGACTCCGCTATCTAAGAGCCCTATCTAGAAGTGGGGAAAAAAGCGGAGATATATCCCAGTACCCTTCCCTACGCCCGTTCACCCAACCCTAGCGTCGGATTTGAATTTGTGTTCAACCATTCTGTTGTTGAAGAAATTCAATGAAAGGAGACCATATTTTGGAAAATTGATCTGATTTGTCAGACAAAACAAGCCTTATTTTTTCTAAACGTAGTGTCTCGGTCATTTCTGTGATCCACATCTTCACTGTGGGAACTCTTACCTTTTTCCAGAATTTGTATACGTTTTTTTCGCAGTTATTAAACCATAGTCAAGGAAGCGCCTTTGGAATATCGTTAACTTAGGGCAGCCCTCTGACATTCCTAATATTATTAATTTTGAATCTGACTCGAATTGAATTTTGAGTGTTTTAGAAATGGTATTGAATATTCCCGTCCAGAAGTTTTGTATTTTTATACAGGATACAAAAGAATGGGTTAGGGTAACTTCTTGGAAGTGACATTTATCACCATAGACAATTTTCTATCCATGTCAGCACTCAACCCCCAATACCATGTGCCCTAATTTTGCCCACTATCCCCTATGTGGGACCTTATCAAATGCTTTCTGAAAGTCCAGGTACACTTCATCCACTGGCTCTCCCATGTCCATTTTCCTAGCTACATCCTCAAAAAATTCCAGAAGATTAGTCAAGCATGATTTCCCCTTCGTAAATCCTGTTCCTGCTATCCAAATGTTTTGCTATTTCATCTTTCATGATCGACTCCAGCATCTTCCCCACCACCGACGTCAGGCTAACTGGTCTATAATTCCCTGTTTTATCTGTCCCGTCTTTCTTAAAAAGTGGGATAACATTAGCTACCCTCCAATCCACTGGAACTGATCCTGAATTTATAGAACATTGGAAAATGATCACCAATGCGTCCACGATTTCTAGAGCCACTTCCTTAAGTACCCTGGGATGCAGACCATCAGGACCTGGGGATTTATCAGCCTTCAGTCCCATCAGTCTACCCAACACCATTTCCTGCCTAATGTGTATTTCCTTCAGTTCCTCCGTCACCCCAGATCCTCTGGTCACTCGTACATCAGGAAGATTGTTTGTCCTCCTTAGTGAAGACTGTATCTGTTCTTAGTGAACAAAGTATCTGTTCAACTCATCTGCCATTTCCTTGTTCCCCATAATAAATTCATCTTTTTCAGTCTTCAAGGGTCCAACCTTGGTCTTAACTATTTTTTTCCTCTTCACATACCTAAAGAAGCTTTTCCTATCCTCCTTTATTTTCTTGGCTAGCTTACCTTCGTACCTCATCTTTTCTCCCCGTATTGCCTTTTTAGTTATCTTCTGTTGCTCTTTAAATGTTACCCAATGCTCTGGCTTCCTGCTCATCTTTGCTATGTTGTACTTCTTCTCTTTTATTTTTATACTGTCCCTGACGTCCCTTGTCAGCCACGGTCACCCCTTACTCCCTTTGGAATCTTTCTTCCTATTTGGAATGAACTGCTCCTGAACCTTCTGTATTATTCCCAGAAATACCTGCCATTGTTGTTCCACTGTCATCCCTGCTAGGGTATCTTTCCAGTCAACTTTTGCCAGCTCCTCCCTCATGGCTCCATAGTCCCCTTTATTCAACTGTAATACTGACATCTCCAATTTACCCTTCTCCCTCTCAAATTGTAGATTAAAACATCATATTATGGTCACTACCTCCTAATGGCTCCTTAACCTCAAGTTTCCATATCACAACCGGTTCATTACACAACACTAAATCCAGAATTGCCTTCTCCCTGGTAGGCTCCAGTACAAGCTGCTCTAAGAACCCATCCCTTTCTTGAGGTCCAGTACCAACCTGATTTTCCCAGTCTACCTGCATGTTGAAATCTCCCATATCAACCATAGCATTACCTTTACAACATGCCAATTTTAACTCTTGATTCAACTTGCACCCTATATCCAGGCTACTGTTTGAGGGCCTGTAGACGTCCCATTAGGGTATTTTTACCCTTACAATTCCTTAGTTCTATCCATACTGACTCCACATCTCCTGTTTCATTGTCACCCCTTGCAAAGGACTGAATTTCATTCCTCACCAACAGAGCTACCCCACCCCCTCTGCCCACCTGTCTGTATTTTTGATAGGATGTATACCCTTGAATATTCAGTTCCCAGTCCTGGCCCTCTTGCAGCCATGTCTCTGTAATTCCCACAACATCATACTTGACAAATTCTAAGTGGACGCAAGCTCGTCCACTTTATTTCTTATACTTCGCGCATTCATATACAACACTTTGACTTCGGTATTCACCTCCCCTCTCACACCGTTCACTATTGGCCCTGACCTTACTCTCTTATCCCTTCTCAAACTTTCCTTCCCATTAATTCGGGAGTCATTTGTAACTTTTCCTGTACTCACTTCCCCTTCAACTCCATCTTTATACTCTCAATTTGTCAATCCCTCCCCCCCCCACCATTTAGTTTAAACCCACATGTGTAGCCCTAGCAAATCTGCCTGCCAGAACGTTGGTCCCCCTCCAGTTAAGGTGTAACCCGTCCCTTTTGTACAGGTCATCCCTACCCCAGAAGAGATCTCAGTGGTCTATAAAACTAAATCCTTGCTCCCTGCACCAGCCCCCCAGCCAAACATTCAGATCCCCTATCTCCCTGTTCCTGCCCTCACTAGCATTAGGTACTGGAAGCAATCCAGAGATAACCACCCTAGAAGTCCTGCTTTTCAGTCTTCTTCCTAACTCTCTAAATTCGCTTTGCAGAACCTCCTTCATCTTCTTCCCGATGTCGTTTGTGCCCACTTGCACAACTACTGCCGACTGTTCACCTTCCCTCTCAAGGATGTTCTGAAGTCGGTCTGTGATATCTTGAACCTTGGCACCAGGGAGGCAACAGACCATCCTCGAGTCTCGGCTGCCACCACAGAATCTCCAGTCTGTCCCTTGGACAATGGAGTCACCCACCACTATAGCTCTGCCTGATGTCGGTGTCTGCCGGTCGAGTCTCATCCCCTGGGTTGGAGCCACCGACCTGTCCACCTGTCAGACTGGAAGCGTTGTCTGCCCCGACAGCTCCCAAAAGGGTGTAACTGTTTTCATACAGCCTGGAGGGTCTCCTGCACTCCACGCTCACTCCTCGTTCTCACAGTCACCCTCCTTCGCTCTTCCTGTAGCCTTGGCGTGACAACCTCACTGTAGGTCCTGTCCAGGAAACTCGTTATCCCGGATGTTCCTGAGGTCATCAAGTTGCTTCTCCAGTGCCCCAACACGGTCCTTCAGGAGCTGAACCTGGACACACTTACCACAGATGTAGCAGCCAGTGGCACCATCAGTGCCACTGACCTGCAAGCATCACACTGAATCGGCTTATCCGTCATATCTTCACCACTTCTCGTCCTCTCCAACTTTTGGCGTAGTCTCCTATCCTCAGCCTCCTCACACTTTTTCTCACAAGGCACTTCCCTCGACAAGGTGCTCCCGACATAACAAAATTTCTAAGAAATATTCTTAAACTGGCATATGGAATAATTGGTCATTTTTGTATAGCTATTTACAGATCTAACAGAAACTGGGGAGCATCAGGCTATTAAAATTTTAATTTCTGATTACATTCTCCAATACTTAAACTGCTTTTTTACAGATGTGTTTTTTCCTGTTAATTCTTTCATTTTTCTCTTCCAAAGAACAATCCCGATCTTTTTGGAGGGAAATAGTTTTTGGTCCCTAGTCCCACTGGTTGCTCACCACAAGAGGTCATTTCCCACAAGCAAGGATTATTGGTCAGTGATTGTGACAAGTTCATTTGTAGCAGCAGGCTTCACAATCGGGCCCAAACAAGTCCACTTGCATAGAGTTGCAGGAAAGGAAGAAAAACATTGATTCATTTTTGTCCTCTTGAGACACCAAAGCCATTTGTAACACTGTAGCGCCACCTTGGCTTAGATTAACTAATTTGGCAGAGAACATTGAACTAGGAATCTTCATACTTTTCTCTTGCATAAACTCAAAGAGCCAATATGAGCAAAAGTTTTCTTGCTGCCAGTCCCGCTGAGTTACTCAGCATTTTGTGTCTATCTTTGGCTCTTCAACGATCTTTTATCCAATACATCATGTCAATTTGCAGAAGGCAGGCATGATGAATTAATTGATGCAAATGCTGTATAACCAAGCACAATAGTTAAATCTGCTAAAAGACAGCAACCAATATAGCTGGCAGGCACTTGTTGTCAAACTTGTATTCTGACTTTCTTATCATAATTGAAGAGTTCAAAATCCATTAACAGAGATAAATGTAATTAATTAACTACCAGGATCCACTCGGTCACCAGTCTGTCACTAAATGTGGTCAGTCAAGACACATTATGAAGTCATTATTTAGGCAGATATTTATATTTTATCTTTTTTTCTCTTAATTTCATGTCTCAAGAACATACATTATTGAGTTCCTAAATATGCATCACTGCATTTTTGACTGGCATTATATAGTCAAATATATTGGACAATGGTATCCTGGACTCGCAAAGTGATCTGGTCAATATAGATAAGTTCAATGCTTACAGCATGAGCGACAGAATCGCTTTTAAAAATAGGCAGTCTGAAATGGTGGCATAAAAACATTATAGTTTGTCATTTTGGGGCTTCATCATAGCTGAAATCCAATATTGCAAATGTAATTTAGGAACTATGGGATTTGTCACACTTACTGCAGCCAAATCAGCCGTGTGAACCAGCAGCGTTGTTGTCTGCTTTCCAATATAAGTGACTCAGTTCCATAAAACGTTATAAAATAATCAAGACTTGTCCATGTGAGATGACATGTCCCCTATCCTTCATTTGCTCCCATCCCTTGTGTTTAAATTTAAGATCCTTATCCTTGATCATAAATCACACCCCTCCTTTTCTCTGTTCTACCTCTAAGGACTTCCTTCTTCTGATCCTGCCTCTTATCCTGAACAATCCAATTGTTTCATTCCGACTTCCCATTCATCCTGCCTACTCTCCCACATCCGTCACCGTGTCAGCAATGGTCCTGGTGACTGAAACATTGCTTGTAAACTTCTAATTCTATCTCCGATTTCACTATTTAAATTTCTTCTAAATTGTGGATAATTGCCCTTAACTGCAAGACGATTGTTCAGTTTCCAGGGCAAGAGATTTGCGAATAAGAGAAGGGAACTTACATCAAGCATAGGATGTTTAAGAATCAACTGCAATACTGGAAAATCGAAGGTAGACAAAAATGCTGGAGAAACTCAGCTGGTGAGGCAGCATCTATTGAGCGGAAATAGGCGATGTTTTGGGTCGAGACCCTTCTTCAGTCTGATTCTGTCGTGATTCTGTAGATCAGATTTGAAATGAAAACTGGAAAAGCTGACAAAATGTGGCCACACCAGGCTCCGACTACCCTGTCAGCCCTGTAATCCAATTGCTAACCAATATCTCCTCCCTACTTTATTAATTTCAAAAAAGCTTACATATTTTATTGGATAATGGTTCATTAGTTAAATATATAAACTACAGTATTTGATTGCCCCATCTCTTTAAGTTTCAGTGAGTATTTCCAATCTGTACCCTGGCTGTGAGAACGTCAGTGTAAGGAGCCGGAGCATGATGTTTGAACCCAGCCTAACCAAAGGCGTGCTCCAAGCGTTTGTTTCACCTTCGCACAATCTAAACTATGCAATTGATGACCAGAGCACTAAAGCAATCGACATTCAACATGCTAATGTTAATGGTAAGAAGTGTCTCCTTTAATACAGCAGAGAACAATTTGGACCTGCTGAGATGTAGCTGGCAATGTGCTTACAATTGTGAATTCAAATGCATTTTCTGTATAAAAAATAAAATTGTTATTTTGAATAGTTGAAACATCATTTTAAAAGTGTTAATTGCAATTGCAGTACATCAATGCAGCGGGATAATTCAACACTTACCTCGGGACTTGTAAATCAATTTGTGATGATTGTGCTACAGTTACTCTGGCAGTTTAAAAAATGTTACCGCATTATTGTAGCAATGAACTCTTGGTAGTGTTGTGTAGCAAAACTGCAAGGAAGGAATAGCTTAATCAGGAAGGAACCAGACTAAATCCCCTCTCCAGGCCAGATGATTTTAGCCAGCATGGGTGCTGTGGCCCTAAAAACGGATACCTTTGAGAATCAGCCAGTCGCACTTGCTGGGATAAATGTATAATTGCAGCTGGCAGCAAACTCGTTTGGAAGTCTGGTTCAGGCATTTCACAGCTTGGACGTGATGCTGCACACAGTCAAACTGTCAAACAACATGCAGGCAATAATCATTAAATCTCACCTGGAAATAGGGGATTGGCCAGGAAATAGCCAATGTTGGATAGCTGGCAAACTGCTTGATAGGAATAGGGTTAGATGAACTGTCAATAATCTAGTTAATTTTAATTTTCAGTGGATGAATGGCTGGCATTTGAGCACCTCTGATAGATTTTTTTTACTGTTGCTTAAATTGTTATCAATACTTTCCTTAAACTGCGCAGCAGCTTTAAATAAAATATATGCAACTGTTATTTTGTGTCTTAAGATTTTTAAATAATATTGAGCCTCCCCATGTTATTGAAGCATTCACCTTTCTTTGTAGGTGTTGGTGATTTAAATATCTGGGAATTCTCTGGCAATCCTGCCTACTACTGCAGTTACGATTACTTTGCGGCAAATGACCCGACTGCTCTCCACTTGGTGCTTTTCAGTATAGAGGAACCTTATGAAATGCAATTGAACCAGGTGACGTTTTGGCTCAATTTCCTCAAGGCACTTATCCCAGTGGAAGACCCTATAGGTAAGATTCAATCCACGCACTATTTACTGAGCAGGCACATCTGCCGATTATTTGAATTTACAGAAGTCCGGAGGAACCAGGACTGGTACAGCTGTCATGTCAGCCAGCGCTTCAGCCACTGATTGGGAGCCCAAGTTTCCGCTCAGTTCAGTGCTTGAAAGCCATCAGATCTAAGTGAACCGGCCAGCTTTCGCTGGTTCACTTGGATCTGATGGCTTTCAAGCAATGAACTGAGCAGAAACTTGGGCTCCTGACCAGTGGCTGAAGGAGGAAGGTCTATCCTCTTTAATAACTGATAAAAGCTTACATGGCTTTTGTTTTATCTTCTCCATATGTAATAGCTAATATGCAGAGGAAGATGTGTTAAACTGTAGAGATATGTCAAATGGTTAAAGACATCAGAACCCCGAGGGCGGATAATACATATTCCCATGTGAACTATTGAATTGGAAACCAACAGCAGAAAGATTATACTCAGGAAAGACGTCAAAGATTACACTGAAGTTGTGCAAGTGTGTAAGTAAGCTGTTAAAGAAGGAACTGCAGATGCTGGAAAATCGAAGGTACACAAAAATGCTGGAGAAACTCAGCGGGTGCAGCAGCATCTATGGAGCGAAGGAAATAGGTAACGTTTCGGGCCGAAACCCTTCTTCAGACTGATAGGGGGTAGGGAGAAGAAAGGAAAAAAGGAAAAGGCGGAGGAGGAGCCCGAGGGCTGGGGGAGGGGAGGAGACAACCAGATGGCTGATGAAGGGGAGGGGACAGCCAGGGCTAGCAGAATTGGGAGAATTCAACGTTCAGGCCACCAGGATGTAGACTGCCCAAGCGGAATATGAGGTGCATTTCCTCCAATTTACGGTGTTGCTCGCTGTGGCCATGGAGGAGACCCAGGACAGAGAGGTCAGATACGGAATGGGAGGGGGAGTTGAAGTGCTGAGCCACCGGGAGTTCAGGTTGGTTATTGCGGACCGCAATAACCAACCTGAACTCCCGGTGGCTCAGCACTTCAACTCCCCCTCCCATTCCGTATCTGACCTCTCTGTCCTGGGTCTCCTCCATGGCCACAGCGAGCAACACCGTAAATTGGAGGAAATGCACCTCATATTCCGCTTGGGCAGTCTACATCCTGGTGGCCTGAACGTTGAATTCTCCCAATTCTGCTAGCCCTGGCTGTCCCCTCCCCTTCATCAGCCATCTGGTTGTCTCCTCCCCTCCCCCAGCCCTCGGGCTCCTCCTCCGCCTTTTCCTTTTTTCCTTTCTTCTCCCCACCCCCTATCAGTCTGAAGAAGGGTTTCGGCCCGAAACGTTACCTATTTCCTTCGCTCCATAGATGCTGCTGCACCCGCTGAGTTTCTCCAGCATTTTTGTGTACCTGTGTAAGTAAGCTGTTGGACTTGTGCAGATTTAAAAAGCGCCGAAAGCCTGGTCCAAGGAACAAGTCTGACAATTAAATGGTTCAAACGTCTGCAAGGTGCAGATTTGAGACAAATGAAAGATTTCAGAATATTTTTATTGGGAGGTCTGAGTAAGACTTCCACAGTGATCTGTTATAACGTGGGAATTAAAAAAAGAAATATCAAAGCAATCTTTGGCATCAAAAACCTCCTCCTTAATACTGACGTGCTCCAGATGATCATCATATCCCTCCCTAAACTTGCTATCCTCTGTATCCTTCTCCTTGGTAAATACAGATGAAAAGTATTAATTTACAAATAAGGAACTGCAAGTGCTGGTTTACAAAGTGCTGGAGTAATTCAACGGGTTCAGGCAGCATCTCTGGATAACGTGAATAGCTGACGTTTTGGGTCAGAACCGTCTTCAGACTAATTATGGGGAGGGGGACGTGAGCTGGACAAGGATATAGGCTGGCAAATGATAGGTGGCTATAGGTGAGGGGTGTTTTAGGTAGACAGTGCCTCCTTTTGCCTCCTCCTCAGTTCTTACAAAGGGTCTTGAACCTGATAAGTTTCTCTTTCTACAGATGCACCCTGACCTGAGTCCTCTAATTCCAGCTGACTATTGGGAGGCCTATTGTATATCGCCAGCAAAGTGATCACCACCATACTATTCCTAACGTTCTACTTGTATGACCTCATAACATGATCATTTCTGTGTCATCGGGTCACACAGGTGGAAGAAAGTTGTACTGAAGGAGGAAGACACAAAGCTGGAGGGATTTGTAAATGACAACAAACATTTTGAATGGTATTCAGGTATTGAAAGCAGTGGAGGTAGTCCAGAATTGAGGGAGAATATATCTTGCCATGTACCAAGGTGTTTGCAGTATAGTCTCAAATAAATTTTATGTAAGACAGATTTCTAAGGAATCATTTGGAAGAAGAGAGCTGGAGAATATTGATTTCACCAGCACTGGTGGTGGCAGCGTAGAGACAGACAATCTTGCGAATGTGGAAGTATGTGGTTTTTAATAATGGATCACAAATGGAACTGAATGGATAGAATAGAGCATCCACTGTATGTTGCTGTTTGAATTATATCTTGTCAGTATGAATCATATTAAGTTGTAATTTGTGCGGGTGTGGCAGTTGAACAGAAGAAAGCATTCCCACATGCCTTTGCTAGAAGAGACAAATGGAGAGGGGAGGAACAATTTTTAATATCTGAAATATAAGCAGCCAAGTTGGAAACTACATTTGGATTGGTCCATCAAACTACTACCTCCTGCAGGTGGCACCAAAGAGCCATTCAGGAAATCCATGTCCGAGCTGTTTGCAACTGTGGACCAAGTTCCAATTTTATCACCTTCTGAAGATGGTTATAGATGGTTCACTTACGATTTATCTACCAATAAGGCAAAAGCCCAGAGAATTATCATATTAAATTCTGCATAAAGCCATTGAATTTGAAATAGAACAAATTTCTGGCTAAGGGATGCAATTAATTTGCATGGGATTTAAATATATATATATTTTGTGGTATGGATGTAACTAGCAAGGCTAGCATTGGCCATGCAGAGCTAGGGAAACAATACTGCTACACTACAAGTGTTCTAGTAAACATTGGTGGGTTGAAGTGCCTCATTCCATGCTATATTTTTCTATTGTCAAGTTGTTATAAAGTTTTCAATTAAGATGAGTGAAAATGCAATCATGTGCATTATATCCTGTATTAGTAACAGATATCTATGCTAGGCACTGTAAGCATCTAGAAATGTAATAAAGCAGTTCACTGCTCCTTTATGCATTGCTGGTTTTAAGGATTTGGCCTTTGCTTAAATGTCAGAAAGGATTCTAACTAAGAAATTTGAAAACAGGCCAAGGATACTTTGAGTGCTGGTTCCTATTATGTTTAAGCCTCCGTGAGACCACATTTTAAAAAATGTTAATAGCCAGTCATCGAAATGCTATTGCAGTTTAAGTACTGATTCAATTCCGTTAACAAGTGCAAGTAGCTTGTGACAGACTTGTCACTGAAATCATGAACATCTAGTCAGCTGCTTCTATAAAAATCACTCAAAATTATAACTTCTGCTTCTGTGTGTATACTGATGTCATAAACCAAACTCCCTGAACATCTCCACAGTCTTTGAATTGGATGTCTGTCAAACCTGCACTTAACTCACCGTGAACTTTCATCTTTGAATTCCTCCACTCAGGTTTCAGTGAATGAATGATGAATGAATGAATGAATACGTTTATTGGCCAAGTATGTACACATACAAGGAATTTGCCTTGGTGCTCCGCTCGCAAGTAACAACACGACATACAGTAACAATTAAGAATGACACATAAAACATTAACCATCAATAACACACCAGCAAAGTGTTTGTTATTTCGACTTTTTTTGTTTTTTTTGTATGTCGGAGTTTTTTTGTCTCTCGGTGTGTTTTATGTGGGGGGGAAATGGGGAAACCCTTTCTCAGTCACTTCCTCGACGGAGAGGCGACATTTTCCATGTCGCTTCTCCGCCTCCCCTCTTGCGGCCTAACAGCTTGGATTGGAGCGGCCTTTCCCGGAGTCGGGCCCAGAGCTTCAGCGCGGGCGCAGCGTGGACTTTTCCTCGTGGAGCGGGGGTGAACCCTTGCCGGGGATCGCCAGAAAGGAGTGCTCCAATCACTGGCCTGGTGACTTTGAGATCATGGGGCTGTGGTCTGCGGAGCTTCTAGCCGCGGGTGTGGCGTGGACTTACAATTATTATTATTTATTTGTCATTTGGACAAATTTGTCATTTGGACCCCTTGAGGTCCAAACGAAATATTGTTTCTGCAGCCATACATTACAAAACGAAGAAGACCCGAGACACAACACAATTTACACATACATCCATCACAGCGCTGTGATGGAAGGCAAAAAAACGTATCTCTCCACTGCACTCCCCCCCCCGATGTCAAAGTCAAAG
>CM075977.1:145035472-145164281 GCA_038087875.1 Malacoraja senta
GAGTATTGTGTACAATTTTGATCTCCTTGCCCAAAAAATGGATATAGTTGTTCTTGAGAAGGGCAACAACAATTAAATGGAGTGTTTTTTTAGGATATAAGGTCTTTTCTACAAAATTGAGAAGATGGGCCTCGATTCTTTCAAGTTTTGAAGAATAAAAGATGACATTGAAAATTTCTAAGAGAGCTCAACAGGCTAAATTTGAGCAGGATGTTGCCCTTCCAAGATGTCTAGAAGGAAAAGTCACGTTCTCAAAATAGGAGATGGGTCGTTTATGACTGCACTAAATGGAAATGTATTCACTCAAGGAGTCGTGAAATCTATTGAGTTCTCAATAAGCTTTGTCATTATTGTTGATTTGAGGGTGTCATGAGATATGGGATTAATACAGAAAGTGGAGGTTAAAAAACACCAACGTTATTTGAGGGCAAAATGTATGCAGGGAATAAATAGATTCCAACTTCTGTTTTCTGTGAAGCCATGCTTTAAGATTTTGAGTTTGTGTCTCAGTTTAAATTTAGTTTCCAGTTGGGAAATTATAGTCCTACACTATAGCTGAAGAAATGAATTATAGCCAACAGTCATAACAGTAAATGAATGGATAATGATCAATAATGATCAATGTTTGTAGTGAAAATAAATTATTTTCTTTACAGCTTTCGGTGGAAAGCTGAAAAATGCTTTGCAGATTGTCCTTGTTGCCACACATGCAGACATCGTAAACAGTCCTCGTTCATTTGGAGGGGAATTTGTTTATGACAAAGGTCTATCACTTCTAAAGGAATTGAAAAGCAGGTACGTTGTCAAAATGTTTTTAGCACATTAATATTCCTCTCACTTCCCCCATCTGGTTCTATGGCACTGTTTGAACAAATATTCACAATGGTTTCTCCTAATGGTTTGGTCCTGATAAATCACAGCTCAAAAAATCATTGTTCATTTGTGTTATTGCTGATTGTAAACTCTTTTCGCTCAAACACCTCTTGCATTTGCCTCTGCCCAGATTCCCTTGTTGTAAAATATTTGTTATCATTTTCCTAGATATGAGAGATATGAGTATTTATACTTTTATTGCCAGCAGTATGGGGTATGTTTGTAAAACATTTGTTAAATTATATTCCATAGGACAGATTAAAAAAAAATATAATTACCTTTTTGCATCTCAGATTTGGAAATGATATGCAAATATCTGATCGACTATTTGTTCTTGATGCTGGTGCTTCTGGATCCAAAGACATGAAGCTGCTGCGAAATCACCTGCTAGAATTGAGGAATAGGATCATTTCTGTAAGTATCCTACACCATATGGTATATATAAATTGGTCAATGGAGGAAAAGAAGTGTTAAAGTAACCAAGGAAGAAGTTCAGTGTAATGATATGCCTTGGGTAGTTTAGTTTTCTAGTATATAACCCTTATCTTTCTTGGTCATATGGAAAGTAAGCCAAACAATTATGGTTAACTCATGCACAACTATATCTTTAGATTCAGTGTCTCACTTAAGTCTGCTTTTTTTTCCCTTTCCTGAGAGTGCTGATTCCTGCTTTGTGCAATTTTCATTGTGCACATGTACTAGTGTAGAGTTAGCTGGACTTCAATACTGGCACGTGGGTTCAGTGCCCTTGAGGCAGGGAAGGGAAGCATTAGTCAGAGTCGCAGTTCATCATGTGTTGAGCATGAGCACTTAACGAAGTATATGTGTCATGATTCTACTTGATGTGATGCAATCAATTAGCCGGTTGTGACCGGTTTATCCACAAAGATCAGCAACTTTTGAGAATTGTTGCCAGGAATTCTCCATGCCTGTACAGCGTGTGTGAGGAAGCAGTTTGGCCTTTGCAGCACATGCAAGCCAAAAAGCCTATCCTGTTCCAACATGTGATCTGTTTCTGAAATTCTCCACCGTGAGTAATTAGACAACATGGAAGAGTACAGGAACAGGCCCTTTGGCCATGATTTCTGCACCTTCGTCTAACCAAAAGCCTCTTCAATGGCACTATAATATCTGCTTAGCAATGCATTGCAGGCACCTACCACTCACTGTGTAGAATACCTGTAGCATTTGAATTATCTCTAGCATCTAGAATAACTCTAGTCAGGGCATGGAATTTAAAAGTTATCTTGCAACTTTACAAAAATACTGGTTAAACTGCACTTGAAATATTTGAAAAATTCTCTGAGGGCGAGAGGTTCTGACTGGCTATCCTGTCTATCCTCTCATAATTGTATACACTACCTTTATTTACTCAGCCTCCAATGCACCAGAGGAAACAATCCAAATAGTCTAACCTCCCCTTATACCTAATGCCTTCTAATCCAAGCAGCATTTTAGTAAACTTCTTCAGCACCCCATCCACAGTCTCTGTATCCTTCCAGTAATTAGGTCATTAGAATTGAACACAGTACAAATGTCGTCTAACAGAAGTTCTAAAAAAGCTGCAACGTGACTTCCTGACTTATACACAATGCTCCGATTGATGAAGGCACGCATATCATATGCTTGTTAAATGTGTCCAAGAAAGCTACTTTGCGTGTAGGTTTAGGTTTATTATTGTCATGTGTACAATGAAAAGCTTTGTTTGCATGCTTCCAAACAGATCAGATATACATTACATTAATACAACCAAGTCATACACAAGTACACGGAGCAAAGGGGAAGATACAGAGTGCAGAATGTAGTTCTCAGCATTGTAGTGCATCAATTTCATAGACATTGTTCAATGTTCTCAATGGGGTAGAGGTGAATCGGCCAGTACCCTAGCTTATGGAAGGGCCTTTCAGAAGCCTGATAACAGAAGTGGAGAAGCTTTTCCTCAGTCTGGTGATGCTCGATTTTAAGCTTCTGCCAGACGGGAACAGGTAGAAGAAGGAATGGGACAAGTCTTTGATTATGTTAGCTGCTTTTCCAAGGCAAGATAAAGTGTAGCTGAGTCAATGGTGGGAAGTCTGTCAGTGGGATGGACCGGGCTACATCTACAACTCTGACATTTTTTTGGAGTCTTGGGCAAAGCTGTTCCCAAATCAAAATGTGATGCAACCCGATAGTATGCTTTCTATGATGCATCTGTAGAGGTTTGTAAAAATCACTGGAGACCAGCCTCCGGAATTAAGAGGCATTGGGGTGTCTTTCTTGGCTGTCGCATCAATGTGGTTGGTTCATAATGCATCATTGGTAGTAACGCCAAAGAACTTGAAGCTCTCACTTCCGCATCATTGCTTAATCAATAGGGACCTCATAGAGAAACTCTGGAGCTCCCCTTTGGGAACAAGATAGGTCAAGTGACTGAAGTGTTAGTGGGGGAGCACTTTAGGACCAGCAACTATAATTCTGTCAGTTTTTGAAAGTTGTTTTGGAGAAGGATAGGACTGAACAACAAGTTACGGTCCTGTATTTTGGGTAAGACTGATTTTAGAGGCATTAGGCAGGAACTTGCACAGGTCGATTGGGAGAAATGTTTAAGAAAGAACTGCAGATGCTGGTAAAAATCGAAGGTAGACACAAAATGCTGGAGAAACTCAGAGGGTTTCACTGAATGAATTTGCCACAGTCATAAAGAAATGTGTGGAGGACTGCATCTCAACAAAAACCTTACGAGTGTTTCCTAACCAGAAGCCTTGGATGAACCATGAGATCCGCATTCTTCTGAAGACCAGATCCCAGGCATTCAGGTCTGGTGATGCAGAGGTCTATAAGAAGTCCAGATACGATCTTGGTAAGGCCATCAAAAAGGCCAAAAGGGACTTCTGCTCTAAGCTGGAGGATGAGACGGATGTTCGGCAACTGTGGCAGGGCTTGAATGCAATCACCCCCTACAAGGCGAAATCAGGAGTCAGCGAAGCATCACTCCCTGACGAGCTCAATGCGTTTTACGCACGCTTTGATAGGGAGAACACTGATGTGCCTTCTCGAGCCGCCATTCGCCATGATGGTATTTCGGTCACAGTCACAGAGGCCGACGTCAGAAGATCCTTCAGAGGGGTGAACCCTCGGAAAGCGCCTGACCTGATGGTATACCCAGTCATGTTCTCAAGACCTGTGCAGACCAACTGGCTGGAGTTTTTACGGACATTTTCAACCTCTCACTTCTGAGGTCTGAGGTTCCCACCTGTTTTAAAGGGCATCAATAATAGCCCAAGAAGAGCAAGGTGACGTGCCTCAATGACTATCGACCAGTGGCACTAACATGTGTGGTGATGAAGTGCTTTGAGAGGTTGATCATGGCACATATCAACTCCTACCTCGACAAGAACCTGGACCCACTGCAGTTTGCTTACCGCCACAACAGATCAATGGTGGATGCGATCTCACCGGCTCTGCACTCCACTCTGGACCACTTGGACAACAAAAACTCATATGTCAGGCTGTTATCCATTGACTACAGCTCGGCATTTAATACCATCATCCCCTCCAAGCTGGTTACCAAGCTCTCAGATCTTGGTCTCTGCGCATACTTCTGCAATTGGATCCTCAACTTCTTCATTCACAGACCACAGTCTGTCCTAATTGGTGGAAATGTGTCTTCCTCGATAACAATCAGCACGGGAGCACCTCAAGGCTGCGTGCTCAGCCCCCTGCTTTACTCACTCTATACTCATGACTGCGTAGCCGGACATAGTGCAAACTCCATCATCAAGTTCGCCGACGACACCACTGTTGTGGGACGAATCACTGATGGGGACGAGTCAGAGTACAGAAGTGAGATCGACCGATTGACCAAATGGTGCCAGCACAATAACCTGGCGCTCAACACAGCAAAACCAAGGAACTGATTGTGGACTTTGGAAGGGTTAGGATAGGGACCCACAATCCTGGGTCGATGGTGGAAAGGGTCAAGAACTTCAAATTCCTGGGTGTGCATATTTCCAAAGATCTCTCCTGGTTCCAGCACACTGATGCAATAATAAAGAAAGCACATCAGCGCCTCTACTTCCTGAGAAGATTACGGAGAGTCGGTATGTCAAGGAGGACTCTCTCGAACTTCCACAGGTGCACAGTAGGGAGCATGCAGGAAGCCTGAAATCTGCTACATCCAGGTTCAGGAACAGCTGCTTCCCACAGCCATCAGACTATTAAACACAACTTCAAACAAACTCTGAACTATAACAGCCTTTTGCACTTTATCTGTTTATTTATGCGTGTGTATATATATGGTCTATGGTATATAGACACACTGATCTGTTCTGTATTTAGGCTTACAATACACTGTTGTGCTGCAGCAAGCAATAAGCATTTCACTACACCAATTGGTGTATGTGACTAATAAAGAACCTTTGAACCTTTGAGCAAGCAAGAATTTCATTGTCCTATCTGTGACACATGACAATAAACTCTCTTGACGACTTGACTTGGGTGAGACAGCATCTATGAAGAGAAGGAATTGGCGACGTTTTGGGTCGAGACCCTTCTTCAGACTCTGAAGAAGGGTCTCGACCCGAAATGTCGCCAATTCCTTCCATCCATACATGCTGCCTCACCCGCTGAGTTTCTCCAGCATTTTGTGTCTACCTTCGATTGGGAGAATCTGTTTGCAGGCAACGAAACAGCTGGCAAATGGGAGGCTTTCAAAAGTAAGATAGCAAGAGTACAGGGGCAGCAAGTTCCTATTGGGGTGAAAAGCAAGGCTGACAAGTTTAGGTAACCCTGGTTGAAGAGATATTGAGGCTCTGGTCAGGAAAAAAAGGGGGGCATACATCAGATTTAGGCAGTTGGAATTGAGAGAATGCCTCTGAGGACAAGAAGTGTAGGGGACAATTAGGAAGACAAGCAGGAGAGCAAAAAGAGGACATGATGCTAGTAGGCAGGGTAAAAGAAAATCCTACGAGATTCTCTTGGTATATTCAGATTAAAAGGATGGCGAAGGTAATAATAGCTCCCCTGAAAGATCAGCATGGCCATCTGTATGAACAGACACGAGGTGGTGGAGATATAAATGATTGCTTGATGTCTTGATCAAGCGGTCAAGAGTGTTTTATTGTCATATGTCCCAGATAGAAAAATGAAATTCTTACTTGCTGCAGCACAACAGAATATGTAAACATAGTACACTGTAAACAATATGATAAACGAGAGAGAAAATAAGTTCAGTGTGTGTATATATATATTATATGTATAATACATACACAGTCTCTCACACACACGTGCAGACCCGTTGGGTCTGCTCCTCAACGCAATATATTCCACCACTCACCCGTTCCCCCAATGCAACCCATCCCCTCAACGCAGTATTCCACCACTCATCTATAGCCCCCAACTGCACAGGCGCTGCTCATTTCCCCTCATACCCCAGCACTCCCTCCTCCACCCACCCTCTTCTTTCCCCTCTCCTCCACTCCCCAATCCCTCCCTCATCTCTCCCTCCCTCTCCTTTCCTCTACCCTCAGTCACTCCCTTCCTATCCCTCTATCCCCACCTCCCCCACTCCTCACCTCCCCCTATCCCTCCCACTATCCCTCCTCACCTCCCCCACTGCCCTCCTCTCCCTCTATTCCCTACCCCCTCCTCTCCCTCTAGTCCCCCTCCTTCCCCACTCTCCCTCCTCACCTCCCCCACTTTCCCCACCTCTCCCTCAATCCTCCCACGCTCCCTCGCCTCCCCAGGATCTTTTCCCTCTCCTCTCCCCTCCCCACACCCCTCCTATCCCTCTATCCCCCACCTCTCCCACTCCCCACCTCACCCTAACCCCCCACCATCCCTCCTCACCTCCCCCATTGCCCTTCTCTCCCTCTATTTCCCACTCCATACCTCCCCCACTCTCCCTCCTCACCTCCCCCACTTTCACCCCCTCTCACTTCCTACCCCCTCCTCACTCAATCCCCCCACTTTCCCTCACTTCCCCAGAATCTCGAGGGTGCTGCTCCTTTCGCTCCTTGCAAGCCCGGACTGATGTCCCATTCAGGTGAAATGTTGATGGAAGCACAGAGTGTTCCTGTATTGCAACTTTGTATCGAAGTTTGTTAGAAGCTGGCAATAAGGATTTTAACAGTAAAAAATCCTGTTAAAGTTGGGGTTTTTATACCTTTAAATATCAATAACTTGTGGAAATATAACATCAAATCTGAAGGGAAGTTGATTTGACCGACGATGGGAAAAAGCTGAGTAAAGGCTCTGTCTTACGGTGTTGCGGTCATCGGCGGTGAAGCGCGGCTTCGCCTGTAGAGTGGACCGCACGGCAACGGCGAGAGCGCCGAGCCTATGCCACGGGAGCGCCGCACAGATGCTGCGCGGGGGCCGAGTGATTTAAATACGGCTGGTCCCACGTGCTTGCGGTAAGTTAAAAAAAAGGGCGGGCCGACTGCGATGACGTCATTTTGGATCTGAGTGTCGGCGGCGGCCGTCCTGATCGCGGCGCTGTAGCGGTGGCTGTGGCGGCGGCCGTTCTGCACACGTGACTCACTAGTGGAGGCTGTGGCGGTGCAAGTTCGACGCATGGCGCTCGAGCCACAATGGCGGCGGCTGTGGCGGCGGCCGTGCCGCACTCGTGCCTCACTGGCGGAGGCTGTGCGGTAGGGACATATTTTTGAACAGTGTTGGTTTTATTTTAGCATCGTGTCGTGTTGGGAACAACGCCGCACGGCCCCGGAATTGTGCGTTTGACCGAGTGCGCGGTCTATGGCGGCCCAGGAGCGGTAGATTCTTCCCGTTTCGCCGCCAATGACCGCAGACTCGTGAGACAGGCCTTTAAGGTTCTGTGAAAATGTTAGCTCTACCATGTACTGCTTTGGCGTAGATACAATCTCAATCAGACACACACACACACAGACACAGACACAGACACACACACACACACACACACACACACACCTTTAATAGTAGATAGACAGACAGACTCGAAAAACAAACAATAGTAGTGCAATAAGTGCTGAGGGGCCTATTACTTGAAATTGGAGAATTCAGTGTTCATACCATTGGTTTGTAAGCTACATAAATGGAATATGAAGTGATGTTTCTCCAATTTGCCTGTGGCCTCAATCAGGCAATGGAGAAGACCAAGGACAGAAATAGCAGTATGGAAATGTGAAGGGGAGTTAAGGGGCTGATCCTCTGCGGCAACCTAATTGGCAAGTTTAGAAGAGTTTGCCCTCGACTCATACTTGCAGCATGGTCGACACGAGGTCCTAGGAGGTCTTTGTTACTCTCCTTCGTGCTCGAGAGTAGTCCCCACGTACTCTAGGTTGCGGCGTATTTTTCAATATGCTGAAAAATGCCCGCGAGTAAAAAAAGGTCGCATTGGAAAAACTCGATTTTTTTTTAACTTGTAGGTTTAATCAAAGTAGGTCGTAATAGGTCGGCATGTTATTCGTAGGTAATTGAGGGTAGTGGAAGGTAATCAAAGGTAGTCGAAGGTAGTCGTAGATAGTCTTCAACATAATCGAAGGGAGGTCGAAGGAGGTCGTCTTCACTCTCCACTATTCGGTGTCCAATTTTCCCAAAGCTAGTCGAAGCTAGTCTTCAACACAGTCGAAGGAGGTCTTCAACATGACACTTTTTCAAACTCTCCTAAACTCTTCTAAACTCTCCAATTAGGTCGCCGCAATGGGACAGCCCCTTTAAAATGGTTAGCAAACAGGAGATCCAGCAGACCTTGGCGAACAGAGTACGTGTTTGGTGAAACGTTCGCCTAATCAGCGCTCAGTCTCACCGCTGTAAAGAAGCCCACGTACAGTAAGGGATTAAAAAAATAAATTTTCAGCTGCTGAATGTTTTTGTGCTGAACAAGTACATGAGATGGCAGCATGTGATACTAGACTGATCACTAATGCAATGCCACATGGACTAAATGTGAGTGAAATACGCTGCTTACATTCTCCATGGCAACGGAGTCAATGGTCTAAATCAAAGCATTAAGTGGTGGCTCAATGCACGTTACCACCTCCAAAAGTGGTAGCTGGAAAATTGTATGGTTTACATTGATATCTGTTTGCATTTAGGTAGAAGTCGAAGTATGGGTAAAATTACGATCTTCATTTTGAAATTTGCTTACAATGTTCTATAATGCTAGCAAACATTAATAAGACACTGTATTGAACTTTTTTTTAGGATTGTCTGTCCATGACATTCCTTTGTGAGAAAATCATCTCTACTCTACCTTCTTGGAGGAAGCAAAATGGGCCAAACCAATTTATGTCATGGCAACAATTTGTATACGATGTTCAGGACCAAATTAATCCTTTAGTCAGTGAAGAGGATCTGAGGGAGATTGCCCAACAGCTGCACAGTTTGGGAGAAGTAAGTGCGTCCTGCTTATAATTGTATCAAGTTCAGAAACTGCCAATGTTATTGTTTTGTTAACGGTTTTTAAATGGCCTATACTGACTAAACCTACCTTTCCCATCTTTGCAAACCAAATTGACCATGTGATAACCATTTATTGTATGAACTACCTGTGAAATTAAGTCTAGGAAAGTGGTTCATGTTGCCATTTTAAATGAATTTAACTATAATCTTTGTGTAGGACAAAATAATCAATTGATGGTTCATTATCAGGTAAAACAGAGGCTTATCTATTATTGCTTATTCCTTATCTGTACGGCTGAATCATTTGGATCAGCTACAAAAAATTTTGAACTTTTGTCGGGCAGAAATGCTCTCTCTGACATGTCATTCCACCATATAAGAATTGAGTTCCTCGAGTAGTGGCACAATTTTCTCCAACTCTCCTTCAGACAGTGTGAATCAGTTCTGAATTGGATGGACTGATCTTCACTATACACAGTGGTCCACTTGAAGCCACACAAATCAGCCTCCCATTTCCCACTTGACTGGTTAGCACGCAACAAAAGCTTTTCACTGTACCTCGATACACGTGACAATAAACTCAACTCAACACTGGTGTGTGCAGATTATGGGACCCAGTCTGTCTATATTCCATCAGAGAAATTCTCTGTACCGTGACATCCCTTTCAAGCACTGTTTCTGTTGAATGTACCGATCCTCTCTCATGGCCGTAATGTTATTCACCTCATACTGGGATAATGGCAGATCCTTGTTACTCTTGTACTGAATGTCATGAGTCGCACAACTGTTTCTTGATAGCTAAACCCAGATTAGGTTCTTCAGCATAAGTGCACGGATTCCAGGATTGCAAACCAGACTAATTATAATTAATCCAGCCAGGACTGTCTCTCCACTCAAGGTTTTGAGTGACACCCCCAACCACCTCTCATGACCATGACAGGTGCTGGGTCTTTTGCTTAGGTCAATCCGCACGTTGCAGTTTAATTAGGTGATTATGCTCAAATAGCTCTCATTCATTCCTCATCAATTTAGACCCACATTTTACTAACACCACATCTTTCCAGGTTAAATCTACAATTTTGGGGTGGGTGGGTGGGCACAGGAAAGAGAGAGGAGGTTGGGGGTGTTACTTAAAATTGGCGAATTCGCTGTTCATACTATTGGATTATGAGCTACCCGAGCGGACTTTGAGGTGCCGTTCCTCTAGTTGTGTGTGGCCTTGCCCAAGTTAGAATGGGAATGAGGAGCTGAGTTAGCAACCGAGAGATCCAGCAGGCCTTGGCGAGCCGAGAACAAGTGTTTGGTGAAATGATCTCTTTGTCTACACTTGGTCTTGCTGATGTAAAAGGGGCCACAATGGGAACACCGAATGCAGTAGATGAGGGCTGAAGAGAAGCTGAAGAGAACACCTCTGTTTCATCTGAAAGGGCGGCTGGAGTTCTGGGATTGAGGAATACATCTTCTGTATACATCTCCTGCATTGTTGCATCTACTGCAGAGGCATTTTTCTTGAATCTTTATGTGTGGCAGTGGCTGCAGCAGTGTGATGGGTCTGCTTCTGTCCATGTGTATGTCTCCAGTCCTAGTTGGAGACCTCCCCAATTGAATTATCCCCTTCTGTGCTCCACGAGTTCCTCCTCTTGGGTGGAGCAAACAGTCCCAAAATTTCTCCAGGCCAGTGCCAGCAGAAAGTGACACTTCTCTCAGTTTTCTCAAAACAATTTGTAAAACAATATGGAATACCCCACTGCTCCCTCTTTGCTTCATGATTTGTGAGCAGCGCTTCCATAGTCTGTCACTATCCACTCGGTTACTCAGTCTGTCCTGTCATCATGTAGGGTGTAAATCTGAGTATCCAACTAGATTGTTTTAAAATCAGCCTCCCCATGGGCTTTGCAATCAATAACCTGACGATTTAAGCATTGTTTTCCTCTTTTTCTCTCTCTCTCTCTCTCTCTCTCTCTCTTGTCACATTTCACAATATGTTATTGCTAAAGGGCCTGTCCCACTTGGGCGACCTAATCCGCGAGTCCAGAAGTGTCTCGACCTTCAAGCTCGAGGGCACTCTCCTGGAAAGCCTCGAGCTGGATCGACCGGCCGCGTTGAAACCGCGAGCTGCATCGATCGAACCGCGAGCTGGATTACCGACCACACACACATGCGCACACACACACACACACACCCACACACACACACACATCGCGAAGGTGGGGGCCAGGGAAAGCGGAGGAGCGCTGTCTGCGTGATGAAGAGGCTGCCACAGTACCGTAAGTCCTTTAGAGAGCACGGGAGGGGGAGGGAGAGAAGGGGGAGAGAAGGGGAGGAGAATGGGAGGGAAGGGGGGGAGAAGGAGTGGAGATACTTTTAAGAAGTTTAATAAAGTTTAGCGGGCATTTTACCTACCGGTAGTTCTTCATAGGTCCTGAAACTCCAATGAGCCAATTAAAATGCCCGGTCAACGAAGGAGATGGCCTACGGCTGCCCTTGACTGCCTGTAACTAAATAGCAACCCCACTCCATTGCACTACGAGTGAAAAAGACCCATGCCGACCAAATTTTACTCGCGGAAATTTTTTCAATATCCTGAACATTTTCCCACGACCTAGCTGACGCCGCGAGTAGGCGGGAACCTCCCTCGAGCATGAAGGAGAGTTCCAGCCACCTCATACGACCTCCTAGGACCTCGTGTCGACCATGCTGCGAGTTTGAGTCCAGGGCAAACTCTTCTAAACTCGCAGCTTAGGTCGCCCAAGTGGGACAGGCCCTTAAGTAACCATACAGGTTATTAGAACCGTTCCTCAGTACAAGCTTATTGCAGAAACAGAATCAAGCAATGTTTAAATGTATATTAAAAATAAAGCCACTCCTTGCAATTTAGACTGGATCTAATTAAAACTATTCTTACTTTAATCAAGTAAAAACAAATTTTAACAGTTTGATCGGCTTGAAAAAGTCACCATAATTGAATTTTGACTTCAGGGCGACATTTTATCTCTCATTCCCTACTTTTAAAAAAAAGCATGCAGATGTCCGCAATTGAAAGTTTAACCCTCCATCTTTTAGTTCAAAATTCCTTCTAAGATTTATAAACCTAAAGAAGTCAGCCAATTAAGGAAAGCGCACCTTTTTATACAATCATCTTAAAAGATCTTGCCATATTTGCCAAATGTTCTGGAGCAAAGGATCATCTACACATCTGTCCCAGGTTGCACATAAGCATATTTATAAATGTTTCTACTGTTGGAGGAAAAGGGCCTGTTCAGTTTATAGATGTAGTCCATGCACTTTGCCAATTGTCTAGAGCATGGCATTAATATACAGACTTTGGAGATGAGGTACAACAATTCCACCAAAAGACAGAGGTGAGAAATCAAGAGACAAGACAAGAGACATTTATTGTCACATGCACCAATTGGTACAGTGAAATTTGTGGTCACCATACAGCCATACGAATAAAAAAAAACTCTTAACCCATTCATTCAAAGTAAGGAAGAATGCATGATACATGTGACATCTCTTTCCCCATGGCTGTTAATTGCTTTGGAGACCTCGGCACTGGACAGCATCCATTTATTACAAGGTCTCCCTTTGATACTAACACTCTTCTGAGGCCATCTGTCATCAACAGTCCTCTAATTCCTAGCCACATTGCATCTGATGGCTGGCTATGTCATCTCAGCCTGCATTTCCGCTTAGATTTTCTGCCTTAGAAACAATTCTGCATGCATTCTTTTCCCACAAAGGAGACACTTATCTCAAAAAAATAATCTATTTTCCAAATATCTTTGGGCACCATCTGTCCTGGAAACGTCTTTCATCCAAAGCTTGTGTGCTCTGAGGAAAATGTGGTATTTGCTATTGCCCCTAAGAGTCAAGAGCCGAGAGTGTTTTATTGTCATATGTCCCAAACAGAACAATGAAATTCTTACTTGCAGTAAACATAGTACTCCAATTACGTCAATCGAGTTTGCATCTATGTTGGCCTGTGTGTACTTATGCTGATTGCAGTGGAGTTGCTACAAAGATTGTTTACTATCCTGTGACACCCTCCGAAGAAGAGGTTGTCTTTAACAGAACATTCCAGTAAATTGTTTATTTGTAATTTTAAATGGCCAAGCCTGGAACACGTTGTTGCAAACTTTGGATAGTGGAAATTATGGAGAAAGTGATTTGATAATTTCACTTTTGGTGCTCCATAAACATTCCTAGTTTTTTCATTCTTCACTGTGTCAAAAGCTGCTGGAAGTGGTACCCACTCATAAAGCAACAATGATCCTGATTTTGATGCATTAGACTTCTGCTTGTAGAAATGATTAGAATTGTATTTTTAGTATACAGCCTCCCATTTTAAATCACTCCAGCCATTAAATAAGCAGCAGTATGAGAAGAAGAAACGGGCTCCATAGAATTTAAGTTTTCAAATTCAAGATATAGTCTAAATGGAAGTAGGCTGACTGATTCCACCCAGAGATCAGGATGAGGAGTTGGGTGTGTGACGGGTTTCAAATGGGATTAATATAATTAAAACTGCTCTGGTGGATCTGGAACTTACTGCCTGTCGGCATTGCTGCAAGCACGGTCATTAAAGATTGTCCAAGGGGATTTGGACGGGCATATGGCAAAATCTTTAAGAAGGCTGTAGGAAAATGCAGAGTAACAGAACAAATAGATTGCTTGACCAGGAGTTGACATGAACCCAGTGGACCAAATAGACATCCTGTCGATAATTCCTTTCCCCAACGGATGCTGCCTGACCTCCTGGACTCTTCCATTAATTGATTCATTTTTTACCTCCCATACTTTAGTATCCCTACCCAGGTCATACTTCCCAGCAATGAGGTCCTCGTTACTCTTGGGCACGTTGTTTGCATTCCTGATCTGAGGCTCTCAAAATGGACAATCTATTCCAGCTCTGCCATGGGAAGAGAGTACCAGGCAGACGTTGGAAAAGAGTCAAAAGTGTGGTCAAAGCTTTCTTGATGTGCAGTATCCCATCTGACTGGGAACCTTTAGCTCATAACCACTGAAAGTGGAGAAGGAGCATTTGGTATGGTGTTGGGAACCTACAAGATCATGCATCGAGCACACAGAAGATCACACAAACTGCCCATTTACCTCACTTAGAAGCGTCTTTTGTTGTGTGACCCTCACTGGCACCTCATAACCCACAAAGTTGGAGAGGAAGCAAGTCATCCTTGATTCTGGGGGAAACAACGTGCTGGAGTAACACAGTGGGTCAGGCAGCATCTGTGGAGGGAATGGACAGATGATGTATCGGGTCGGGACATTCCCAGTACGAATAAGGGTCCCGGCCCAAAACAACCTGCCCATTCCCTCCTCAGTTGTTGCCCCACCCTCAGAGTTCCATCAGCACTTTATGTTTTGCTCAAGATTCCAGCATCTGCAATTGCTTGTGTCTTAATCTAAGGGACTGCCAACAAAGGAAACATGTACAGCAAAAGTGGAATCCATCTTTGCTAATTATAAATTTTCTAGTTAGAAATACTTCATTGTGCAGGGGGAACATCAATGAAATTGTCTGTTAAATATGCAGGTCACAGCATTGGGGAAAATTGAGACAATTGTCTCACTTTCATGAGCTGAGGAATTAAAAGTGTCACAACCATTGACACTCAGCAGCAATCAATATCCAGACAATGTAGCTTGCATGTAATCCTGTTTCCTCTTGTTTAAAGGAAAATTATGTTATTGCAGTAGTTCTGCCGTTAATTAATTTATCTTTATTCAATCTCTGATAAACACATTGTGTTTTAAGTGCATCTGGCAACACATCAATCATGTGCTTGTGACCATTGTAAATTACAAAAACAAAATGATAACAAACTCTTAATTGATTGGGAGCAGAATGGATATGCTTGATTAGAATTGTTTATGTAACGCATAAACACCAACACAGTTTGACTGGCCCATTGACAAGTTTGTGCATTGTTACTGTATATTTTACTGAAAAGTTAAAGTAAGATCCAGTTCCATATTATCCTATGTCAGAAAACTAGTTTTACAGTAAAATATTGTTGTCAGAGAGAAATTCAACACTGGTTTGTTAGGTCGCTTTTGAAAGGGTCAAACACTTTGAAACATTAGAAGCAATTTGAATTGTTATAGGGAGGTTTCACGGCAGTCGGGTCACGATCCCATGACCCGTACTGTTGCTACGCTACGCCAAATGGATTACACGCGATGAACTGCGGGTAGGCACTTACCATTATTTCCAGCGTAGCGGGCCCGTTAAAACCCGCCGAAATTGTCAATTTTTGCGATGTAAATAATTATGGATATCGGGATAAGCGTGAGAGACATTTAGCCAAATTCAGAATTTAAAAAGTGAGGAGAAATGCCGGTAGATAGAAGCGAGAGCTGAAAGGAACAACAACAGCCAGAGTGCTTGTCGAACATTGGCCGTTTGCTCACTGCATTTCATCAACTAAGGCATTATTTGTGTTTTTTCTTGATTCCTTTGGCATCTAAAAAGTTTCAGAAGGGATAAATCTGGCTGTAAAATTTTTAAATCGCCCCTGGTTCTCGTGGGTTTTTACATACAAAAAGAAAATGCCTCTGAAGCAAAATTTACAACCAGATTTACCACTTCTGAGACTTTTTAGATACCAAAGAAATCAAGAAAAAATCCAAATAATGCCTTACCGTTAATGAAATGCAGTGAGCAAACGCGATAAATCCCGATATTTTCAATTCCGATATCTGCACGGCCAATGTTCGCCAAGCACTTTAGCTGTTGTTGTCCCTTCAGCTGTCGCTTCTCTTTACCTTCATTTCGCTTCACTTTTGGAATTCTGAAGTTGGGTACATGTCTCTCACACTTACCCCGACCTCCACAATTTTTTACAGCGAAAAAATTCAACATTTTGGCGGTTTTTAACAGGTAGGAAAGTACGCGTTTCTTGCATTAATAACATATACCGGAAGTGACGGATGTCTTCCAGATGGATTGAGCGGCTCCGTGCGTCAAGCCCTATGACCCGGTGACCTTACGTGCAACCCCCCTATTACCCACCCCTTTACTGATGGCACTTTTTAAATTTTAATTAATTTGGAATCCTCCAGGAACCCAAATATTTAAACCACTATCGGTTTCTTGCTGCATATGTGTTGAAATACAAAGAGGGCAAGGTTTCTTGCTGCACACATGCAGGCTACAGCGTACCCTTGTAATGACTTCCAAATACAGAAGAATGAAAAGACAGAGCGAAGGATACTGGATTTAAGAATTATTTGTGGCTGGATCATGACTTTGCAGTGCCCCCTGTTATACTTACAGAAACATTAAAACTATTGGAAATCTACACAAAAAATGTGTTAAGGCATAACAAATTGCCATCAAACATTTGTTGGCAATGATTGCACCGATAAATGGGAGGTTGCAGGTCTCCTCTGCTTTCTAAAGCCAACCTAATATGCCTGTTAATGTAAAACGCTGCAATATATTGAACTCATTATTTTAACAATTTATCCTTATTTAAATTTAGGTTTCAATAGACAATAGGTGTAGGAGTAGGCCATTCGGCCCTTTGAGCCAGCACCGCCATTCAATGTGATCATGGCTGATCATCCCCAATCAGTACCCCGTTCCTGCCTTCTCCCCATATCCCCTGACTCCGCTATTTTTAAGAGCCCTATCTAGCTCTCTCTTGAAAGCATCCAGAGAACCTGAGGCAGAGAATTCCACAGACTCACCACTCTCTGTGAGAAAAAGTGTTTCCTCGTCTCCGTTCTAAATGGCTTACTCCTTATTCTTAAACTTTGGCCCCTTCATTGGCATGTCCAACATTTGTTGCCCATTAGAAGATTGTGAGCCACTTCGTTACACGGCTGTAGACCCTCTGGGAAATGTACTCCCACAATGCTATTAGATTGGAAACTACCTGAAATGTTGACTGTTTCTCTCTCCACAGATGCTGCCTAACCTGCCAACATTTTCTGTTTTTTTTTATTCATGGCATCTCTAGGATCTGTGATACTCCTGTCTACAGTGGCATACTGTCTAAAACCTACTGTGACCCCTCCTTTTATAACACAGGACTAATGAGGACAGAATAGAATTGTGTAGACACAAAATGCTGGAGTAACTCAGCAGGACAGGCAGCATCTTTGGAGAGAAGGAATGGGTGACGTTTCTGGTCGAGACCCTTCTTCAGACTGAATTGTGTGTTTGATTCCACCATCTGGCAGGAGTTAGTAATATGCATGGTGTTATTCTCTATCAATTGATGTAAATTGTTACTCAGAGATGATAGTGGTTGGCAAGTTTATCAGTAAAGTTATCCGTTTTTTCAGTAGGGAAGATAATTGCAGATGAACAATTCACAATTTAACACTAAAGCAACTTGGCATAGTCTTGCAATCATTCAACTTGAATATGGGCATTTACATTTGCCATTGCAAATCTCCATAAACATTATATCAAATTCCGGGGGAAGAAGTGACTCATTTGTATCGTTGAGTTAATCCAAATCCTGATTCCAGTGGAAAATGGATTGTAACACAACAAAAGTGTCAGTTCGGGCTACACTTGAATTCTCAGCTTAGAATCCGAAGACGTGCATACAATCTGGGTTTTCACTTGAGTAAATTATTGGGATGATGCAGTAACTTCAGATATTGATTTTCAGGAGATACATTAAACTAAAGGTTATATCTGTGTATAAATCCCGGTCCCATGGTCAACATTTGTGCCTCAGCCAACACTAAAACAAATGTTTATGCATGGAATTTTTGAATGGCTGCTGTGTTTTTGTTCATTGTAATAGTGACTACATTTCAAACATAAAGATTATTGATTCATCTTAAGCTTGTGCAAGTTGCTATATAGCTGCAGTCTCTCTTCATTTTCTTTCTGAAACTTCTGCCTCCATCTAATGTATTTTGTTGAAAAACTGCTGAACTAGCAACTGAACACTACACGAACCAACAAGTTGTAAACCAGCATCTGCAGTTCCATCCGTTGCATTTGTGTTCAGATCTAACATCCTGACTCTTAGTCATTTAACAAACTGCCTCTGAGCCCAAAGAATAACGGCACCAAAGTAAATCTAATCCTAGGACTCTACTTAATCTTTTCAGTTTTAAAGGTATCAATGAGATGTCTCGCCAGTAATAAAATTCATCCATCCATTTTGCCAATGTAAAATTTGCAGACACAGAAACAGTAGTTGTCTGATGTTTTCACTGTTGTGAACAAAAGGTTCTTGGTTGTGAATCTTTCTTCCTGTTTTGTGCTGTTAAATATAACTGTTAAATTGAATGTACTTTGCGGGTGTGACCCAGATAATAAACCGCAACTACTGAGAAATGTCATGAAATTACTTTGATAAATTCAGCTGTCTGAGTTTGCAGGTGTGAGGTTCTTGAGATATTTTAGTGATACTACATGTAGGACAAATCAGACTTTCAAGTCTCAGTTATAACATTCACCCTTGCAAGGAACCATTAGTCAAGTGTGATACATCGACATGCATAAATATTTGGAGTTGGAGCTTGAGGAAATAATTTTGCAGCCAGCAATGTAAACAAGACCACAAGTGATGGTACCTTGCATCCTTCCAAGGACCATCAAAGTTTTATTTCTGATTTCTTGCCAGATTTGACACAGGTACAGTAACTTATTAATGCACTGTTATCTTCATCCAGGTCATTGATTTAAAAACTAAGAGGGGTGTAAGCAAGAATGCTGATTTGTTATTACACTTATCAGTCAGTCTAACTCAAAGTATGGCCTTTTATTCTACCTGACAGTGGTCTAATTAAATCCACTTCTGGAGAACGAATTCCACATAGTTCAAGAGGCATAATCAAGTCAAATAGACATTCAGCAACCTATGTGGTAGTAATTTACAAAAGGAATGTTTTTCTGATATTTGAGGCATAGACACATAACATGTAACTGCTCTCCCTCAGTGCATGTTCACCTCAATGTAGTCTACTGGGTGAGCATTTCATAGGGTCTACCAATTCTTGCATCGTGTGAAATGAAATCAGTTAATTTAAAAGTCTCTCTGAAACAATAATTAAATTCATGGCATGAAGCAGGAAGGAAAAGGAATGGAGCAATTTGGGAAAATTACAATTGCCAGGATAGTGATGCTGAGCAAATTGTTGGAGCTGTGGACTAACAGGGTGTCTTCATTGGGTGTTAAAAGAAGTGGCTAGTGATACAGCAAATCCAATGATTTTTAATTTCCAAAATTCCCCACATTCAGGGATGGTTTCATTAGATTAGAAAACAGCAAAGGTAACTCTTTTATTCAAAAATAACAGATAGCAGGAAATAACAGGTCAGTTTGATTTTAATTTCTGTCAGAGACTAAGTATGAGAAGCTATTATTAAAGACATTGTAGCCTGGCACTTTTTTAAAACTCAAGGTTAAAAGAAAAAGTCAGCATGCATTTTATCCTTGGGTTTGAGGGGTTATCATATAGTCTTATAGAGATGTATAAGATCATGAGGAGAATAGATAAGATGAATGCATGGAGTCTTACCCATAGAGGAATCAAGAGAGAACAGAGTTTTATGGTGAGGGAAAAGAGGGGCAAGAAGAAAGGAAAAGGGAGGAGGAGGAGCCCGAGGGCTGAGGGAGAGCTAGGAAGGGGAGGAGACAGCAAGGGCTAACGGAATTGGGATAATTCAATGTTTATACCAATAGGGTGCAGACTGCCCAAGCGGAATATGAGGTGCTGTTCCTCCAATTTACGGTGGTGCTCACTCTGGCCATGGAGGAGGCCCAGGACAGAGAGGTCGGATACGGAATGGGAGGGGGAGTTGAAGTGCTGAGCCACCGGTTATATATAATATATATTTGCTAGGATGTTTGCTAAATTTGTCCATGACACAAAAATAAGAAATTATGTTGTAACAAAGGCATAGGAGGCAACGAAGGGATAGAGTTAGGTTAAGTAAATAGGCAAACAACCAAGTGGGATATAATATTGATAAAAGAAAATAGTTAATTTTGGTAGCAAGCATTAACAAAAGCATAGATACAAAGTACTGGAGTATCTCTGCAGGTCAGACAGCATCTCTGGAGAAAATTAATGGGTGACATTTCGGGTCAGGACCCTTCTTCACGCTGAAAGTAGGGGGTGAGGTGAAGAGCTGGAGGCGAGAAAAGAACAGGACTAATCAGGGCTGGTCACAAATGGCCTCAGGCAGGGTGGGTGCCCTGGTAGGCCCATTGTTGGTTAGGGAAGGTGTGATCTCAAGAAGGATACAATGTGGTGAACCTTGGAACTGGTTAAACAGCAAGTTGTGGAGGAAGGGGGAGGGTGGTGAAGGTAGAAGTTTCTTAAAATTAGAGAATTCAACATTCATGCTGCTGGGATGTAAGCTACCCAATGCTATTCCTCCAATTTGCATGTGACCTTGCTCTGGCAATGGAAGAGGCCTAGCTAGGGCAGAAAGGTCTGTATGGGTATGGGAAGGAGAGTTGAAATGATTGGCAACCGGGTGATTCCATAGGCCTGAGCAGACAGCGCAACTGGTCAGCGAAACATGTCCACGTTTGGTCTTGCTGATGTACAGGAGCCCACAGTGGCTACAGTAGATGAGGTTAGAGGAGATACATGTGAACCTCTGTCTCACCTGAAAGGACTGTCAGTTTCCCTGGATGGAATTGAGGGAGGAGGTATAAGGACAGATATTGCATCTCCTGCGGTTGCAGAGAAAAGTACCTGTGGAGGTGGTGGTTTGGGTGGGAAGGGATGAGTGAACCAAGGAGCTGTGGATGGAGTGGTCTCTGTGGAAGGTGGAAAGGGGTAGAGTAGGGGAGATGTGATTAATGGTGGGATCCCATAGGTGACGGAAATGTTGGAGATAATATGTTGGATGCTGAGGCTGGTGGGGTGAAAGATGAGGATCAGGGGAACTGTTGTGCCTGGTGGGAGGGGTGTGTATTGTGCATATCACAGTGTCAATTTAGCTAAGATGTGTGTTTGTTCTTTTGTAATGGAATTCCATTGGAAATAACTGTGGCCCAAGTAATTATGATTAATTCTTTATTCGTTAATTATATTAAATCTATTAATAACCTTCCCTCAATTTTCTCTGCTTTTGTCAGATTAACATTTTACAAAGTGAAACCATCCAAGATGTGGTGCTCCTGGATCCTCGGTGGCTGTGCACCAATGTGCTTGGAAGGCTGCTAACCAATGAAAATCAAAAAGCATTGCACCACTATAGAGGCCGTTACACAATAGACGACATTCTACACTTGGTATCAGAGAATGACGTAGAGGAGTTGTTGCAAATTCTGGATGCAATGGATATTTGTGCACGGGATTTAACCAATGGATCAATGGTGGATATTCCAGCGCTGATTAAAGTGGAAAGTCTGCACAGATCCTGGACTGATGAAGAGGATGAAATGTTGGTTTATGGGGGTGTCCGCATTGTGCCTGTTGAACATCTTGCCCCATATCCATGTGGTATTTTCCACAAGGTGCAGGTGAACCTTTGTCGATGGGTGCATCAGCAAAATTCCGAAGGAGAGCTGGATGTCAGGTTATGGACCAATGGATTAAAAATATCCAACAAGGGGACTGAAGTTATGGTCCTTCTGGTCAACCACGGACAAGGTTTGGAAGTACAAGTAAGGGGCCCAGAAACAGAAAAAGTAAGGTGTTGTTTGTTTCTGGATTCCATTTGTAGTATCATTGACAATCTAATAGCGACTACTTTACCCGGGCTCCTGACTGTCAAGCATTACTTGAGTCCCCAGCAGCTCAGGGAACACAGTGAACCTGTAATGGTTTACCAGCCTAGAGACTTCTTCAGAGCTCAAACTCAGAGAGAGACTTCACTCACCAATACTATGGGTGGCTATAAGGAGAATTTTAGCAGCATTCTTTGCTTTGGTTGTCTCGATGTTTATTCCCAAGGGAACCTAGGAATGGACATCCCTGTATCAGAACTAAATCTACTTACGAGGCGCAAACTTAGCCGCCTACTGGATCCCCCCGACCCCATGGGTAAAGACTGGTGCCTCTTGGCTATAAACTTGGGACTTGTTGACCTTGTTGCAAAACTCAACACTCAGAATGGAATTTCACCGAATGGGACATTTCCTACTAGTCCAACCAGTGCTGTACTGACTGAGTGGGCACTTTCACCAGAAAATACTGTGGGGCTATTAATGTCAAAACTAAGAGGACTGGGTCGTCGGGATGCTGCAGACTTTCTTTTAAAGGCCTCAGCTGTTTTCAAAGTTAATTTAGATGCCAATGGGCATGAGAACTCCATATCCAATTGCAATGGAGGAACATCATATAATTCAATCAGTTCAGTGGTTTCAAGATAAGAATATTCTGGAAAAGAGGTGCAATTTTAACTGAGCTCACTTTAAGACATGTATTCTTTGTGTACAGATATTGTCCTGAAACTGTAACTTGCTTCCTTTTACAAGGAGATAGCAGTGAAATTCACTGAACATGTTTACTCCTACACAATAAACCATGGTTCTTTGGTACCTGCTGTTTAAATGGTTTATCAACTCAAATCTAATCTTTTTTTAAAAGGCAGGCTGTTTTTAACTAAAAAAAATAAATGGAATGGAAATAGATTTGTCATTCATGCAGATAGACTTTATGAATTTGCCATATATAAGTTGTCTGATTTGTAAGGAATATCTTTATCGTGCATATGTCTTCACAACATTGTGTTTACAAAAGTGAGTTTAGCAGAAACCCTCTACAAGAATGTGAATTTTATTCCAAGTTTTTCATCAACTCACCCATACTCTCTTTATTTTCAATGAACGGGGGAATAGGTGAATGTTTGTTATTGACAATATTAAATTTGTTACGTAAGTCAACAACCAAATGCGAGTGCCTTTTTCAGGGTTTCCTGACAGAAGTAGACCAATAATAGTTAAAGCTTTTAAAAATGAATTTTCTACCTCCCCATTACTCTTCACTGAGGAGCATGCATATCATTTACTATGAATGCCATTTGTGTTCTCTTATTGTGTACAATTTTCATTTCAGGCCAACCTATTCATATTGATGTGGTTTATCCATTGTTTAAAAGGGAACAAGACTTGTGGTAGATTCATGTGCATTGATAATAAAATAGTAATGTACAGTGAAATTTAATTGTGGAAAATATTTCTGGTTTTTTGATCTATTTATATTTGCAGTTATAGGGGAGCATGCTGTTTTAATGCTACATCTCTACAGTTGCATTCTTATTAGCTTTTTAGTAATAGTATTATGACCTGAAGTATTTTTAATAAACAATTTCCTTATGAAAAATGGACAGAAAACAACAAGTTGTATTGTTATGTTGGTTTTCCTGCTGCAGGATTTATCTGGTATTTAGATTCAATAATGCTCTGTTGCACAGAAGAAGCAGTGGAGCATTCACTATTATGGGAGAGGCACATTTGCTTATTGTATCGTCTTAACATCTAAAACATTTACCTGAAGGGAAATAAGGTGAGGTAGGGAATGAGTAGAATAACCAAACGAGTTCTTGGGTCAGTGAGAGTATTCGTTACAAGCTCAGGAAATCTGAGGGGTATGTTTTTCCACGCTTGGAGACATTTAGCCTCTACAGGGTTAAGTTGCATAGATTCTGGCACCATTTTGCTTTAGTTGTGCCACTACTTATTCCTTTCCTTACTTACATGAGTATTCATAATCCAACCCTTGCAGTAGTCTCCATCAAATACAACTGGGTTCTGTTTTATTTTCTGTACTTAGCCTTGTGCTTCACTTAAGCCTGATAGGCCTTACTTAGCACACCAATATCAATAAAAATCTCAACTAATGCAACTCGTGTGAAAGCAGTCTACAACAGCACTTAAGTCTGCATTTGCGTCAAATCTTGAAAATGAAGCAGTATTGGAAATTACGGATCCCTGCATTCTCCTGTTTCCCCACAGCACCCTTCCTACCCCTAAGTCTGACCCACTCAGCCTGAAGAAGGGTCTCGCCCCGAAACGTCGCCCATTCCTTCTCTCCAGCGATGCTGCCTGTCCCGCTGTTACTCCAGCATTTTGAGTCTGTATCTTCAGTGTAAACCAGTATCTGCAGTTCCTACCTACATCTCTCTACCCCTACTTCAGTAATACTCTCCATCAACATCCCCTCTGGTGTAATGCGCAACAAAGCTTCACTTCTCAATGGGCTTTTGAATCAGATTCTTGTGTTATCGTGGAGGTTAAACATGAAAGCATTCCTTTAAAAGTGTGCTAAATTTGGCTTGAAGATGATGATTTATTCAGGTGGCTCTATAATCAGGACTACTCCAGTTGGGCACTTTTTGTACCTGAGCGCAATCAGTGCAAAAGCTAATTCTAAGTTAATTCTACATGAGGTACTTCACGGATAATTTATGAAGTACAATTCTGATGTAATGCATCATTCCAGAAATCCAATAAAGAATTGACATTTTCAACGTGTACAGGTCCTGTGTTAGTATAATGTTTTGTATGGAGATGTCCCAGAGTGTTTTAGGTAGGCATTATGAGACACTGATATTGGATATTTAGAGCAGATGATAAACTCAGGCAAAGAGTTTACATAGAGGTGAAAGTAAAGTATTGCAGAGACTGGAATTTTGAAGTAAAATAAAATGCTAACATTTAGTAGATAGGGCAACATTTGTGGATAGGAACAAATTTAAAAATGTAGATTGATCTTTGATCAGTTCTCAGTTGTTATATAATCTATTTTGCTTCTCATCTTGATCCTCTAAACAAGAGCTGCACAAGACTCTTGCCGGTCTGCTCACTCACAGCAAGTTCTGCTCACTTGTCATCTACGTTGGCTATGCTTTTAGATTCAGCAACCATTTTATGAGGCCCTGCGATGGTTTCTTGTGTTAAGCAAGATATTTCGGTACATTTGATTAGTAAGGGTGACGGGTTATGGGGAGAAGGCAGGAGAAAGGTGTTGAGAGGGAAAGATAGATCAGCCATGGTGGAATAGATTTGATGGGCCAATGGCCTAATTCTGCTACTAGAACATATGAATTTATATGCTACTTTTCATTTGGACAGCAGGCACATGAATATTCATTAAACAGATAGCAGGTAACTGATTCCTTACAACCAGGATAGGTATTAAAGGTGAGCACATTACCACTGCCATGGGCTGACACACCACACCCAAACTCACAAGTAATTTTGTTAGTTTGTATGGAGTAAAAACGAATGATTTTCCCACATTTTAGGTGCTAGACAGTATAGGTTCTCGCTTCCATCCGTGGAATGATAACAGCTGTTTTCCCTACACTCAGAATTCTTTATCAGCGAATGTTCCTTCGTAAGATGCAAGTCAAAGTAATTTGTCACCAAGGGGAGACAGGAGACTATAGAAGCCTGGAGAATAATACAAACCGCTAGAGGAACCCAGGGGATCAGGCAGCATCTTATGAGGGAAACGGCGTATCATGTTGGGACTGCTTATTTGCACCGGATCAGCAATGCAGATGAAGGTCTTGACCTGAAACATCGTCTGTCCATTTCCTTCCACAGATGCTGCCTGACCCACGAGTTCCACCACCAAATTGTGTTAAATATTCTTTCATATTTTCTGAATCAGTCCTTGATTCATTAGATGCACAGTGTTTTACTTTTTATAATACTGAATAGTTCATTGGGATAAAGAACGGAAATGTATCCAGGACTTGTACATCTGGCAGAACGTTGCTTTTTCAGGGAGTAAGTACTGCAAGCACAGAGTCAAAGCTTGTGTATTGTCCAAGTGTTGATTGCTCTCATAAGAGAGATATGGGATATGTGCAGCTAGGAGTCATTAAATTTAGGTAAGTTGGGAGGGAAGCTTATCAGAAAACAACTGCCAACCAACAGGAACCACAGGGTGGTCACACTGCCTGAACCATCGTTTAAAGGCACCATTTTGTACCAAATTACTGAGCCTAGTTTGATGAGGACGAACCGTAAATTCATGAGTTCATTATAGGCTTTCGCACGTCTTTGAGTGGAAATCAAAACAAAAACTACAGGCGCTAGAAATTTGAAATAAAAAGATAAAAGACTGGAAACACTCAGCAGGTCATGCAGCATGTGCAGAAAGAGTGGTTGGTAGAGACAGGAGAGCAGACCAGGAAGGTGCCAAAGGAACATGCTGAAGAGGGGGAAGCACAAGTGGAATGTGGTGGCCGACATGGAGAAGGCAGGAACGGGGTACTGATTGGGGATGATCAGCCATGATCACATTGAATGGTGGTGTGGCTCGAAGGGCCAAATGGCCTACTCCTGCACCTATTGTCTATTGTCTATTATAAAGGATGTTTCATTGAAAGTAAAGCATGTGGGGGTGGATGGTGAGGATCAGAGAAACTCAGTCCTGGTTCTGTCCAGTGGATAGGGTAAAAATAGAATGGCACAGAGGTGGGGGGGGGGGGTGTAAGTGAGATGTGGTCAAGGGTTCAATGGTTCTTTTATTGTCATGTGTACCAAGGTACAGTGAAATTCATTTTTTGCATATAGATCAGTGAGATTATTGCCATACATAAAAACAAGCCCCGATTAAGTACCCCATGCATAGAAACAGCCCACATGTCCGTATGCCAGATTTTGGTACCATTTTACACAGTCCAAGCTGCAGCTGGAAATAAAGGCCCGTTGCAGCCATCATCTCATTCGGATCACCAGGCAGCCGTCCTTCTTTCCTCTCCGGGCCTTCGTGCCCCAGGGACCGCCGCCTTCAGTTGACCTTAAAGGCGCAGCAGGTTACACCCCATGGTTTTCCTACAAGCCCTTTGTCCAGCATCAGTTGGTGTCCCCTCTCTCCTGGTCATCGGGGCGAGCGGGAGATGAGCCTCTGACCCCGCTCCAGGTTGGTTCCACGGGCGGCTGCCTGTCAGGGTTTGGCAACCCACCTACACGGTCCTCTGAGGTTCCATCGCACGGCTTTGTGCCTGTCGTCACCGGTGACTCCTCGGGTCTTTGGGGATGACCAAGGCGGGGTTCGGCAGCGGCTTCCTTTGATAGACCAGAAGAGGCCCGCTGGTCTAATGGCGTCTGGCTGCACGGCCTACTGGCCGCACCCCTCCCTTCACTCTGTCCCCATTGTGGTACAGGGGATGGGAAGCCGAGAAATGTGTCAGAGACATGTTTGTGTACAAATTTGCTGGCACAAATATAACAGTGATTGAAGAACTGTCTTCATGGTTTACCTCACCAACCAGTCCTCTTTTTACAGCATTTTCCCATGACATCACAGAAGACACACACCTGTGCTTTCACCTCTTTCCTTCCCAACATTTAGGGACCCAAACGGTCCTTCTGAGTGAGAGAGTGATTTACAGCATTCTAAGTACACAATGTGGTCTTTTCTGCATTGGGGAAAACATATGCAGATTGTTTTTTTTGGGTGAAACCTGATTTTAAATTTGCAAGCCCAGCCCCAAATTTCCTGTGGCCGATCACTTCAATTTGTCATAAACCTCCCCTCCCTGCCCCTCCCACGGTTATAATGAGGTCCAAAGCAGACTTGAGGAACAATACCTTACCTTTCCTCTGGGGATCAAATTCCACAACTCTGGTAACTTGCTTTCTCTGTGTGTGTGGCAGAACTCTGGTGTTAATTTGTTTTGCTTTTTCTCCCTATTAGCATAGACATTTTGCAGCATTTTACATTCCTATACACGATCACTCTTTAACAGTTGCTTTTAACCAATTGCCCACTAATTCTCACACTAATCTTGACCTCAATCTATGAGGAATATTCCCTTTTTTATCCACAATTCCCCCACATGCTACTACTTAAAAATAACATTTTTCTTGTTCCCATTTCTAAGAAGTGACTTTTACCTGAAGCATTAACCTGATCTGTTGCAGGTTAGACTTTCATTAATGTGTCTAATGCAAGCAATCTCAGTTTGGAAAGTCCACCATTCCTTAGGGAAAAGAAAAAAAGTCAAGTGAGTTTATTGTCATGTGTCCCTGATAGGACAATGAAATTCTTGCTTTGCTTCAGCACACAGAACATAGTAGGCATTTACTACAAAACAGATCAGTGTGTCCATATACCATAATATAAATATATACACACATGAATAAATAAACTGATAAAGTGCAGATAACAGATAATGGGTTATTAATAATCAGAGTTTTGTCCGAGCCAGGTTTAATAGCCTGATGGCTGTGGGGAAGTAGCTATTCCTGAACCTGGTTGTTGCAGTCTTCAGGCTGAAGGTAGCAGGGAGATGAGTGTGTGGCCAGGATGGTGTGGGTCTACAATAAATTAATGGTCAAGGTCCAATAGAAAACCTGTCACCTCAAGAAGATTTTAGGTGGAAATAGTGCAGAGATCCAGCACCAGGGTATTAATCACCATGGGTGGTTTCTTCAATACTGTCAAGACCATCTAAAGCCTGAACACCTAAGGGGCCATCCCACTGAAAAGCAAGAATAAACGAGAGCTTGTCAACGCTTGACAGGCTGGAATGAGCATTTTCCTGCTGGAAAGAGCACTTTGAAGACTGTACTTGGTACGTCTTCTCGACACCAAACCACAGCATACTATGTGGTACAACCTCACCACCCTCGACCAGCGTTCTCAACCGGGGTTCCCCAGAAGGCTAGGGTTCCGCGAGAGGTCACTAGGGGTTCCGAGAGAAATAGTCCTACATTTTTTTTCTTTTTTTTTAACCAGCGGGTGGCACCCGTAATGACCGCCTCGCCAACAGTCTGTCTCGTCCCTTCTCTGTTTTTATTATTTTAAGTATGTCTTAAGTATGTATGTTTTAATGTTTCATTATATTTTATGTGGGGGGGGGGGGAATCGGAGGAAACTTTTTTCAGCCACTTACCTCGACAGAGATACGATTTTTTTCCGTGTCGCATCTCCGTCCCCCCCTTCGGCCCACAACGTGAGTGGTGCGGCCTTTCCTGGGGACCAGCCTGGAGCTTCAAGCCGTGGGCGCGGCGCGGACTTACCATCGCAGAACAGGCGATCCTTTGCCGAAGATTGCCAGCGAAAGCACTCCGGCCGCGGAGCCTGTGGACTTTAACACCGTGAAGCTGCGGTCTCAGGTAAGAAGAGGCCGACTCGGGAGCTCCATGCCGCGAAGTGTTCCGATCCGTCCCGAAGCCAGAGTTTCCATCACCCGACGCGAGAGCCGTCATTTAGGGATGTTATATGAATTTTAAAAATTTAAGTCTGTTTATGTATATTTCTGTTAGTTTATCAAAAGTTTATTTATGTATGTTTCTGTTAGTTTATGACTCTCTCTCTCTCTCTTTTCTATCTTTCTCTCTTTCTCTCTTTCTCTTCTGCCTTTATTTGCTTCAGTTTTGAACAGGCAGTTTAATTTTAGTTATTTTTTTGGCATTGTCAATAAACCTGAGAAAAACGTGTTATTTTTTGCTTAAATCAGTTTTCAGAAAAATATATTATGTTTGCCTAATGAACTTTTAAGTTTATGAAAGAGAAAGAAAGGGATTAATAAAGATATATAATAATTTTTATGTAGGGGTTCCCTGAGACATGAAAATTATTTCAAGGGTTCCGCAAGGGTAGAAAGTTGAGAAACGCTGTCGTAGACTAATGAGGAAGTTGGTGAGGAACTGGTGAGGAACTTCTGACACAAATTCACAGCCTCATCTTCCACACCTGCCAGATGCAATAAGGGGAAATGCCAGCAAAACTCAAAAATGCCATATTTATAACCATCTCCAAGAAAGGAAGCTAAGTTGAACATAATAACTAAGGAAGTGTCTCCCTGCTGCATGCAACAGGGAAAGTCATTGCAAGGGTCTTTCTCACTTCAAACCCATTCAAAGATCTGCTTCTTAATTCACGAGGTGGATTTGATCACATTTTAGATTTTGTTTACTCACCATTACCTGCTGTGCTTCTAACAGGCTAGGCCCTCATTTCCTTAAAATCCTTACTTTCATGACCTATCGTGTTGTGTTTTGTGGTTGCAAAGTCCAATTAAAAGGAACTGAGAACAGTACTCTGAGTGTGTAAGAAAGAACTGCAGATGCTGGATAATATCGAAGGTAGACACAAAATGCTGGAGTAACTCAGCGGGTGAGGCAGCATCTATGGAGAGAAGGAATGGGTGATGTTTCGGGTCTGAGGAAGGGTCTCGACCCGAAACGTCACCCGTTCCTTCTCTCCATAGATGCTGCCTCACACGCTGAGTTACTCCAGCATTTTGTGTCTACTGTACTCTGAGTTGCAATTCACATTTAATGGCTTCTGCTCTGCTCACAATGTCAGTACGGAGCGCCAAGTGTGTAGCACTCGTGTAACAATGGCATGTCACAACAATATCGTTTCAAAATATAATATATCATGTCCTTTTCTTTAAAAATTGTTTGCATTTCTTGTAAAGTAATCTGTGCTGGACTTAAAAAATTAAAGTTTAAACTGTTGTTTTTACAGCTCCGATTAAAAAGCTTTTGCAATTATTGCTTTTGAACTAAATTCTCTTTCGCGATCATCAGATTGGACGATGTTGATTCCTGTTCATTCTGTTTTGTTTTGTTTAGTTTAGAGATACAGCGTCCACCGAATCTGCGCTGACCAGCAATCCCCGCACGCTAATACTATCCTACACTAATTTACCATAATACCAAGCTAATTAGCCTACAAACCTGTACGTCTTTGGAATGTGGGAGGAAACCAGAGATCCCGGAGAAAACCCACGCAGGTCACGGGGAGAATGCACTAACTCCGTACAGACAAGCTCCCGTAGTCAGTATCGAACCGGGCCACTGGCGCTGTAATGCAGCAGCTCTACCTCTGCGCCACCGTGTCGCCCCAAACAAAGAGCTCGTCCAGGCTTGTTCGTTCAGTTCTTTGTGTCCACTTCTGATTTCTTAACTTTGTCTTTATTTATAATCGGTATCATAGTATCTGGCTGGTGGTTTTATGTTCTTGTAGATCTGGTATTCATGCCAGCTCTGTGTTCAGCATCTTATCTTTTCACTGCTTTGTCTCAAGATCTGGTGATATCTCAGATTGTGTGTTTTGTAGCATTTATGGTGTTTGGCCCCATGTTGTCAACGAGGTTGCAAGTGTTGTTGCCCCTGTTCCTTCTAAACTGCTTTCCATCGCTGTCTCAAAAAATAGTATAATCTGGAAGTCTCAGCATTTCCAACGATTTTTGCAGGTGTGCAGGACTGGAACCTGGGCATGAACATGCTGTCATCTCAGCAGTTCTGACAATGTTTTGGCATTCTGTTGAAGTTCTGGCTTCCTTCAGTTTGAGCATCAGTCATTCATTGTCATACTTCCTCCTGGTATTGTGGAGGATATATTTTGCTTGGCAGGGTTATTTCATACTTTCTCCCTATCTCTCTATGAAACCGTATCTGCTCGGATAGTGCAGGGATGAGGTGGTTACATTGAACCCGTAGTCTTCTGCCAACTTCTTGAACTCTTTTGAGGTGAGCTGGGTTCCATTATCACAAATCACCTTCTGAGACATCCCTTACTCAGCAAACAGGATCTGTACTGCTGTAAAGGTTGTTGATGCCCTCGGGTCTCACATCCTTCTGATGAATGGGTTTTGAGTAGTAGCAGGCTATAATCAAGTACTTTTATAGGTTGTAAGTGAACACATCTGTACCCAAGGTGTGCCATGGCCTTGGTGGCATCTCACTGGGTATCATGTCTTCTCTCTGTTGTGTGTTCCTTTATTTCTGGCATACACCACATTCAGACTCCATCTATCTATATCTATCTATCTATATATTAGTAAAAGTAAGATCTTGACCGCTTTTGACTCACTGCGATGTGATTTCCAAGAGAACGCCGCCACTTACGGCCGTCATTTTTGGCCACCTCGCTCAGAGCCCCCCTCCGCCGGACTGGACCGGAGGATTTTTCCCATCGATGAGCCCTCCCATGTGACACGGAGCAACGGGGCCCAACAGGTCCCACTTGGTCTAGTAAAAATCAAAGAGATATTAATGTTTTTTTTAAATTCCAGTTTGAGAAACATTCAGCAGTGTGGCAGTTAGAGCTATGACACCACAAAGGGACCTGCTATGATGTCACAATGGGATCTCACAGTCCTTCACCCTACGTTATATTTCACAAGTTATCACATTTTTAAGTTTATTAAATCCACTTTGATAATCACTTCAACACTTCAGTGCTGGCAGTTGCAGCTATGACGTCACAATGTGATCTCATAGTCCTCCACCCGACATTTGCAACAATGTTGCCATCATAGAACGCTTATGCGTGATCCTGGCAGTAAAAGGCCTGTCTCACGAGTCTGCGGTCATTGACGGCGAAACAGGAACTATCTACCGCTCCTGGGCCGCCAGAGACCGTGGGCTCGGTCAAACGCACAGTGCCGGGGCCATGCGGCGTTGTTCCCAACACCGCACGGTGCTAAAAAAAAACAACACAGCCGCCACCAGTGCAGCACGGTCACCGCCACAGCCGCCGCCAGTGCGGCACGGTCACCGCCACAGCCGCTGCCAGTGCGGCACGAGCGCCGTGAGTCGAACCTGCACCGCCACAGCCTCCGCCAGTGAGGCACGTGTGCGGCACGGCCGCCGCCACAGCCACCACCAGTGAGGCACGTGTGCGGCACGGCCCACCACCACAGCCGCCGCCAGTGAGGCACGTGTGCGGCACGGCCGCCACCACAGCCCCGCGATCCGAAAGATGTCATCAGCCAAAACCGCAAGCTTGTGGAACCGGCCATATTTGGCCCCCCGCGCAGCATCCGTGGGGCGCTCTCGTGGTTGCCGTGCGGTCCCCTCTTCCCTTCACCGCCAACAACCGCAAACCCGTGGGACAGAGCCATAAGTGATTGAACAGGAGGGGGGGAGGCAGGGGAAGTGGAATTGGAATTGGAAGTGCTGGGGGAGGCAGGGGAAGTGCAATTGGATTTTTTTTTAAGTCCAGTGCTGGGGGAGGCAGAGGAGTGGTGGAATCTTATGTTGGGGAACAGGTTGCTTTGGGGGACCAGGCCTCCCATCAGGGCTATGGGTGAGTGGTGGAATATTGCGTTTGGGGAACGGGTGAGTGGTAGAAACAGGTTGCGTTGGGGGACCGGGTGAGTGGTGGATTCTTGTGTTGGAGGAACGGGACCCAACGGGTCCCACTTGGTCTAGTATATTGTACTAAAAGTCTCTTTATTTTGTGTGTGTGATTGAGATGGTATCTTCGCCAAAACGGTACACGGTAGCGCTAACACTTTTGCACAACCTTACTCAGCTTTGTCCCATCGTCCTTGTCAAGTTTCCTTCAGATTTGATGTTATATTTCACGTTATTGATATTTACAAGTTTTAAAAAGCCCAGTTTGAGAAGAATAACTGTGACTCTGCTGTGAGTTTTCTGGCAGCTTCCGCTGATTATGTCACAATGGCATCTCACGGTCCTCACAATGGGATTTCATTTACATACACTGCCGTTAACATTCCACATGCTGGCAGTTGAAGCTATGACGTCACAATGGGATTTCACAGTCCTCCACCCGACCAGGATTTTTCTTGTGGGGGTGGGGGGATGGGGATGATTGGCTCCAGGGGGGCACCTGTATTATCGTATTATTGACGTTTTTAACAAAAAAAAGAGAGAGATTTGGAAGTTTTTGTTTTCACGTGGCAAGGATTGATTGGCGTTTTACAAAAAAAATTCCAGAACTTTACCTCCTCCGACCCCCCCACCCCCACATGGGAAGGATTGATTGGTCGCTGTTCAGGTTAAAAACACGCTGCTTTACTTCTAGCTGGCGGTGCTGTCAGTTGATTCAATGGATGAACTGCTAATTCATTAAAGATAAGATTCATTTCATTAAAAGTTGCTTTTTGTTTAAATGACTTCGCGATTTTTGTAAACATTGATTTTATTCGAATCCTTCTGTTTTCATTGATAACTAACAGTGAAATTAGGTTATTTTAAGGTTTGATTTGGCATTATATTTAGTGGGGGAGTGCGAAAAGGGAGAGGTGAGGGAGTGACTGAGGGTAAGGGAAAGGAGAGGGTGGGAGGAGAGGGGAGAGAAGAGGGAGGGTGAAGACGAGGGGGAGAGTGTATGAGCCGCACCTGCGCAGTTGGGGGCTATGGGTGATTATTGCGTTGGTAACGGGTTGCATTGGGGGAATGGGTACATCACAATGTAATCTCATTTAGCAGCAAATCTGGGATGACTAATCTCATTTAAAAACCAAGATTTCTTCGGAGGAGGTTTTTCATTATGGGGGGGGTGGAATAGGGGAGAGGTTGCGATTTTCCTTGTGGGGGGGTGGAATGGGGGGGAGCCCGTTTCATAGTGGGGGGATGGAATAGGGCAGAGGTTTCATTTACAAAAAAGACGTTCCTTGTGGGGTGATGGGATGGGGGGAGGTCGCCATTTCACCCCCCACGTGTGGGATTTCATTGTGGGGGGTGGAGTAGGGGAGAGGTTTCATTTACAATTTTAAAAATCCAGAAAATTCCTTGTGAGGGGGTGTAATGGGTGATTGGCTCCGGGGGGAGCTTGTCTCCAGGGTGAGCACCAACACCACGCACCCCTGCGCGTTAGGGAAGTGGCCCAATGGGTCCCATTTGGTCTAGTATATATATATATATATATAGTTTAGTCTAGTGTGTGTGTATATATGTATATATATATATATATAATAGTATATAATAGTATATAGTGTGTGTATATACACGACAGCGCAACAATTTTAGGGGCGCCCTACTCACCATTCGACTGGGCTGTGCTGTATCAAGTTTCGTTCGATTTGACAAAGTAATTCCCTTAATAAACTTTAATTTACTTATTTAATCTAATATTTCCGTGTTTACTTGACTGGCGTCACGAAGGGCACCCAGCGAGTCCTCAGCCGCACCTGCACAGTTGGGAGAGGATTGCCTTTGGCGATTTTCAGACCGCCATTCTTATCTCATACTTACGCGTGCACTTAACTTGCCTCACGACGGGGACCCAACGGGTCCACGGGTCAGTTTCCTTCTATTTTACAAAGTATTTTGTGGCTCGTCTATTCGCTTTATAAAGTTTAATTTACTTTCTACCATCAACGGCACAAGTTTGAACGCGGCAGTCGCACCTGTGCAGTGCGCTCCCACTTGCCGGGCCCGTCAGCCGCATATGCGCAGTTGGGTGAGGATTGCCAGGCCTGCCACCATTTTCAGATCGCCATTTTGATCTGGAGTCACAACGGGGATGCCTGCGGTGTGCAGTATCAAGTTTTGTTATATTTTTTTAAGTAAACCACTTTATAAACTTTAATGAACTTTATACTGTGAATGGGACAAGTTTCAACATGGCAATCGCGCCTGCGCAGTGCGCTCCCACTTGCCGGGCCCGTCAGCTGCTCCTGTGCAGTTGGGGGAGGGTTGCCGGATGTACTTCACTGCCGTCCCTTTATAAACTTGATTTTGGCACAATGATTCTTGAACGACACAGCAATACATGGTCTTCTACAGCGATAGAAGTCATATCTTATGGACCAGTATCGCGTTACTTCTGGCTGGACTTGTTTGATTCTCTAAGGCCATCCTTGGATTACTTGTTGAGTGAGCAGCTCTTATCATTTCTGATCTGGCTCAGCTTTGTAAATGTCACATTTACTATGTGATGGATATTGATATCAAGATCTTCTATGTTGTGCTTCTCGTAGTGAGAGGCGAGATAGACCATTAGCAACCATCATTTCCTTTCCTGGTTTGTACCTCAGACTGAAACCATAGCTCTGAAGCTCATGAGGAGTCTGAAGAAGGGTCTCGACCCAAAACGTCACCCATTCCTTCTCTCCAGAGATGCTGCCTGTCCCGCTGAGTTACTCCAGCTTTTTGTGTCCATCTTCAGTTTAAACCAGCATCTGCAGTTCCTTCCTACACATGAGTCCTTGAATCATGGTTAGTGCTGAACAGAGATTATTTTTGTTGATTTGTTCTAGTGGACGATGGTCAATGTAAACTTCAAACTTCCTTCTGCACAAATAGGTGTGAAACTTTTCACATCCATAGACTACAGCCAGGAATTCCCTTTCAATATTGGCATATCTTGTTTCAACGGGTGTTGAGCTTTCAAGGTGAATGCAATTTGTCTACCATCTTGAAGGAGAGTAGCACCTACTCCCTTCGGAGATGGGTCCATTGTAGAGTCGCAAGCTATCCTCGTATTGCAGTGTCTCACTTCTGATCATTTGTTTGAGTGTTGAAATCTTGTTCATGGGAGTCAGACCATTGGAAATCAACAATTTTCATTTGTTCTTTGTACCTTGGTGGGTCAACCTCAGCCCTTCCAATGAGAGACTTCTGGACATCTTTATGGATTGTGTCCCATATGAATTGGTCAAGCACCCATATGAATTGGTCAATTCACCTCTCACTTATCTCTGAACTTAAATTTGATGCAACTTTGTGAGGTAGTCATCCACAAATTTATCACTAGCTTTAGTAAGCCCTTGAAAAGTACAGCGATGTATGTGGTGGTCAGTCTTTGGTTCAGGCTGTTGTTCAAACTTATCTATGGGAACGGTCACAGGGAGAGCATACAAACTCCATACGGACAGCACTCGTTCTCACTGTACCTACAATGCCTTCCGTAATGTTTGGGACAAAGACTCATCATTTATTTATTTGCCTCTGTACTCCACAATTTGAGATTTGTAATAGCAAAAATCACATGTGGTTAAAGTGCACATTGTCAGATTTTATTAAAAGCAATTTTTATACATTTTGGTTTCGCCGTGTAGAAATTAAGCAGTGTTTATACAGTCCCCCCCCATTTCAGGGCACCATAATGTTTGGGACACAGCAATGTAATTTAAATGAAAGTAGTCATGTTTAGTATTTTGTTGCATATCCTTTGCATTCAATGACTGCTTGAAGTCTGCGATTCATGGACATCACCAGTTGCTGGGTGTCTTCTCTGGTGATGCTCTGCCAGGCCTGTATTACAGCAATCTTTAGCTTGTTTTGGGGGCTCATCCCCTTCAGTTTTCTCTTCAGCATATAAAAGTCATGCTCAATTGGGTTCAGATCGGGTGATTGACTTGGCCACTGAACAACTTGACCATTTTTTAGCTTTGATAAACTCCTTTGTTGCTTTAGCAGTATGTTTGGGATCATTGTCTTGCTGTAGAATGAATCGCCTGCCAATGAGTTTTGAGGCATTTGTTTGAACTTGAGCAGATAGGATGTGTCTATACACTTCAGAATTAATTATGCTACTACCATCAGCAGTTGTATCATCAATGAAGATAAGTGAGCCAGTACCTTCAGCAGCCATACATGCCCAGGCCATAACACCCCCACCACCGTGTTTCACAGATGAGGTGGTATGCTTTGGATCCTGGGCAGTTCCTTCTCTCCTCCATACTTTGCTTTTGCCATCACTCTGATATAAGTTAATCTTTGTCTCATCTGTCCACAAGACCTTTTTCCAGAACTGTGGTTGCTCTTTTAAGTACTTCTTGGCAAACTGTAACCTGGCCATCCTATTTTTGCGGCTAACCAGTGGTTTGCAACTTGCAGTGTAGCCTCTGTATTTCTGTTCATGAAGTCTTCTGCGGACAGTAGTAATTGACAAATCCACACCTGACTCCTGAAGAGTGTTTCTGATCTGTCGGACAGGTGTTTGGGGATTTTTCTTTATTGTAGAGAGAATTCTTCTGTCATCAGCTGTGGAGGTCTTCCTTGGCCTGCCAGTCCCTTTCCGATTAGTAAGCTCACCCGTGCTCTCTTTCCTCTTAATGGTGTTCCAAACAGTTCATTTTGGTAACCCTTAGATTTGGCTGATGTCTCTAACAGTTTTATTCTTGTTTCTCAGTCTCATAATGGCTTCTTTGACTTTCATTGGCATAACTTTGGTCTTCATGTTGCTAAACAGCACTAAAAGTTTCCAAATGTGATGGAAAGACTAGGTGCTGAGAGCTCTCTAATATCTGCATAAAGGAGGCATTTAAACACACCTGAGCAATTACAAACGCCTGTGAAGCCATGTGTCCCAAACATTACGGTGCCCTGTAATGGGGGGACTATGTATAAACACAGCTGTAATTTTTACATAGTGAAACCAAAATGTATAAAAATGGCCTTTAATAAAATCTGATAATGTGCACTTTAACCACATGTGATTTTTTTTAAAATTACAAATCTCAAATTGTGGAGTACAGAGGCAAATAAATAAATGATGGGTCTTTGTCCCAAACATTATGGAGGGCACTGTAGGTACATGTGACAATAAAGTACCATTGAAATTGGCAGACCTTTATCATTACATCCAGACAGATTAGCTGATCCGGAACTCTCCCACTCGCAATTATCCTTAACCTCAAAGATAGAGGAATGGAAATTCTGAGAGGCTGATCTCCCAGTTAATAAACCAGTTTACTCACCCTCCCAAACCATACTAACCTTTCTGTCCCGTACTGTTCCGCACCCTCCTCTCTTCCAGCCCCCTCCCCCCACCTCACTCCACTACAATCAGTCTTAAGAAGGCACTGACCCAAACGTCACCTATTCATTTCCTCTACAGATGCTGCCTGACTCACTGAGTTACTTCAGCACTTTGTGTTTTAGTTTGAGAGGCTGTGCTGTTTGTGCCCTTCAAGTCATGCAGTCTGGCATAGATCCTAAATAGATTTGGCCATGAAGGCTTTTTATTGAGTCATTATTGAGGCTTCTGGAGTAACTCGTCATGGGACCAGCCCTGTGGCTCAACCTTCGAAAGTCTGGTGCTTAAGTGCTGGCATCCAATTTCACACAATTTAAATACATTCAATATGAGACAATCCTGGCTGAAACAAAACAAGGATTTTAGCATAGATTCTTCCATGACCATGTTTTTGAACTGTTCCTGTTCCCTTCAATTGTAAATTCATAGGCCCAGGGCACTCTGTTCATTTATATTTAAAATTGTAACGTAGGAAGAACATAAATAAAAAGGAGAGGAAATTAAATGTAAAATTAGATGCAGAAAAAACTTCAATTAAACAAACTTTGTACATAATCTTTTGAGCCTTATATTTAGATCCTGCTAACAAGGTTAGCGAGGATCAGTGGTAATTGTGGAACAGGCAGACGGGGAGGGGGAATGTGGGTGGGTAGAATTAGAGGGTGAATAAATTGTTGAATTCCAAACTTTTCATATGCTGATTACATTCCAAGCAGGTTTTAACTTTTCTTTGAATGGAAATTCAAAGTGGAAGAGGAACAACTTGATCAGTGAACAGCAGCCTGGTCCATGAGAATGAAACCATGACACTGCAAAATTCTGAATTAAAATATTGACTTCACTGCTGCCACGGCCATGCAGAAATACAAAAGGATGGGCCAAATTTGCCCTGAACTGCCAGCCTCATCCAAAGCAACCACGTAACAGAGGACTCACTGATCTGGGTCCTGTTACCAGGGCCACGTACTGAGACAAACATCAAGTGCTGCTGGAAGATTCAAGAGAGTTTATTGTCATGTGTCCCAGATAGGACAATGAAATTCTTGCTTTGCTTCAGCACAACAGAACATAGTAGGCATGACTACAGAACAGATCAGTGTGTCCATATACCAATATATAAATATATACACACATGAATAAATAAACTGATAAAGTGCAAATAAACAGATAATGGGCTATTAATGTTCAGAGTTTTGTCCGAGCCAAGTTTAATAGCCTGATGGCTGTGGGGAAGTAGCTTTTCCTGAAACTGGTCGTTGCAGTCTTCAGGCTCCTGTACCTTCTACCTGAAGGTAGCAGGGAGATGAGTGTGTGGCCAGGATGGTGTGGGTCCTTGATGATACTGCCAGCCTTTTTGAGGCAGCGACTGCGATAGATCCCCTCGATGGAAGGGAGGTCAGAGCCGATGATGGACTGGGCAGGTAGAAGAACTCGCGACCTGAAACATCACCTATCCACAAATGCTGCCTGACCCGCTGACCCGCTGACTTCCTCTATCACTTTGTGTTTAACTCAGTCAAAAAAGCATTTTGATTGGCTTGAAACCAGTTGATCTTCCAGTACAATGAGATGTCTGTAAGGGAATGCTGCCACCTGGCACATATCAGACCGGCAACTACATGCACTGAAGTGCAGTGCAGCCAACACAGATCATTAAGATATTGGAGGAAACCAGAGCACCTGAAGGTAACCCACAAGGCCATGGGAACAGCATGCAAACTCCACACAGACAGCAGCTGGTTAGGTGTGTATCTGGGTCACTGGATCTGTATTTTGTTCTTAGTCGAAAGAAGGATCTCGACCCAAAACTTCACCTATTCCTATTCTCCAGAGATGCTGCCTGACCCATTGAGTTACTCCAGCATTTTGTGTCTATCTTCAATGTAAACCAGCATCTGCAGTTCCTTCCTACACATGTATTTAGTTCTTATTCACTGGGTATTGGCCAATTGCATGTCAGCATGTCTCAAAACCTGTGGAAGGTCAGATGCTGGTGCCTGCTTCATCGTCAGACTCGCCAATGCTGAAGAGAGTTGGCATCCAGCCGTGAATGTGGAGAGGGTGTTGCCACGAGAGAGAATCTAGGATCAGAGGTCATAGCCTCAGAATAAAAGGACGTACCTTTAGAAAGGGGATAAGGAGGTATTTCTTTAGTCGGAGGGTGGTGAATCTGTGCCATTCATTGCCACAGACGGCTGTGGAGACCAAGTCAATGGATATTTTTAAGGTGGAGATTGACAGATTCTTGATTAGTAAGCATGTCGGGGTTATTGGAAGAATTGGGGGTTGAGAGGGAAAGACAGATCAGCCATGATTGAATGGCGGAGTAGATGGGACAAATGGCCTAGTTCTGCTCCTAGAACCTATGAACAGCCCTCAACATTATACCAGGGAGGTCGGCAATGGAATTAATTTAGCTGCATTTTAACACTTTTTAATATTTAAATCAATTGGAATATAGTTTTAACTCCATCAGAGACCTCCTAAAATGTGTTGATGAGCAACGATGAGACAAAGCTGTTCTGGTGTTGTAGGGTGGGGTTTCAGGATACACTCCTGAGATTGACTCACCATTCACAGCCTGCTCCACTTTGCTGGACATCAGCTGAGTGCGAAGTGGCTGCTAATCCTGCTGTCTGCATCTGCAGGAAGTAGCCAGTGCCACAGACGGTGAGTCTGGACAATAGGCCGTGTCCAAGACGATTGGAAACATTGGATTGAAGCTCCTGCAGCTAGTCTGAAGGGGAAAACTGGGTCTGTGAAGAAGTAGCAAAAAAAAATTGAAGCAAACTACATTTTTAACTTTGGAGGTGCATGGAAGAAAGGAAGAAAGGAAGAAAGTCGCTGACATTCATAGGTAATTCTTTGCTCACTGGTATCACAGAAATTGACATTTTTTAACAGTCAACTGAAGGGAAAAAATTGATGTGAAAAATCAGCAAGTTCAAAAGTCACAGCTACTTGCATGAGTTGAGAAACATGAACAATCATTTCTGGCAGCAACTTCAGCAGTTTACTTACGGAACAGTTAATAAAGAATCATGTGACATATCAGCTGTGCAGCCAGTAAGTTTGGGAATCTTAGCTCACCATCGCTGAGTAAGAGAAATCCTTCCCCTATCCTTGCACTAACGTTAATTTCCCAGCTTTAACTACATCAGGCACAATCTAAATAATGCAATCACTGCACTTTCATGGAATTTTCTGATCCTTGTATTCGAACATTACAGTGCTGTTTATTTCCACAAACAAGGGACAGGGTGATTTTTCCTCAGATGCACTTAAAGGCGTAGGGAATCTCCGGAAATTCAACCTTAAAATGATATTAGTTCACATCAAGGTTTAGATGGAAAATAACTCAATTATTCTTTTTTATTCATTGATGAAAGTGGGCATTGCGAACAAGGCCAACAGCTACCATCCATCTCTAATTGTACTTGAAAATGAAAGTGTGACACCTCTCAACTGCTGTCGTTCTATGTCAAGGCATTTCCACAATGCTGAAAGGTGAGAGGTATTTACCCATTGGCAACAAAGGAGCAGTGATGTGTTTTCCAGGTAGAATTATGTGCAAACTGAAGGGAATTTCAAGTCAATGGCCATGTGACATAGAATTGATTGCAGGAAAATAAACGGGAAATGGAACTGATAGTAATTTTCTAAGGGACAGGGTCGATTCAATGGGCTTGTGTTATGGAAAAATATGAAATAGCTTTTGCTGTGCCCAGTGAACTCAGCTATTTTCTTTCTGATATTGCATGGAATGAATAGGGGCGACACAGTGGTGCAGCGGCAGAGTTACTGTCTTAAGGGCCTGTCCCACTTTCACGACCTAATTCACGACCTCTGCCGAGTTTGCCCTTGACTCGTACTCGCAGCATGGTCATAGGAGATCGTAGGTAGGTCGTAGCAGGCCGTGATGCTAGTCGTAGGTACTCGTGGCATCAAGTAGGTCGGGCGTTTTTTCTAGCATGATGAAAAATGTCCACGAGTAAAAAAGGTCGTGAAAGTGGGACAGGCCCTTTACAGCGTCTGAGACCCGGTTAAACCCTGACTATAGGTTCCATTCTTTCTGGAGTTTGTACGTTCTCCCTGTGACCACGTGGGTTTACTCGGGGTGCTCCGGTTTCCTCCCACACTCAAAAGACCTTACAGGTTTGTAGGTTAATTGGCTTTGGTAAGTTGTAAAATTGTCCCTAGTGCGTAGGATAGTGTTAGTATTCTGGGTGATTGCTGGTCAGTGCGGACTCTGTGGACTGAAGAGCCTGTTTCCATGTTGTATCTTTAAAGTCTAACGAATCTATCTGAAAACGAGTTTCTAATGGACTTTTAGCAAGGAGAGCAGGAGGGATCATCCATTCCGCATTTCTGGCAGAAGAAGCTTGAAAACATCTTGGACTCATACTGTGTTCTCTGCCACTGTTGAATATGCATATGTTAGAGAGTGCTGCAGCACTTGGCTACTAACTCCCCCATCACTTTTAACAACTGGACATGGTAGGACTGACGAACCTTTTGCTGTGCATTCATCGACATCTGTCAGCTGATTTTGCTGTTCAGCTAGGGTGCAGTCATGTGAAGTTGCTTCACTGAGTTTGTACTTCATTGGTAAGTATGCCTGGTGTTGCTGCCAGTGAACTACTGTGCTCTGCTCGTTAAAGCAAGCTTGGTCTCATGACCTAATATTAATTGTGAAGGAAGGCAATGTGCCAGGCAGGGAAGTTGCAAACTGTAACAACAAACTTTATCTGGTGCTGAGGGTTCATCACACCTATAATGTAGTCCTGTTTTGAGCTCCCCATTTAAAAACAATTCTAATCTATTTAGCATCTGCTGTGCTGCTGCAAGGACATATGACAATTAAACACTCTTGATGACAATGTCACACAACACAATGGAGACCCTTCTCTGTGTGAAGAAGGGACTTCAGCTAAGATATTTATCTGCTGTATTTTTCTAGCAATAGCAATCTTCCTAGTTTAAGCGGCTCAAAAAAAAAGGTAATTTCCTTTATGCCAGTATCAAAAATATGCTTTGGTTCTATCTAATGCTATTCTGTTACAGGGAAAATAGTAAGATTAAACGAGAACTTACCTAAGTTTGAAGTTTGATCTTTATTTTATGAGGAGTTACGTAGGTGATTACGTGAAGAACCCCGCCAGTGCGCCTGCGCGTCAATCTTCAAAGCAGCGGTGTGAAATCACAAAAAACAACAACCGAAGTAATATAGTCTCATACTAAAACGAGTAAGACAAGAACTTCCATCTGACCTTTATGATAGAGGGTAGGGTCGTGGTGGGCACGTAATCACCTACGTAACTCCTCATAAAATAAAGATCAAACTTAGGTAAGTTCTCGTTTAATCTTACTATTTTACTTTGGAGTCACGTGAGTGACTACGTGAAGATTTTAAAGCTTTGTGATTTCATGCCGTGGATCAATCCCGGCTTCTCACTGCATAGATTAACTCGGAACGAGAATAATCAATCATGCATTCATAATAACATTTGTACCACAAATGCAGTAATTCATTTCAATAATGAAATGAATCAGATCCCCTTTAAACCAGAGGAATTTACACAGAACTTAAAATAGTTTCTGCAAACAACCCCGCATTAACAATAGGCCGATGGTAAAAATGTTGAAACATCAACTCATTGGACCATGGTCGACGGGGCCGTCTTTTGCCCTGGCCGCCGACATTTCTGCTGCCCTAGTCGAGTGAGACGTAAAAACATAAGTGTTAATACCAGCAGCTGTTAAGACTTCTTTTATCCATCTGGAAATAGTCTGTATTGAAACTCTCTTGTGTGGTTTCTTGTGTGTGATCAAAAACCCAGTTTCCGTATTCTCAAATTCTTTGTGACCTCAATGTATTGTAATAAATATGTCTTCATACAGAGACATGGATCATTTGGATATGCTGCCAGCATAATTTTAAATCCTGTCACACCTGACCTAATTTGCTTTAGTAGGTCATAGATATAGAATGTAACCTTGTCTTCAGTTACTTCCATACTGTCTATTTGTAATTCTCCAAGTGTTTGCACTCGTTGTGCTGTCACTCATGCCATAAACATGAATACTTTCATACTGAGCTTGACCAAAGGTAAAGACACACTTGATGACCATCACGAAGTAGTTTCAGTACCACACTTACATCCCAGATTGTCACGTACCTAGGTTTCGGTGGTTTGGAATTAAAGATTCCTTTCATTAGTCTGGAAACAATTGGGTGTGACCCAATTGAGTTTCTTTCTGAATCCAGAACCAAATATGAGGACAATGCACTTCTGGCTGAATTAATTGCACTACAACTCAGACCTTCATCATAATAAAGTTTTGACAGAAATTCTAAACATTTGAAATATCTGCAGTACTTTATTGCACATTCTTTTGTACCCAGAACTCTTCCCATTTCTTAATATAAGAAAGGTACTGTTTTTGAGTGCTCTTCCTCCAGACTGCCGTAAGCATGTCCACAGTATGCTCAGACAGTCCTCGTCCCAGAAAAGGCATTCTTAAAACCTGCAAATCAACAAATCCAAACGATCATATAATGGATTTTGTTCCCCTGTACAGGGTGCAGCAATAAATTACTATTTTTTGGGACTTTCATCAACATTTGTGTTGTTAATTCTAATATCAACGGATACCATGGCTGTGTAGGCCAATCTGGTACTACCAATACCCTTGAAGCAGCATCTTGCCTGATTTTAAGCAAACATTGGCTTATGAGGCAGAAAGGTGGAAATATATATGAAAACATACCACCCCAATGTAGCGAGAAAGCATCAATCGCCACTGCTCCTGGATCTGGTTTCCATGAGACATATCTCGATAGCTGATGATTCAAGTCGATGTCGGTCATTCCAAATCTGATGACTATATCATTGAATACCTCTTGATTCAACATCCATTCTTTATTATCATGGAACTTTTCGTGACCTGGTGTCTGCTATCGTTCATTCTACCTGGTAGTTAGATAGCTGAAATCCAAATGTTCTTTTCAATACACCAAGCCCAAAGTTGATTAACCATTTTGTCACAAGACACCGACTTAATTCCACCCATATCATTAATATAAACAACTACTGTTGTGTTATCAATTTGAACTTGAACATGCTTATTAGTTGTGTTAGAACAATAAGCTTGGAGCCCATAGAAACATCCTAGAAGCTCCAAATAGTTAATTCCCCATGTCTGCAGTAACAATGACTCTTCCTGATTCCATCTGCCTCCTCAGCTAGATGTTAAGTCAGTTGCACCCCATCCTGGTGCACTGGCATCAGTTTGTAATATCATGGAAGGTTGTTCAATCAGCACTTTGCTGGAACTGCTTGAGACATGTAGAATCCACCACTGCAGATCAGAAACAGCATTTGTTGTTAGTTGCATGGTTCTATCAAAATGACCAACATGCATTCTCGGTGCCTGTTCTTTAAGTCTCTGCAGCTGTTGATAATGTAATGGTCCAAATTGGACTGCTGGGAATGCTGCTACTAATTTTCCCAGTACACGAACCACCTGTCTAATTGAAGGTTTTTGCTCGTTTAGGAGATTACTGCAATCTTTAATCAAATCCACCCTTTTCCCTGGGCAAAGTGATATTCATTTGGACTGAATCAATTGTGAACCCCAAATAATTAATAGAGGTACATGGTGTTAACCTAGATTTCTGTGGATGAATTAGAAACCCCAACTTTTCAAAAGTTGATTTCACAACTGCAACAGATACTTCTGTTGACTGTTTTGTCTTTCCTATAATCAAGACATCATCCAAATATGCCATTAGTACATGCCCCTGGCTACTCAGCAAGCCCAGAATTGGTTTTAACAATTTTTGTGAATATTCTGGGTGCAGATATTAACCCATTAGGCAGAGCTTTGAACTGCCACAACTGGTTCATCCATTTAAATTTAAGATACTTCCTATCTTCTGAATGAACAGACACTGAATAATATGCATCTTTCAAGTCTATAGTTGCCATATAACATGCTTCTGAAATAAGCTGTTTGGCAGTCACAAATGTTTCCATTTTAAAATGTCTAAATTGCACAAAAGGATTCAGATTTATCAAATCTACAAGAATCCTACATCATCCTTTTTTGATCGAGGGAATATATTTGACACAAATTAGTGACTTTGGTAGACTGATTTTTCAATAACCCCTTTTATATAGGGTTTCAATTGCAACCTGAACCTCCATCACTTCTTTTTGTACAAAGTGCAGAGTTCGGCTAGGAACATGCTGAACAGGCAAATCATAATTTGGATTGAATTCAATTCGAAATCCTTGTATATTATTCAGGATTACCACATCTGAAGTAATTTTCTTCCAATTATTATAGAAGAAATGTAACCTGCCTCCAACTTTTGGACTTAATCCAGTTAGTATGTTCCCATGAGAACCAGGTCCACCTACCTCTTGAGTCATTTGAATACCCTGAGATTCCTGGGTTCTCCCGGAAGCACACCCACTGGTTCTTGCTCCCGCTGCAGGCCGCCAACTACGTCCCTGCGTTGATGAGCGACTTGGTCCAGGATCCGTATGACGTCTGAAAGGATACTTCCTCTTTACAGACTTCACAACCATTGATGTCTTCATCAATCCTGTTTTCGCTTCATCTTCCAACTCTTTAATACGTCTCCCGAGATCTCTCCAAAGAGTAAGTTGGGTAATTTGTATATTACTTGGTTTGCAGAGTGCTGCGAATTTCGGATTCATAGTAGACCGTATAGCACTTCTCGAAGTGGGTGCTGCATAGCAACCCCAGTGCTTGCTGATGCAACTTCGTCATCTTTTGGTTATTACCTGCTATTCTGGTAAAAGCAGTTATTCCAGAACCCAGCAGCTTTAATATTCTCTGCAACTGATTCCAGATACTCTTGCAGTCTCATCCATTTCATGCTGTTCCAGCTAATGGTAAACCAAGTAATTTATTAAGGAGGCCAGTTCTTCCTAATGGCTCTCCTGACCCTGACGGGGCAGCGAATCCTACTACCAGGGGTGGAACATCTGGCAGCTGCCTTTCATCGCCTTGTACAGCCTCACCGTCAGAGTCGGGGTCTGAAATCTCATGACCCGTAGCACGCTCCTCATTCCTGAGGGTGCATTCCATCAGCCCTGAGCCAGGTACTGTTAAGCTGCTCCTGCAGCTTGGATTACAGTACACTCCTTCCTGAGTGAACTTTTGCTCCAACAACCTATAAAAAAGGCTTCTATTTGGGCAATACGCTCGAAAGCAGTATCTAGCCCTGTACCTGGAGCTGCTTGAGCTGTTTCCAGCAGCTTGGCTTTCAGAACACTCCTCCCTGAGTGAACTTTGCTCCAACAGCCTGTGTAAAAGGCTTTCTATTTGGGCAATACGCTCTAAAGCAGTATCTAGCCCTGGAGCTTCTTCATTGCCTGGGACTCCCTCCGTTGGGATTTAAACTTTGTCTTTTGCCCGACAGGCGCTGACTGTGTTTTCACCAGCCCCAGGTCCACAGTCGCTATGCTCACCGCTGGCGACTGTACCGGGGTTTAGAGGCGGTTGGTCTCTAACCGCGGACTCCCGACTTTCCCGACTTCTGTCGGCTATGTCGCTCGCCTCTTCCCCCTGTCCGTTTTTTCCCATGGCGTCTGTGGAAAAAATCGCCATAGACCCACAGTAAACGGACCTGGAAAACCTGTAAAAAAGTTTTTACTTACCTTGTAGTTGAAAAACTACAAACCACTCGAGGAGCACTGCTCCTCACGTCCGTTTGCATCAAGGCGTCTGACGTAATGACGCGCAGGCGCACTGGCGGGGTTCTTCACGTAGTCACTCACGTGACTCCGAAGTAAAATAGGGGTGTTAGGTGTTGAATATCCCATGTTGTAGCATCTTTACAATTTTGACCATGGGAAGTATTTCTTAAAGAATGAATAATTTAACCAGCGGTCTTTCAGCCAGAGAGAAGTGTTGGCAAAGAATCAATGCATGCTGCAATGTTGGAAAGGGGATGGAAGAGTGGAGGGCAGATGGAGAGTGGGTGGGAAAGAGGAAGCTTTGCCAATGAGTGAAGAATTCTGTGTACAGTGGACAGTTTCTGATCGCAAAGGGCCATTCTGACAGAGTTTGACTGTGAATGCAAAAATCCTATTCACCTAAAAGGAAACTTTCCCACTTTATCAGTAGTTTTTCTTGACTTTTGCAGCAAGCATCTAAGTCCCACACATTGGATACCCAGCAGAGATGCCTGTAAGGATCCTTGGGCAAGTTTTATGCGAGTGAGAGAAACCATGACTTTGAGAACAGTGCAGGAACTTGCATTAGTTTGCTGCACAAGTTTTGCCTCACAGGTGAGATGGCAGGGAATGTTAAAGCTGTGATGTTATATCATAGTTTGTAAAAGGAAGAAAGGTGAAGAACAGGATCATTCATCCTAATATCAATGATAGACAAATTATTCGAAAAATATCTGACTGACAGTATTAGGAATATTATTTAGAAAGTTTAATAAGAATGAAAAATATAGACACAAAATGCTTTAGATACACAGCAAGTCCAGCAGCATTAGTGTAAAATAAAAATGTTTCATGTTAATGCTGCCTGACCTGTTGAATGTTTCCAGTATTTTGTTGTTTTTTATTTCTAATTTCCAGCATCTGCAGTTTTAATATTTTTTTAAATTAATCTAAATGAGTTTGAATTGAGACTGAGTTTGAATGTTGGGAAGGGGATGGAAGAGTCCTCCTTCAACTGGAGATGGCGGAGGATGAGCGGGTGGTGCAAAGGAAGCTATACAGCCAACTGAAGAATAGAGACCTTATATTTCGCTTGGGCAGCTTATACCCCAGCGGTATGAACATTGACTTCTCTAGCTTCAAGTAACCCTTGCTTTTCCTCTCTCCAGCTCTCCCCCTTCCCAGTTTTCCGACCAGTCTTACTGTCTCCGACTACATTCTATCTGTTTGCTTTGTTGTTAGCTTCTTCCAGCTAACAATGATCCTTTTATCTTCTTCCAGCTAACAATGATCCTTACTATATTTTCCTTGTTCTCCATTCCCTTTGTCCTATTTTCACACCTTACACCTTATCTATGTACCTCCCTCTCCCCTGACATCAGTCTGAAGAAGGGTCTCGACCTGAAACCTCACCGATTCCCTCTCCCCAGAGATGCTGCCTGAGTTACTCCAGCATTTTGTGCCTTTCTTCAAAATGATGCTGAAAGTGGAGATAACTGGTAAAAAAATATTGAGATGGATGGAGGGCATATTGTGGGGCAAGAGCTGACTAGTAACAGGTGGATGCAGGTAAGGAGGGGTTGAATGATGAATGAAGCAGGTGGAGATAGTAGCCATGGGTAGAGGTGATAAGTGGAGGAGACAAAAGGGTGCAAATTGTGGACTCTGATAAGAGAATAAGGTGGGGAGTGAAATGTAGAACCAGAGGGAAGAATGTGAGATAGAAGGGAACAAGAGTGGGGGTCAGGAAATGGGTAAGAGAGGGGGAAGAAAAATGGAGTGTAAAGGACTTGGTGATGAGTGGATGGAGAAGAAGAAATGAATTGGGTGACCAGGGTTGGGTTGGGGGGGGGGTTGGGTTGGGAGGGGGGGGGGGAGCGGAGAGTTAAGTAGATGAGGGGATGTTTGCCTGTAATTGGAGAATTTAATGTTCATAGGTTACAGACTACCCAAATGGAATTCCAGCTTGTGTGACCCTCATCCTGCTCACTCTGGCAATGGAGAATGCTGGTCAGGATGGGAATAGGAAGTGGAATTAAAATGGTCTGCAACTGAGAGCTTGAATTGCATAGGTACACAAAAATGCTGGAGAAACTCAGCGGGTGCAGCAGCATCTATGGAGCGAAGGAAATTGCATATTTTAGTTGGCATGTGTTACAAGGGAACAGGTTCAAGCAGGCAAGGAAATCGCTATCAAAACATTCGGTGGACACAATTTCTTGGCGTCCGCGCACACACACACACGTGAGGCTTCGGCCGTGGGCCCTGTGGACGGTAACATCGGGAGCTGACCTGGTTGGTGACCGACTCCGAACTCCAGCAACAGCAGCTTCGTCCGCCCCGAATCGTGGGGCTTGAATCGGCCCGTTCACGGGGTCTTTCATCGGCAGGCGGGGGCTTCAACATCGGGAGCCTCAATCTACTCGATGCAGCAGTTTGATTTTAAGCCACGCTGTGCGCTGAAAGGCCCCGCGAACGGGCCAATTCAGCCCTTGGAAAGCGTCTGATAAAGTCCGGATTACAAAACATGGTGGGGGGGGGGGAGATTGTCCCCCACCTCTCAAGGCATGGGGGGGGGCCATGCCCCCCCCCCCCCGTACCTCCCCAGGATTTCTGCCCATGGGTTCGTGGATCTGCCGTTCGTTTAGTTACAAATCAGATTTATTGGCAAGAGAGAACAAAAACAATACTAATCTCAGTATGCGTGGGGGCCGTTTTACAGCAGCACACCTCTCTTTCTTTCTCTCTCCTTCCGTCCGCGGTGCTGATCGCGACCCAGCCTGTCGATGAACCCCTCTCGTACAAGAACTCATTGAATAACGCCTGGAATAATCAATGAGTAAAAATTACCAATTGGAAGTTCCAAGATCATTTTTGCAGAATTTATTATACTTTATTTAAATTATGTACTACATTGGCCTTGTAGAATTCAAAATCAGGTCTTTAGATCCCCCGATATACACAAAAAGATGGAGTAACTCAGCGGGACAGGTAGCATCTCTGAAGAGAAGGAATGGGTGACGTTTGCGGTCGAGACTCTTCTTCAGACCACCCCTTCTTCAGACTTAGATCCCTTGTACAGGCCTCTGGACCACGAGCAACAAACAAACTGCTGGAGGAACTCCGTGGTCAGGCAGCAATTCTGGATGGAAATGGAGAGACAACGTTTCGGGTCAGCACCCTTCTTCAGGCATCCTGACCTGAATTATCATCTATCATTCTTTCCACATAGGCTTGCTGAGCAGCTGAGTTATTCCGGCAGTTTATTTTTTTGCACAAGATTCCAGCATTTACAGTTTCTTGTGTCTCTGGATCACAAGTGTACACTTACACTACCATTCCTTTAATTTGGCAACAAATGATGGACTTTTCATTCAATGACCTTTGGAATATTTTGCTCTGTCAAAGTACCATAAACATAACACATTGTTGGAAACTGTGCTGCTCCTACCTGAATAGAGTCACAGAGTCATACAGCATGGAAGGCTCTTCGGCCCAACTTTCCCATGCTGACTGACCAAGATGCCCATCTGTCCATGGTTTGGCCCAAATCCCTTTAAACCTTTCCTATCCTTGTACCTGTCCAAATTTCTTTTAGATAATTTTTGTATCTGTCTCAACAACCCCCTCTAGCAGATTGCTCCATGTACCCACCGCCCTCTGGTTCCTATCAAATCTTTCCTCGCACCTTAAACCTATGTCTTTGATTCCCCTACATCAAGTAAAATATTCTGTGTATCTAATAGACTCTATCTATTCCCCTCATGATCTTATGCACATCTATAAGAGCACCCCACATCCTCCTGCATTCCAAATGGTGTCTGGATTAGGGGGTATTAGCTATAGGGAGAGGTTGGGCAGACTTGTATTGTTTTCTCTGGAATGCTGGAGGTTGAGGAGAGTCCTGAGCACTAGAAGGTATAGCTTTAAGGTGAGAGGGGGAAAACATTAGCAGCAGATTTAGCTCTTATGGCTTAGGGAATCAAGGGATATGGGAGGAAAAGCCAGAACTGGGTACTGATTTTGGATGATCAGCCATGATCATATTGAATGGCGGTGCTGGCTCGAAGGGCCGAATGGCCTACTCCTGCACCTATTTTCTATGTTTCCTATGTTTTAAAAATGTACAGGACAACTTTTTTTTAACACAAATGGTTTTGATTGCCTGGTACGCACTGCCAGTGACTGAGACAGATACAATAATTATGGGGAGAAGGCAGGAGACTGAGGTTAGGAGGGAGAGATAGATCAACTATGATTGAATGGTAGAATTGACTTGATGGGCTGAATGGCCTAATTCTACTCTAAGGTATGAATAGTGGCATGTAAGAGGCTTGTGGCTAGGCATATGGGTATATATGGAGAGGAGGGATATGGATTATGTGCGGGTAGGTGAGAAATGGTCTTGGCATCACAGATATTATGGGCCAAAGTGCTGTCCTGTTCTGTAGTCTCAAAATGCGGGAGTAACTCAGCGGGACAGGCAACATGTTGTTTAAGAAGGAACTGCAGATGCTGGAAAATCGAAGGTAGACAAAAGTGCTGGAGAAATTCAGCGGGTGCAGCAGCATCTATGGAGCAAAGGAAATAGGCAACGTTTCGGGCCGAAACCCTTCTTCAGACTGATGTAGGGTGGGGAGAAGAAACGAGAAAGGAAGAGGAGGAGCCCGAGGGCTGAGGGAGAGCTGAGAAGGGGAGGAGACAGCAAGGGCTACCGGAAATTGGAGGTCAATGTTCAAGCCGCTGGGTGCAGACTGCCCAAGCGGAATATGAGGTGCTGCTCCTCCAATTTCCGGTGGTGCTCACTCTGGCCATGGAGGAGGCCCAGGACAGAAAGATCGGATTCGGAATGGGAGGGGGAGTTGAAGTGCTGAGCCACCGGGAAATCAGGTTGGTTAATGTGGAGGTGTTCAGTGAAACGATCGCTAAGCCTACGCTTGGTCTCACCGATGTAGATCAGCTGACATCTAGAGCAACGGAGGCAATAGATGATGTTGGAGGAGATGCAGGTGAACCTCTGTCGCACCTGGAACGACTGCTTGGGTCCTTGAATGGAGTCGAGGGGGGAGGTAAAGCGACAAGTGTAGCATCTCTTGCGGTTGCAAGGGAAAGTGACCGGGGAGGGGGTGGTGCGGGAGGGAATGGAAGAATTGACCAGGGAGTTACAGAGGGAGCAGTCTTTGCGGAAAGCAGACAGGGGGTGGATGGGAAGATGTGGCGAATGGTGGGGTCACGTTGAAGGTGGCGAAATTGACGGAGGACTATTTGTTGCATGTGACGGCTGGTGGGGTGAAAGGTGAGGACTAGGGGGACTCCTCCCTTGTTACGAGTGGGGGGGATGGGGAGCAGTGTTACGGGGTATTGAAGAGACCCTGGTGAGAGCCTCATTTATAGTAGGGGAGGGGAATGAAGAATGAGGACATTTTCGATGCCCTGGCGTGGAACACCTCATCCTGGGAGCAGATGCGGCGTAGACGGAGGAATTGGGAGTAGGGGATGGAGTCGTTACAGGAAGCAGGGTGGGAAGAAGTGTAGTCCAGATAGCCATGGGAGTCAGTGGGTTTATAATGGATGTCGGTCAGAAGTCTATCACCTGCGATGGAGATAGTGAGGTCTAGAAAGTGTCGGAAATGGTCCAGGTGTATTTGAGTGTCGGATGGAAGTTGGTGGTGAAGCGGATGAAGTTAGTCAGTTGTGTGTGGGTGCAGGAGGTAGCACCAAAGCAATGTCGATGTAGCGGAGGTAGAGGTCGGGGATGGGGCCCTGGTACGCTTCGAACAAGGATTGTTCGACGTACCCTACAAAGAGGCAGGCATAGCTGGGGCCCATGCACGTGCCCATAGCTACGCCTTGTATTTGGAGGAAATGGGAGGAGTCAAACGAGAAGTTATTGAGGGTAAAAGGTCTGTCTCACTGTGCGAGTTGACCCACGAGTGACCCCGAGTGAAAGACTCGTGGTTGCGTACGATACTACAAGTTTATGATCCCGAGTTTAACCGAGTTCCCACGGGTATGTCTAAGTTTCCCGTTTACTTCTCATTTCTGCGATGTTCCAAGTTCGTCTCCCGAGTGTACCAAGTTCCTCTCCCGTTAATCTTGAGGCAACAATGTATATCGAACTGTTGAAAAATCATCACATGTTAAAAAAAGTGATGTCATGTCAGCCAAAGAACGTAGAGACTATTGTGTTTGCTGCATGTGTTCTGCACAACCTGATCCGTATCAGAGGTGCAGCTTCAGGATCAGCAACAGCCATGCAGGACGGTGACTTAGTGGACAGTCAAACAGGGAGAATAACACTAGGTGCGTGGAGGAGTGGTACAAACGACGAGACTTTGGTGCCACTGCAGTGTTTTCGAGGTAACACAGGGACCAACAGTGCAAAAGAGCAGAGAGACCATCTCTGCTCCTACTATAATTCAGAATTGGGCAGTGTGCCGTGGCAGGACAGCTTATTTTGAGCAGCTGCCGACCACAGGTACATCACTGCATGAGGAGAGCCCACATGCAGAAAAAAACAGTTAATTTCATGTTTAGTTTAAATCCTGCTGACTTTTCATTGTTTAACTTTAAGTGTGGATTTTATTTTTTATTGTGGTGTAAAAGTAATTTCATTGCATCTGTCTTTCCTTTAAAACGTGGTTATCATGCATCTGCTTATCTGATTGTGGATCTCAAAACTTGTCATTTAGCGCATTGCATTGTATCTTTTATTGCCTGAATTTAGACTTGTGCATTTCTCAGCTGAATTAGTATATAGTGGAAATACTTTTATTTGTGCTTCATTTGTTGATTTTCATTTATGAGAAGCCCTTTTCAGACAGTGGTGTTTGCTGTAGTGCTACGTTTCTCAATATGCGCAAAAACGCGTTTTTTATATTGAACAAGAATAAAGACTTTGTTTCACATTCAAGACATTTGTTTCACATAAGACTTTGTCTTATTTTCTGATCTACTGAGAGGTGACAATTTTAAACATTTAAAAAGCACAGCATATGAGGCAGTTGAGTCCTTAAATCTCACAAATGATTGTGAGAATCAAGATGTGAATATATTTTGCCTTCCTCTATTTTGTGTTTTATGATGAAAGGAATATTACATTCAAGTCATGAGACTTTGTAGTGATATTAAAATGAAGACTTCCAGACATCAATTTGATCTTGATAGCAAAGAACTCTCTTTTATTGTGCAATGAAGTAAACAAACAGTGAGAATCAAACGGATCAGCAAAAAGCTTTTCAACACAACACAACACAACACAAATTTATATATAAACTTCAAGCAATTTTTTCTTTTCAACCCACTCTGTCACCTTATCAATAACTTGCTTAACTTTGTTAAGCAGAATTTGTCTTTAAAAAGTCTAAGTAACTGATATTTCTGTCCCTGATTATTGTTTCTAAAAAGAGTTCCCACGGTAGAATCACGAGTCACAAAGTTAAACGCACGGGCCACTACGTTCTTACAACGAGTTTAAAATGTTTCAAATTTTAACCACAAGAGTACATTTTACTCGTGGAAAAGTACAAACATGTTTGAACTTTTGCAAGAGTTAACAAGTTTCACGTGTACCTCCCGTTAGCACCAAGAGTTGCCAAGTTGCGTCCACGAGTTCAGACGTTTCCGCTACGTTAATTGTACGTGATTACCACGAGTTAAATTTGTTTTAAACTCGGGGTCACTCGTGGGTCAACTCGCACAGTGAGACAGCCTTTTAAGGACCAACTCCGCTAGGGGGAGGAAAGTATCAGTGGACGGGTATTGGTTGGTTCTCCGGTCAAGGAAGAACCGGAGGGCTTTGAGACCATCCTGGTGGGGGATGGAGGTGTAGAGTGACTGGATGTCCATGGTGAAGATGAAGGGATGGTGGCCTAGAGAATGAAATGCCCGAAGACGACGGAGAGTGAGGTGTCTGAAACATAGGTAGGGAGGGATTTAACCAGGGGGGATAGGATGGAGTCAAGGTATGTGGAAATAAGGTTGGTAGGGCATGAACAGGCAGAGACAATGGGTCTACCAGGACAGTCGGTTTGTGGATTTTGGGGAGAAGGTAAAATCGGGCCGTGCGGGGCTGGGGAACGATGAGGTTGGAGGCTGGGGGTGGGGGGCAGGGAGCCGGAGTGGATGAAGTCGGAGGGGCAGGCATCATCTCTGGAGAGAAGGAAATGGGTGACGTTTTGGGTCGAGACCCTTCTCAGACCTGTCCTGTTCTCTGTTATCCTTCACAGACATTTTATTTGTCCTTTTTTTTCCTGCTTTTGTAATTTGCATAAAACTGTTTTCAGCTCCAGCTATTCCTGTCATTGATTAAAAATGCTGCCGAGCTAGCTCCGGGAATAACTGTTTTGCATTAAAGTCGTGGGTTGAAAAAAAATAATGTCCGTCTTCGCTTACATCACGCATACATCACGCATACATCCTCGCCTTACGCCAGAATAAAGTGAACAACTCAAAAAAATCATCTCGTTTCCATTCGATGACGCTGGGGAAATGTTTGCTATATTAACAAAAATAACATTGTCGGAATCTATCCGGCTTCTCGCTTTCCACAGCTATTTCGTTTCTCTTTTTCCCTTTGCTTTTTTATTAACATAAAATTGTTTTTACAGCTCCACCTATTCCAGTCATTGGTCAAAAACGATGACTGGCAAGCTGCAGGGATGATTGGGTTGTTTTTGTTTGCATTAAACCCGTGAGTTTTTAAAAAACAATGTACCTTTAGGGTTTTGACAGGGTGAACATGACGCTCCCCTCTGAGCCTGGGACAAAGTGGGCAACATCGCCGCCGACCTCGGCCCCCAGCGGTCACGCGAGTGCCCGGGCTCCGCAGCTGCTGACGGGCGTGGCATCACATGCCGGGGCGGACGCACCAATCGCCGGCGAGTGTACCGGGTCGCGATGACGTCTCCAATAAAAGGCGGCCGAGCTCGCGGGTGGAGTAGAATCTGGCCCGGATCGTGAGGAGTTGTCGTCTGCTGCAGTAGCAGAAGCAGCTCTTTATTTACATTGTTTACTGTGTTCAGTGGAGAAGGTGAGCCGGCGCCGGGTTACTACTCTTTCTTCAATTAATGTGAATCATCTGCTTGCTTGATGCTTTACACTCGGGATTTGCTTTGGGTAGGGCTGGAATTGTAAGATTTTTCTTGATATTTTTACGCGAGTGTTTTCATTTTTGTTGCGACCAGATTTATTTTTTAAACGAACGTTATCGTTAATTTTCGCTTCCCTATCCTTTTTTTTTGTGAAAGATCCGTTCCGTTGATTTGTAATAATGCAAAGATGACTAGGCTCGTACGGATTTCCAGAGAATCGTGATGCTTCTCATGGAATGTTGAGTCTTGTGACCGGGTCTGGAACGAACACCGACTGGAAGTTAGGAGCAGGCGTATAAGTAATTTAATAATAAGTGGACCTGCGCGATTTGCTGTAAATAAATGTATCTACGATCCGTTAGATTAATTTGAAATTTGTGATTCAAAATTGGTGTTGGTCTGCTAGCAATGCCATGACCCTGGATTTTTGAAGTTAATTAAATATTTTGCCACCAAGGGTGTGAATTTTAAAAAAAAGCTGATTCAACGTACCAAAAGGTGTGTCAATATAAACGGCGATTTTTGGTTCCGTAGGATGAAGACCTACTGTGTGCTTTCTTTGTGTCTGACTGGAATCTTGGCGGCCCCAAGCTTGGACCCTCAACTGGATGAGCCTTGGCAACAATGAAAAGTTGGCACCACAGGAACTATGAGCAAGTAATGTGGCTAACTTCTACTTATTGAAACGTCTCTTGCTGAAAGGCACACATTTTGAAGATTTTTTCTTTCTTTTCAGAAGGAAGAAGGTTGGAGGCGAATGGTGTGGGAAAAGAACCTTAGAAAAATTCAACTACACAACTTGGAGCACTCACTTGGAAAACATTCATTCAGGCTAGGAATGAACCACTTTGGAGACATGGTGGGTCGATAAATGTACTGCTAATAGCATTTGCCATAACTGTTTGATTAGATTGTCTGTGAGGAGGCCTGTATTTAAAACAAAAAATCAACCTTGTTCAATCATGTATGTTACTGCTTAAAAATACAAATCAATTGCTTTGTGAAATGCCCTTTTTAAATTAATTTTCTTGAAAGAGTGCTACAGCCAGGAATATGTGCCAGGTTTCAGAGGTCTGTATGTGTACTTGATGTGCAGTGACCTGCTGTGCCAAGGTTCAAGTTCTAACAGTAGATTAGGTTGGGTTAGCTATTTTTTATCTGGCATGGGTGCAGTTATCAAAATTGCATTCTGTACCATAAATCTTATGAGACTAAAAATGTTTTGGTCTTCAAACCATATTGAGATGCTTTTGCTAAAAATTCTTGAAACATAATTACATATTTTGGCCTTTTAGACGAATGAAGAATTTACACAGATCATGAATGGCTACAAAGGTACGAAACCAAATAAGAAGGCTCGAGGGTCTCTCTTCTTGGAGCCCAATTTCCTGGAGGTGCCCAAGATGTTAGATTGGCGTGAACATGGATTATGTTACTCCAGTTAAAGATCAGGTAAATGTTTATCAATAACACATCTAAATAACACCATACTGTCTAAAAATCAGAGTTTAATAATGCTCATCAATTTTCTCCGCAGGGACAATGTGGCTCATGTTGGGCTTTTTAGTACCACTGGAGCTCTTGAAGGTCAACAGTTTAGAAAATCTGGCCAGCTTGTCTCTCTCAGTGAACAAAACCTTGTAGACTGCTCTAAACCTGAGGGAAATGAAGGGTGCAATGGGGGACTGATGGATCAAGCATTCCAATATGTGGAAGATAATGGTGGAATTGACTCGGAGGATTCTTATCCTTATACTGGCACGGTAATGGAAAGTAGTAACTTTTTGTTATGTTGTTTTGTACTGACATTTTATGCAGGATTTGTCTTTTGTGCTCACTTGCTCTTCTCTCAATTACTGTGATTTCCCTCATTACCACATTATGGCTGTTAAGGTTTCTTGCAGAATTCACAAATGCTCCCAAACATCTAAAATGAAATATGAAACACATGCGCAAAGAATTGTGGGGAGGATGATGTGGAGTTTTTTCAATTTGTCTCCTGATGCATGTGCCATGGCTTCATACTATTTAGTGGTTTGAATTAATATTTAATAGCCATTTTCCAGAAACACACACACCCCACCAATCTCCAATCCAATGCAATGAAATAAATTCTACAACTCGGATTGATCACTTGGCAGGCTGTGGAATATGTGCATCACGAAGCTTGCGCAAGAGTAGATGTCCCTGGAACATCTTTAAAGTATTAATTCCCAATGTTTGAATGTTAAACTGGAGATGATTGACCCCACAATATCTTAAATTCAGACACGGCATGAGCCTCTGTCATTGAGAAAAGGCTAGTGAGATGTTCATTGTAATTTTAATTCTCACTGAATATTTGGTTAGTGACTCACCGACATAAGATTCCATATTCTGAGGATTTAGCACTACAGTATTCAGAAAACTTTATTGTCTGTCGTAAAAGAAAATCTTTTTTTGTTCCATTTTATTAACGCTTGTGATTTTTCTCTCTGTATTCAGCCAATGAGCTATGGTAAAGTTTCCCCAAATAGTTTTGTTGCAAGCATACAATAAATGTAAGTCGGGATGTGAGCATTTGGATCTGTGCTTGCTACAGGGGTAAGTTTAGTTCTTTACCCTGCAACTTGTGCTCGCAGATATGTCCATCCATTCTATTAGGATTTTCTGGTCACCAACCCAGGCTAAGGGCTAGTTCACTCAGCCAATTCACCTAATATTTGTGAGAAAACCATCTGCAGGTGTATTAAAGTTGTTTCCAGGTTGCATGATCATAAGCTAATGATGGCATAACTTTATTTTCTTCATCAGGATGATAGTCCTTGTCACTATAATCCATCATACAATTCTGCAAATGATACTGGATTTACAGATGTTCCAAGTGGTAAAGAAAAAGCCCTGAAGAAAGCTGTTGCTGCTGTTGGGCCAGTTTCTGTTGCCATTGATGCCAGTCATCATTCATTCCAGTCTATGAATCTGGTAAGAATCAAGTAATTGTGTCAAAGCTGATCAGATTACAATACATTTTACATCTAAACAGTAGGGACCTAGTCAAGTCAGTCTGCCTGATGGAATAACCACTCCATAGGTTTTCACCTGTGCACTCATTGCCACCCGAGTAACATTTGACTTCAAAAGCAGGAAGGTTTATAAATCGAGAGGAATTGAGAGCATGGTGGCACAGGATGATATGGCAGATTGGCAATATAAACACAAATTTGCATTGCAGAGCAAATCTAGAATTAGTGAAATGTTCAAGTAAAATCAAAGCTATGTGCAGCTTAAAGAGTGCACATAGTGTTTGCAATATGATGAGATCACAGTGGAGATAACTATCAGTCTGATCGGTATAATGGAGATGTGGTTGCAGTGATTACGACTGGGTGCTCAATATTTCAGATTATAGGTTCCAAAAGAGGTGAAATAGCATTGTTAACTGAAGAAAGTAATAGAACAGTGAGCTGTGATTAAGAGCAGTGGGTAATGTAGGGTTAAGATGGAGTAAAATTTGGAAATGTCTTGAGCATGTTTTGAAGAGAATTACAATGGTCTTGAGATTCTAATCTATTGATTGGAAGAACCAAATTGGCATGGATTTCGAGATATAACATGGAAACAGGCCCTTAAGCCTGCTGAACCTGTGCTGATCAGCGATCCCCATATATTAGTTCTATCCTACATACTAGGGATAATTTACAGAAGTCAATTAACCTATAAGCCTGCAATTCTTTGGAATGTGGGAGGAGACTGAAGGACCCAGAGAAAACCCATGCAGTCACAGCGAGGACGTACACATTCCATACAGACAGCACCCGTGGTCAGGATTGGTCCCGGGTGTCTGGTGCAGTGGTGCACCACCTCAGTGGTGCAGTCTGAGGAAGGATTCTGATACAAGATGTCACATCCATTTCTTCCAGAGGTGCGGCCTGAGCTGAGTTACTCAAGCACTTGTGTTAAAAAAAATTTTTTTTATCACTTTTTTCTATGAAAACACAAGACAGTGGTGTGATCTTGTGGTCTTCACCCTCAAACTGCATCTAGATTTATCAGTGTGGTCACAATTGCATACAGGAGGTCTTTAACCACAAGACTACTTATGAAGCTTTCTGCATTTTGCAGTCAAATCTGAAATGGTAGGATCCACAACATAGTGCTCCAAGAAGTAATTCCTGATACTTCAGTAATTATTCTTCCATAGTGGTGAGGCATAAGAGCCGTTACCTGTAAGGTCACTGGGACTGAGTGGCCCGCTGAGTTGCTCCAGCATTTTACGGTTTTTGTTTTGATCAATCACCATTCTGCAGTTCTGTGATAAAAATTAAGGTGTGAACGTTGAATTGTCTCGGGTGGGAAAGTAAACTAAGAAGCTGAATTATGGGAGATATTCAAACAGCTGGATTTTATCCCAGTTAGGATTCCACAAAGGGGCATAAACAGGCTGACAAAGGTCGATTGAGGCTGATGTTAAATTGAAAAGTAGGGAATATGAAGTTGCAAGGGCTGATCGTTTAAGAAACTTTTAGATGGGTACATGGATAGGACATGTTTAGAGGGGTATGGACTCTGCCATGATTCTATAAGTGGCATAAATAGGTGTGAGGGGCTTAGTGGCCGACTCTTACTATTTTATTTTTATATTGAGCACTTTTTCCAAGGTGGTTTGTTTGGTAATTTCTTTTCCTATAGCACTAAACAGCAAATCTGGAAAAGAGGTGGGGGTGGGACAGAGGCTGATACGTACGTGATAGATGTGAAGGGGGTTTGCTCGGCAGTTGGGAGGATGAAGGCTAGAGATGAAAGGAGACAATAGGGTGTTGGATACCGTGTTGGATACCATGTCAGTTGAGATCGGGGCCCGTGGATTGCTCATCCTGCAACGTGGGAGATCGGGATATTGTCGTTGTCCCTGGTGACTACGTGGTGCAGGAAGTGTGTCCAGCTGCAGCTCCTGGCAGACCGCATTGAACGGTTGGAGCTGCGGTTGGATTCATACTGGAGCATCCACGATGCTGAGAAAGTCGGGAATAGCACGTACAGTGAGTTGGTCACACCGCAGGTAAAAGTTAAGCGGACAAAAAGGGAACGGGTGGCCACTAGCCAGCGTAGCAGTGGGCAGGTAGTGCAGGAGTCCCCCTGCAGTCATTTCCCTCCTAAACAGATATACCATTTTGGATACTGTTGGGGGAGATGGCTCATCAGGGGAAGGCAGCAGCAGCTAAGTTTATGGCACTGTGGGTGGCTCTGTGGCACAGGAGGGAGGAAAAAGAGTGGAAGGGCTATAGTAATAGGGGATTCAATTGTAAGGGGAATAGATAGGCGTTTCTGCGGCCGCAAATGAGACTCCAGGATGGTATGTTGCCTCCTGGTGCAAGGGTCAGGGATGTCTCTGAGTGGCTGCAGAACATTCTGGAGGGGGAGGGTGAACAGCCAGTTGTTGTGGTGCACATTGGCACCAACGATATAGGTAAAAAACTGGGTTGAGGTCCTACAAGGTGAATTTAGGGAGCTAGGGATAAACTTAAAAGTAGGACCTCAAAGGTAATAATCTCTGGATTACTACCAGTGCCACGTGCTAGTCAGAGTAGAAATAGGAAGATATTTCAGATGATACGTGGCTTGAAAAATGGTGCAAGAGGGAGGGATTCAAATATCTAGGGCATTGGAACCAGTTCTGGGAGATGGGACCAGTACAAACAGAACGGTCTGCACCTGGCCTGAATGCAACCAATGTCCTTGGGGGAGTGTTTGCTAGTGGTGTCGGGGAGGATTTAAACTAATGTGGCAGGGGGAAGGGAACATGAGCAGAGACACAGAGGGGTGTAAAATGAGGGTAGAAGCAATAGGTAGCAAGGTGAAAAGTAAAAGTGGCAGGCAGACAAATCCAGGGCAAAAATCAAAAAGGCCACTTTTCAACATAATTGTATAAGGGGTAAGAGTGTTGTAAAAACAAGCCTGAAGGCTTTGTGTCTCAATGCAAGGAGCTTTCGTAATAAGGTGGATGAGTTGAATGTGCAGATAGTTATTAATTAATATGATATAGTTGGGATCACGGAGACATGGCTCCAGGGTGACCAAGGCTGGGAGCTGAACATTCAGGGATATTCAATATTCAGGAGGGATAGACAGAAAGGAAAAGGAGGTGGGGGTAGCGTTGCTGGTTAGAGAGGAGATTAACGCAATAGAAAGGAAGGACATTACCTTGGAGGATGTGGAATCGGTATGGGTAGAGCTGCGAAACACTATGGGGCAGAAAACGCTAGTGGAGTTGTGTACAGGCCACCTAACAGTAGTAGTGGAGTTGGGGATGGCATCAAACAGGAAATTAGAAATGCGTGCAACAAAGGTAAAACAGTTATAATGGGTGACTTCAATCTACATATAGATTGGGTGAATCAAATTGGCAGGGGTGCTGAGGAAGAGGATTTCTTGGAATGTATGCGGATAGTTTTCTAAACCAACATGTAGAGGAACCAACGAGAGAGCAGGCTATTCTAGAATGGGTAATGAGGAAGGGTTAGTTAGCAGTCTTGTTGTGCGTGGCCCCTTGGGCAAGAGTGACCATAATATGGTTGAGTTCTTCATTAGGATGGAGAGTGACATTAATTCAGAAACAAGGGTTCTGAACTTAAAGAAAGGTAACTTTGAGGGTATGAGATGTGAATTGGCCAGATAGACTGGCAATTGATTCTTAAAGGGTTGACGGTGGATATGCAATGGAAGGCATTTAAAAGACTGCATGGATGAACTACAACAATTGTTCATCCCAGTTTTGCAAAAGAATAATCAGGGAAGGTAGTGCATCTGTGGATAACAAGGGAAATCAGGGGTAGTATCAAAACAAAGATGAAGCATACAAATTAGGCAGAAAAAGCAGCCTACCAGAGGACTGGGAGAAATTCAGTCCTGCAGAGGAGGACAAAGGGCTTAATTAGGAAAGGGAAAATAGATTATGAAAGAAAACTGGCAGGGAACATAAACTAACTGCAAAAGCTTTTATAGATATGTGAAGAGAAAAAGATTAGTTAAAACAAATGTGGGTCCCTTGCAGTCAGAAACAGGTGAATTGATCATGGGGAACAAGGACATGGCAGACCAATTGAATAACTACTTTGGTTCTGTCTTCACTAAGGAAGACATAAATAATTTGCCGGAAATAGCAGGGACCGGGGGTCAAATGAGATGGAGGAGCTGAGTGAAATCCAGGGTTTGTCGGAAGTGGTGTTAGGTAATTTGAATGGATTAAAGGCCGATAAATCCCATGGGCACGATAGGATGCATCCCGGAGTGCTTAAGGAAGTAGCCCCAGAAATAGTGGATGCATTAGTGATAATTTTTCAAAACTCTTTAGATTCTGGAGTAGTTCCTGAGGATGGAGGGTAGCTAATGTAACCTCACTTTTTAAAAAGGGAGGGAGGGAGAAAACGGGGAATTACAGACCAATTAGTCTAACATCGGTAGTGGGAATCTGCTAGAGTCAGTTATTAAAGATGGGATAGCAGCACATTGGAAAGTGATGAAATCATTGGACAAAGTCAGCATGGATTTACAAAAGGTAAATCATGTCTGACGAATCTTATCGAATTTTTCGAGGATGTAACTAGTAGAGTGGATAAGGGAGAACAGTGGATGTGTTATATCTGGACTTTCAGAAGGCTTCGACAAGGTCCCACATAAGAGATTAGTATGCAAACTTAAAGCACACGGTATTGGGGGTTCAGTATTGATGTGGATAGAGAACTGGCTGGCAGACAGGAAGCAAAGAGTAGGAGTAAACGGGTCCTTTTCAGAATGGCAGGCAGTGACTAGTGGGGTACCGCAAGGCTCAGTGCTGGGACCAGCTATTTACAATATAATTAATGATTTGGACGAGGGAATTGAATGCGACATCTCAAGTTTGCGGATGACACGAAGCTGGGGGGCACTGTTAGCTGTGAAGAGGATGCTAGGAGGCTACAAGGTGACTTGGATAGGTTGGGTGAGAGGCAAATGCATGGAAGATGCAGTATAATGTGGATAAATGTGAGGTTATCCACTTTGGTGGCAAGAACAGGAAAGTTAGACTATTATCTGAATGGTGGCCGATGAGGAAAAGGGGAGATGCAACGAGACCTGGGTGTCATGGTACACGTCATTGAAAGTAGGCATGCAGGTGCAGCAGGCAGTGAAAGAAAGCGAATGTATGTTAGTATTCATAGCAAAAGGATTTGAGTATAGGAGCAGGCAGGTTCTTACTGCAGTTGTACAGGGCCTTGGTGAGACCACACCTGAGTATTGCGTGTAGGTTTTGATCTCCTAATCTGAGGAAGATATTCTTGCCATAGAGGGAGTACAGAGAAGGCTCACCAGACTGATTCCTGGGATGGCAGGACTTTCATATGAAGAAAGACTGAATAGACTCGGCTTGTACTCGCTAGAATTTAGAAGATTGAGGGGGGATCTTATAGAAACGTACAAATTTCTTAAGGGGTTGGACAGGGCTAGATGCAGGAGATTGTTCCCGATGTTGGGGGAAGTCCAGAACAAGGTGTCACAGTTTAAGGATAAAGGGGAAGTCTTTTAGAACCGAGATGAGATTTTTTTTTTCACACAGAGAGTGGTGAATCTGTGGAATTCTCTGCCACAGAAAGCAGTTGAGGCCAGTTCATTGGCTATATTTAGAGGGAGTTAGATGTGGCCCTTGTGGCTAAAGGGATCAGGGGGTATGGAGAGAAGCAGGTACAGGATACTGAGTTGGATGATCAGCCATGATCATATTGAATGGCGGTACAGGCTTGAAGGGCGAATGGCCTACTCCTGCACCTATTTTCTATGTTTCTAAAAGGGGTGAAATGTGAAGCCAGAGAGGATATGGGCAAAAGGGAATCGCGTAAGGGGAGGAAGAGGTGGACTGATAAGTCGGCAGGATAGTGAATAACCATTGACTGGTTGCTTTGATATTTCATGTGTTGGCTTTGAGTCCATGATTTGTGAAAGAGAGCAAATACGCTATACTAAATCTGTTTTTTACTTGTATATCCAATTAAGCCAGTTTTTTTTCACATTTGAAAAAGACCTGGGTGTAAAAATAGCCATTGGTTTACAATTGGTAAGAATGGCTTGTAAATTGTGTTTGTTCAATTTAGACTAAATCCAGATGGTGGTAGACATTTGCTCTTCCTTTGCTGAGGGTGTAATTCATCTTGATACCACAAACGGTTTCCCCAGTTCATCTTGCTTGTCATTCATCGGGCATATCATTCAATAATCCTGCAGAATTCAATGGTTAGTTTGTTGCAGCTAAATGTCTTGCTAAGCATCTTGCTGAGATGAAGGTTGGATACTTTTGCATCCTTTTGTAATACACTTAAAGGCCTGTCTCACGAGTCTGCGGTCATTGGCGGCGAAACGGGAAGAATCTGCCGCCATATACCGCGCACTCGTGAGAACGTACAATTCCGGGGCCGTGCGGCGGTGTTCCAACACCGCCCGGTGCTAAAATAAAAACCGACGATGTTGAAAACTATAATCTTACCGCACAACCTCCACCAGTGATGCACGATGTGCGGCATGGCCGCCCGCACGGGCCGCCGCCAGTGTGGCTCGAGCGCCGTGCGTCAAACCTCCACTGCCACAGCCTCCGCCAGTGAGGTACGTGCCTCCGCCAGTGAGGCACGTGTGCGGCACGGCCGCAGGCACAGCCACCGCTACAGCGCCGCGATCAGGACGGCCGCCGCTGGTGAGTCACGTGCGGCGGGCCGACGTCATCGCAGTCGGCCCGCCTTTTTTTAACTACCGCAAGCACGTGGGACCCGCCGTGTTTGAATTACTCGGCCCCCGCGCAGCATCCGTGCGGCGCTCCAGTGGATAGGCTCGGCGCTCTCGCCGTTGTCTTGCGGTCCCCGCTACGGCGACGCCGCGCTTCACCGCCGATGACCGCAAACAGGGAAGACAGAGCCTTTAGGAGAGTCTCATTTTGTAATAATAATCATTCAACGTACTGGCACCGACTCCTCATTTCTTCCTTTCCCCACCAAAAATAATCTGGTTTGGTCCTAATTTAAAAGACTGCCAGTGCTGTATCCACTTTAAGATAAGCAATACTGGCTTTGGTATATAAAATAATACAATGAACTTGAATTAATAAATCTCTGAACCTGTTTAATGTGATTATGCACGAGTTTAAATCTAAGTGTTGGTTGACAGGTATTTACTTTGAGGAAGACTGCAGCTCCACAGACCTGGACCATGGTGTTTTAGTAGTAGGTTATGGCTTGAGAAAGAAGATACTGATGGAAAAAGATACTGGATTGTTAAAAACAGGTACTGTACACTATCAAATTTTCAAACTATAAATTGTTAAATGTCTTCACAATGTGAATGTTAAATGTGTTTTTCTGTTTATTTTAGCTGGAGTGAACAATGGGGTGATGGGGGATATGTAATGATGGCCAGAAACAGAAAAAACAACTGTGGAATAGCTACTGCTGCCAGCTACCCCCTAGTATAAATATTATACGGCTGTATTCAAAAGAACATGATGTATACAAACACTCATAACAGTTGCCTACACCTTTTCAGTCAGCAGACTGCCTTAGGATGAAATTGTCTGATGGGTTTTCTTCCCACAAGTCGGACTTTACCTTTGCTCTCCGTGAATCTGCTTCGGTTTGGATGATAGATTAGCTGCATTGCAGCTCATCACTGGGCTGAATGGCCAAGAAATTGAAGTTGCAATGATATGTGGTTAATCTTGTTGCAAACTCATTTGTATCTTCAGTATTTTAAGATATACATAGTCCCAGAAAGCTGTTTTTAATGAGGAAATTGATACGAGTTCAATTCCAGAAAAATAAATAATTGGTTCTACTTATTGTGCACTGCTCGACTGGTTCTAACTGTGTAATTGCTGTGCAATGCACAATCTGAATGTTCCTCTTAATGCATTTTTGTTTGTAATTGGAAATAAAACAAATTACTCAACACTCACATCATTTGAATGGTATGCTGTTCATGCATGTAGATCATGAATAATAATTAATGATTGTTTGGTCAAACAAGCAGTTTCTTGAGTAAGCATTGGTTCTGCACAGCTCTTTGCAAACAGTGGTCCAGGATACAATGTTCTTAACTGGTGTTTGTACTTCTTGAGCTGTCTGGCATTCAGTTTGTCTTTCATTTTGTGCTCCACTTGGTTGAAAAAGGGGAGAAACCAAAGGAACTGTCAAATGTTCTTGGTGGTAAGAACAAATTATATGTGCATAGAACAGCACAGTACAATGGGCTTTTCAGGCTATCGGGCGGGGTGGGGGGGCTAGCATCTGTAAAATGATTTGCCTTATTCTTTTCCAAGATTGTTTTATCTCTGCTAAATGTGCTGGTATTTGCCTCATGCCTTTAAATGGCATTGCAGAGTTCTATAATTTTAACTTAAATCAATAAGGTTGTCATTTAGCACATTATTTCTTTCTTACAGTTGCATCATTTAATTCTGGGCCTTTCTTCCCAGCACTGTTTAATACAGGAAGGTGATTTTGCAGCACTATTACTAGTATGCTGTTGGTAACCTGAAATTGTGGTGGCTGAACTGGATGTCACTTGCTTAAACTCACTTCACCAAGTTCATCCTGCTTGAACTGCTTTTTGCATCTGGGTAGTATTGGTTTGAAAGTCCATGCGTGAGCCCAATTTGTGCGAGTAATGCTGGCTACAATGAGTGTTTTAAAGCCAGTCAGCCTTCATGTGAAAGTGCATATTTGTTGCTTCAACTGTTGCTGTTTGCCATCTGCTAATAGACTTGGCTCATCATGATTGGCTCGGGTTTTATGTAGTGGAGGCACACTTCATTTCAGAATATAATTGAATAAACCACTTGCAAGTAGCAGTGCAAGCAGCCACCTGTGGTGCCAGTGCTGAGCACCTGGATGCTTGTAAGAGATTCGTTGCCTCTTTTGCATTTGAGATCCTTGCTTCAAACAACTCCACCCTACTGTTATTGTCAGCAGGAGAGCTTGTCAGGAATAATACACCATTGGTAAGTGTAGCCAGTATTGGGACAGTGGCTGTTCTATGGTGAAGTGCCAAGATACTTCTGACTGAAAGTGCAAATGGGATTCTCTGCTGTGTGCTGTACTTCCTCTATTTTTGCCACCTCATCTCTTCCCAGTCCATTGCCTCTGATATGCAAACATTTCGGTGTAATGAGCATTTAAGTTGATCATGAGCACTCAAGTTTATATCCCATGACTCTGATCCCTTTTTAATCATTCCTGGGGCTCGAATGATTGACCTCAAAGCCACCTTCCTTTTTCTGAACCATTACTCCACAATCATTGGAAAAGTGATGCCATTGACTTCGGTTTTACCAGGCTGTCTTGGTGATGCACTTGGTTGAATGCTGCCATAATGTCAAAGGTGATTTCAGCTCATCGGTCCACTGAGGCGAAGAGGTTTGGAGGCAGGTAATCCTGCTGAAACACAAACTGGTATCCATGTGTTGGTGTGTTCGGCAGCAACGGTGACATTCATTGTCGAGGGGCCCCCTTCAACCACCTCCCAGTAACCGAAGAGCTTAGTTTAATGATACAATGTGGAAACAGACCCTTCGGCCCCCTGAGTCCATGTGACAATTGATCACCAATTCTATGTTATCTCACTTTCTCATCCACTCCCTACCCATTAGGGGCAATTTCAGAGGCAAATTGACTTACTAACCTGCATACTTTTGGGATGTAGAAGGAAACAAACACGTAGAAGAGATCCACAAGTCGTGGGGGTGAACAGGCAAACTCCACACAGACAGCACCAAAGGTCAGGACTGAACCTGGGTCACCAGTACATAAGGCAGCAACTGTGCCAATGGTACTTGATTGATACTCGATTGATATATCTAGGTGCAGTGAAATTCCCTTTTGCATACAGTTTAGTTAAAACAAATCAGCTGCTCCAATCACAATATAGATTCTGCCTGTCAAAGGACATAGTTGGCATTCTTCATGATGACAAAAGATGCAAGGTATGTGATTCTATCGATCAGGTCTTTGAAACATCCTTCTGCAATTTGGCTGTACATAAAAAATCTGAATATCCTCTGTGTGCTCCATAACAGCATGCAGGCCATCATACTTATGAATGGGCCTAAATAGTCCCAATTTCAGATAAGAATGGTGTAAAGGCTGTATCATTACACTTTCCCAACTCAATGTTGCATCTCACCTCCACCAAATATCCTATGGAGGTGGAACTAGTCTTCATAGCTAAGGGCACTGCAACCTCAGTAGCAGATGATGTGCATGTGCAGTTTGTGCATGCTTAGTGACAAAACTCCAAGATATTGTCAAGTTATTCACTGAAGCAAATGAGAGGATAGGCCATGCACTCAAAATCCACAAGACGTAGGTCTTCTCCCAATCAGCACCACCCTACCCTCTGCCATAAAAGATGCTTGACAAAACCGTGTACAGCAAAACCTATTTTCATATTGTGCTAAAATTCATAATTGCCTTCGATGCAATTCACGGCAAGGATGAGCAACCCAACATCAGTATCCTCTCCCAGGTCAATATACCAGATTAAAGGCCCTCGTTTCTCTCAATTACATAGATACATAGACAATAGGTGCAGGAGTGAACCATTCGGCCCTTCGAGCCTGCACCGCCATTCAATGTGATTATGGCTGGTCATCCACATTCAGTACCCCGTTCCTGCCTTCTCCCCATACCTCTTGATTCTGCTAGCCCTAAGAGCTCTATCTAACACTCATGAATGCATCCAGTGAATCGGCCTCCACTGCTTTCTGAGGCAGAGAATTCCACAAATTCACTTCCTGTGTGAAAAAGTTTTTCTTCATCTCAGTTCTAAATGGCCTATCCCTTATTCTTAAACTGTGTCCCCTGGTTCTGGACTCCCCAACATCGGGAACATGTTTCCGGCATCTAGCGTGCCCAATCCTTCTAAATTCCAGTGAATACAAGCCGAGTCACTCCATTCTTTCATCATATGACAGTCCCGCCATCCCAGGAATTAACCTCATGAACCTACACTGCACTCCCTCAATAGCAAGAATGTCCTTCCTCAAATTAGGAGACCAAAACTGCACACAATACTCCAGATGTAGTCTCATCAAGGCCCTGTACAACTACAGAACGACCTATTTGCTCCTATACTCCATTCCTCTCTTTATGAAGGCCAGCATGCCATTAGTTATCTTCACTGCCTGTTGTACCTGTATGCTCACTTTCAGTGACTGATGTACTAGGACACTCAGATCTCGTTGTACTTCCCCTTTTCCTAACCTGACACCATTCAAATAATAATCTGCCTTCCTGTACTTGCCTCCAAAGTGGATAACCTCCCGTTTATCCACATTATACTGCATCTGCCATGCATCTGCCCACTCTCCCAACCTGTCCAAGTCACTCTGCATCCTCATAGCATCCTCTTCGCAGTTCACACTGCCACCCAGCTTTGTGTCATCTGCAAATTTGCTAATGTTACTTTTAATTCCTTCATCTAAATCATTAATGTATATTGTAAATAGTTGCGGTCCCAGCACTGGGCCTTGGGGCACCCCACTAGTCACTGCCTGCCATTCTGAAAAGGACTCGTTTATCCATATAACCATATAAGCATAACAGCACGGAAACAGGCCATCTCGGCCCTTCAAGTCCGTGCCGAACATTTAAATTTTTTTTTTTTTTTTTTTTAAATTAAATTAAAAATAAATACTTCCCCCTAGTCCCATCTACCTGCACTCAGACCATAACCCTCCATTCCTTTCCCGTCCATATACCCATCCAATCTATTTTTAAAGGATAACATCAAACCTGCCTCCACCACTTCCACTGGAAGCTCATTCCACACAGCTACCACTCTCTGAGTAAAGAAGTTCCCCCTAATGTTCCCCCTAAACTTCTGTCCCTTAATTCTCAAGTCATGTCCCCTTGTTTGAATCTTCCCTACTCTCAATGGGAAAAGCTTATCCACGTCCACTCTGTCTAACCCGCTCATAATTTTAAAGACCTCTATCAAGTCCCCTCTTAACCTTCTGCGCTCCAAAGAATAAAGACCTAACTTGTTCAACCTTTCTCTGTAACTTAGTTGCTGAAACCCAGGCAACATTCTAGTAAATCTCCTCTGTACTCTCTCTATTTTGTTGACATCCTTCCTATAATTAGGCGACCAAAATTGTACTCCATACTCCAGAATTGGCCTCACCAATGCCTTGTACAATTTTAACATTACATCCCAACTTCTATATTCAATGCTCTGATTTATAAAGGCCAGCAAAAGCTTTCTTTACCACCCTATCTACATGAGATTCCACCTTCAGGGAACTATGCACAGTTATTCCTAGATCCCTCTGTTCAACTGCATTCCTCAATTCGCTACCATTTACCGTGTACGTCCTATTTTGATTTGTCCTGCCGAGATGTAGCACCTCACATTTGTCAGCATTAAACTCCATCTGCCATCTTTCAGCCCACTCTTCCAAATGGCCTAAATCTCTCTGTAGACTTTGAAAATCTACTTCATTATCCACAACACCACCTATCTTAGTATCATCTGCATACTTACTAATCCAATTTTCCACACCTTCATCCAGTTCATTGATGTACATGACAAACAACAGTGGACCCAACACAGACCCCTGAGGCACCCCACTAGTCACCGGCCTCCAACCTGACAAACAGCCATCCACCATTACTCTCTGGCATCTCCCATTCAGCCACTGTTGAATCCATCTTGCTACTCCACCATTAATACCCAACAATTGAATCTTCTTAACCAACCTTCCATGAGGAACCTTGTCAAAGGCCTTACTGAAGTCCATATAGACAACATCCACTGCTTTACCCTCATCAATTTCCCTAGTAACCTCTTCGAAAAATTCAAGAAGATTAGTCAAGCATGACCTTCCAGGCACAAATCCATGTTGACTGTTCCTAATCAGACCCTGCTTATCCAGATGCTTATATATATTATCTTTAAGTATCCTTTCCATTAATTTGCCCACCACTGACGTCAAACTAACAGGTCTATAATTGCTAGGTTTACTCTTCGAACCCTTTTTAAACAACGGAACAACATGCGCAGTACGCCAATCCTCCGGCACTATTCCCGTTTCTAATGACATTTGAAATATTTCTGTCATAGCCCCTGCTATTTCTACACTAACTTCCCTCAATGTCCTAGGGAATATCCTGTCAGGACCTGGAGACTTATCCGTTTTCATATTTTTCAAACGTGTCCGCACCTCCTCATCTTTGAATCTCACAGTTTCCATTGCTACTCTGCTCGTTTCCCTTACCTCACATAATTCCATATCCTTCTCCTTCGTGAATACCGAAGAAAAGAAATTGTTCAATATCTCCCCCATCTCTTTTGGCTCTGCAGATAGCTGTCCACTCTGACTCTCTAATGGACCGATTTTATTCCTTATTATCCTTTTGCTATTAATATAGCTGTAGAAACCCTTTGGATTTACTTTCACCTTACTTGCCAAAGCAACCTCATATCTTCTTTTAGCTTTTCTAATTTCTTTCTTAATATTCTTTTTACATTCTTTATACTCCTCAAGCACCTCATTTACTCCATGCTGCCTATAATGATTGTAGATCTCTCTCTTTTTCCGAACCAAGTGTCCAATTTCCCTTGAAAACCATGGCTCTTTCCATTTTTTACTATTTCCTTTCAACCGAACAGGGACATACTTTGTTTCCTGTCTGCCAACCAATTTTCTATCCATGTCAATACCCCACACCCAATACCATGTGCTCTAATTTTGCCCACCAATCTCCTGTGTTGGACCTTACCAAAGGCTTTCTGAAAGTCCAGGTATGCTACATCCACTGGCTCCTTTGTCCAGTTGGCCACACTGGGTATGTCACATCACAGGCTTCCCCAAGAACAGACTGCTTATACATACACTATTCTGTGCTCTGTTCTTGGAGAAGATTACCCGGCAGCCAGAGGAAAAGATTTGAGGCTGTGCTTCAAGTATTTTTGAAGTACATTGTTCCCAGTGACTTGTGGAAGCCTCTGGCTCATGATTGTTCAAAGTGGAGGACGAGTATTCAGAGTGGCACTGAGAACCACAGGGGCGGGCATTGGGAATACCAGAAGTCCCGTGTGAGCAGTGGAAGGCACTCATCAGCTCATAAACTATCCACCCCACCTCCTGCCCCATCTGTGATAGAACTTGCTGTCCCACATTGACCTCATTAGTTACAGAAGATTCCACAAAATTGGAGTGTAAGCAAATCCTCGATCCTGAGGGACTTCACAGGAGAAAGAAGATTGAAGAAAGGTTTTGACCCGTCACCTAAACCGTCACCTAAACATATTCTCTTGGGATGCTGCCTGACCTGTTGAGTTATTGCAGCACTTTGTGTTCTAATGATGAGTTTGTGCTGCTTCATAGTCTGGTCAACAACACCTTCAGTCATTTTGCTGATGAGGATTGACTGGTTGGGCAGTACGTACATTAGATTTGTGAGCAGTTCACAGCTGGGCAATTTTTCATCTGGACAGGTGGATGTTAATGTTGTAACTAGTTTAGTTCAGTCATCACTGCAGTTTTGATTTTAGGCTGGTTTATTTTTATTTTTCAGCCAGCACATCCATGAAAGGACAGGTTTTTAATTACTGCATCATAATGAATTGCCTAGCAGAGAGTGATCTAAACAAAGTAGAATTTCAAATTCAATTTGGTGTTGAGAAGCTTATGACTGACTGTTTTTAAAACATGAATAATGGCAATAAATTGGCAGTGGCATTCATGCAGGCACATATTTGGTAAATCTTACAGCAAGAAAGAGTGGCTCAATGAGAAGGGCAAGCCATCCGTGGCTAAGTTAGGAAGTTCAGTGTAGAAAGAGAAAATACATAGCATTGCAAATATTAATGGTACGGTAGAGGGTTAGGAAATCTTTGGAAACCAGCAAATGATGACAAAAAATAATATATAAAGGAAGACTAGAAGACACAACTTTTTAACATGAAAGTAGCTAAGTTTAATGGTGATGTGCGGGGAATTTTTTTACACGGTGGGTGGTGTGGGTTTGGACTGTGCTGCCAGGGGTGGTGGTGGTAGAAGCAGATACAACAGTGGGGTTTAAGAGACCTTTAGATAGGCATGTGGATATGCGGGGAATGGAACATATTGATCATTTGCAGGCAGAGGAGATTAGTTTATCTTCGCATGCTGTTTGGCTTAGACAGAATCTCAGGGTATTTGACATAGGGGAAGAGGATACCTCCCCTAGTGGGTGCGTCTAACTGGAGGACATTCTTTCAGAATATTAGGTTGCTCGTTTAAGGAGGAAATAATTAATTTGTTCTCTCGGACATATAACTCTTTGGAATAATCCACGGCAGAGAATGACAAGGGATATGGGAAGAGAACAGGAAGTAATGTTGAGGTGTAGGTGAGTCAGCCATGGTCTGATTGCATGAAAATTAGACAGAAGCAATGTCTGCCATTCCTGCTGTTGTTTTTTTTATCATCTGATCACGAGTGGCACAATCTCCTCCTGTGCTCTACGTTTCTATATGTCTGACATAAGCTTGAAAGTTAGCATCTGACTGTTGTCTCATTTTTTATTTTTCTAGATTCCAGCATATTTATTCCTTTCAGGACAGATGTAAGAAAGTGACATTCCAAATCTGATAACAGGTAGTAAATATTATGGAAGAAGCACTTGTTTGTTATTAACATATAATTTTCATATGTTGACATTTTACACTCTTGTCCCAAATACGATCCTCTTTAATTAAATAGCATACACCAGCCCCTGGTATCAGTTTTATAATCATGTAGCTAATTTGACAGTTCATCCAGTGGTTTGATGCTTTTTTACAAGGGAAAGGTATTCCTCAACATCATCAGGTGATCCCATAATGAGTGGAACTCGCTGATGAATAGACTCTGGCTTCACATCAAGTATTGGCTGGGTTCCTGTCGTGGCTACACCGCCAGCCTGCTCCATGATAAAGGCCATGGGGTTGCATTCATACAGCAGACGAAGCTGTGGTTGAAGAACAAATAACATTAATTGCATTATCCAGCTGCAAGCTATCGGGAAGCAATTGCTATGTGAAAGACCGTAGGAAATTGCAGGGTCATAGAAATAGCCCAGTCAATCAATAAATCAGTCCCTCTTAGACCCACCCATTTTCCAGTCAAATCCATCTACGCTTCATGCTGTCTCAGGAAAGCAGCCAAAATAATCAAGGACCATTTGCACCCCGATCATTCTCTTTTCTCTCTTTTCTTATCAAACAGAAGATATAAATGCTCTCAGTTTCTTCCCTGCTGTTGAACTATTGAACACACCTCTCATAAATTCCTAGGTACACAAAAATGCTGGAGAAACTCAGCGGGTGCAGCAGCATCTATGGAGCGAAGGAAATAGGCAACGTTTCGGGCCGAAACCCTTCTTCAGACCCTTCTTCTCATAAATTCCTTGTGGTCCTGATCTGCCAATCTACTGCATTGCAGCCCTTGCACTATTTTGTCTGTACTTTTGCTATAGGTGTTACTCTAAATTCTGTACTCCTTTTTGAACTACCTGTGGTATTGTTGCATGGCTTGATTGTGCTCAAATATGGTACAATATACCTGGTTAGTACATAAAACAGATTTTACTATATCTCAAAGATAGACACAAAATGCTGCAGTATCTCAGTTGGACAGGCAGCATCTCTGGAGAGAAGGAATTGGTGACATTTCGGGTCGAGACCCTTCTTCAGACTGATGTCAGGGGAGTGGGCGGTACATAGATTAGGAAGTGTAAAGATAAGGAAGTGTAAGGTGTGAAAAAGGACAAAGTGAATAAAGATCAAGGAAAATGCAGCATAGGTCATTGTTAGTTGGGAGAAGATAACAGCAAAGCAAACAGAGATAAAATGTAGTCGGAGACAGTAAGACCGGTCAGAGAAGTGGAAGGGGCGGAGAGAGAGGGAAAGCAAGGATTACTTGAAGTTAGAGGTCAATGTTCATACCGCTGGGGTGTAAGCTACCCAAGCGAAATATGAGGTGCTGTTCCTCCAATTTGCGCTGGGCTTTACTCTGACAATGGTGGAGGCCCAGGACAGAAAAGTCAGTGTGGGAATGGGAGGGGGAGTTAAAGTGTTTAGCAACTGGAATGATCGGGGTGTGAATGGTCCTTGATTATTTTGGCTGCTTTCCTGAGACAGCGTGAAGTGTAGATGGATTCGACTGGAAAATGGGTGGGACAAAGAGGGACTGATTTATTGATTGATTGGGCTATTTCCACGATATAAGATATCATAATTGTAGATGATGAGGGGAGCAAAGTATTAATAAATATAGCTATATTTATGATACATGGGAAGGTACAATCAGAAGTGAGTTATTCCAGGCTTCCTCTCCATTCATGTAGATTATTATGCCCACTGCATCTAATTTCTAAATGAAAATATAGCAAGGCTTTATAGCCAACTTTAAGTCAATAATAACTGTGTCTTGGATGTTAGCAAGTTTACCATCTATTGAGGTTTCTGTCAGTATGAAAAGGCATCTTGAGGTGTGTTTTACTGCAGTATTCGTTATAAAACATTTTCTCCGGCTTTTTTGGCAAATTAGCAGTTGTTAAAACATTTATATTAAAAGGCTGTTGGAAAAATTGAAAGTGTTATCAGAGGCATTTAAAATGGCTTTGTAATAACATTGTTAATTGGCTCCTTGACTCAGTTGGTGAATACATATCCTGAAACGGTAAGGAATAGCACGGTGTGGAAAGGATACAGGTTCATGATCTGATAAGAGTTCGCAGATTTCAGGCAAGCAAGACAGTGCCACCAGGGCCCCAGTGCTCTGGATAAAGAGGAAAAGCCAGCTAGATTCCAGCTGACCACTGGAGGATAACCCTGGCACAGACCAAACACCTTGGCATGAACCAGAAATTGAAAATTATCTTCTTTCTTTGCAAATCATTTGCCAGCTGAGCTGCAGGGAAATCTCTGTTTCACCACATAGGTCAGCATGAAATGCATATTTCTGTTTATTTGTAAATGTGTTTATATACTGGAAACTTAGTTGTGCGCATACTAGTGGAAACCTACCTTTCCTTTTGGAGTTTTCTTATTGGCGGGATACATGAAGATTCCCCCATACTTCAAGGTACGATGGACATCTGCCACCATCGACCCAATATATCTTGCACTGTATGGAGCACTGCCATCCTGCATAGAAAATAATTACAATATAGATTCCATTCTATCAAACGGCAAACTGCAAATTCCACCATATATATCCATTCCATGAATAAATATTTTAAATATATAATGTTCATCCAAAAACAATGGTTCGCGTTTCGTTTTATCACTTCAGATTAAAAGAAACTTCTGTATAATCTCTTACATGCAATTTAACCCATGTAGAACATTTGTAGATGTTATAGTATTATTATATATTATAGTATTATTATATATGAGTATATACATTATTAGAGCATTAGTAGCTGTTATAGTAATGGGGAGCATTCACAGGCTTGGACAAGAAAGTTTGCATTTCTCTTTCAAACTTTCAAGTTATTTTTCTGCATGTCAGCAATATTTTTATTGCAATTAGGCAGAATAGTCTTTATCAAAAGGGAAGCAGGGGATACGCCAATTACTCAGAGGACTTTCGCTCTTTGGAGACCTGAAGAGTCTTGGAAATCTCTGAAGGTTTGACATAGAGATTCCTGGGCCTGACTGATACCAGATTTCCCAGAACTGTTACTCATGCACCATTGTGAATGACAGCCAGCTTCCACAACTCAACACTGTAAAACACCATTGCATGAAGCACCAGATTCTCAGCAGAGCAGGTATGGAATTCGCATGGTAGTTTTGTGATTTTCATGTCATATGTTTGTATCTGTGAGAAGTGGGTTTTGTTAAAGGTGCTTTGTGAATAAAAAAAACAAAAAATCTTGGAAGCACTCAGCAGGTGAGGCAGCATCTGTGGAAAGTGAAATAAAGTTAATGCTTCAAGTCCAAAGCCTTTTGTCAGCCTATGTAGAACAGGCAGGCAAAGAGTCTTCAACCTGAAACTTTGGCACTGTTTCTCTTTCCACAGGTGCTACCTGGCCTGCCAAGTGTTCCTGCGTTTTGTGCTTTCATTTCACACTCTCAGCATCTGCAAGTTTTTTAAAGTTCATTTTTACATAAATGCAAGTAGTTCTTCCTTGTACATCCAAGGCACAAAGTATAGACTTTATCCTCTTCCAGCAACACCTGCTCAATCAACCTATCACAATACACTTTAGTTAAAAGAAATCCAATGCCATCTTGCACTACGGTTCCCCAGCTACCCTCAAAGATCACATATATGTCTAGCTCTAATGGCACTTCAATGTTTTTAAACACTATATCTCTGTTTCCTCTCCACACTCCTTAACAATTAGACTTAATTTCAGTTATTCTGTCTTCCTGCAAGATAATTCAGTACATGATAATCCGTAAGTAAATACAATCTGACGCAAATGCTGCTAACGGTATCTTATCACTTGGGGAAGCTGGCAACCACAGAATTACTTTGCGGCTCTTACTTTCTGCAGTGTGGCTGTGAATCTGAAACTCAGGAAGTGGCCTCCTCTGGTACAGCAATCTAATGTATTTAGTAATGCTCCCAGCATTAACTTGGGCAGGCATAGAACAATACAGCACAGGAACAATGTCTATGCCGATCATAATGCCAAAGACAACTCTGATCTGCTTGCACAATCACTATCCCTCCATTTCCTGCATATTCATCTGCCTATCCAAAAGTCTCTTAAATGCCGCGATCATATTCAACTCCACCACTACCCCTAGCAGCACCGTCCCTCCATGTAAAATCACAACATTCTATGTAAAATAAATAGTTACCCACATATCTCTTTTAAACTTTGCCCCCACCCTCCCCTCATCTTAAAAATATTCCTTCTAGTATTTGATATTTCTGTATTGAGAAAAATATTCTGACTGTCTATCCTATTTATGTCTCTCATCTTTTTACATACTTCTATCAGGTCTCCCCACAATCTTTGACATTCCAAAGAAAAGTCTGTCCAATCTCGTAATAATACCCTAATACTAATACCATCCAATCCAGGCACTGTTCTGGTAAACCACATTTGCACCATAGTCTTCACATTGGGGCAACCAGAACTGCTCACAATACTCCAAATGCAGCCTAACCAGTCCTATAAAGCTGCATAATGACTCCTGAATATACTCAATGCCCTGACCAATGAAGACAAGCATGCCATATGCCTTCAACTCTATCTACTTGTGATACTACTTACAGGGAGTTATGACTTGGAGACTTATGAACAGGGCCAGATTTAGATGAAGAGAGGCTCTAAGCTGTTCCACTTGTGAGGCCCCTCCCAATCCCCCACCCCATGACTAGAGGACGATGGTCCACCAGATTGACACCGATTTGCAGCAGAGCATGGCCAATGAGATAAGGGGCTGGAAAGCTGCGCTTATTTATTTATTTATTTATTGCCAGTGCTGGTGTCAAGTTATTGGCTTAAAACACTATTATTCTGAAATGGAGGGCAAGGAAAATTACTGAAGGGTTGTATAGAAGGTGGTCATTTAAGACGGCTTGCATGACGCGTGCGATAATGTACTCGGACGAAGTGCATAGTTACCAGTCGGAATTATGCTCAATGAAGCATTCACATATTATTTCTGCTTCAAATAATAATAATAATAATAATAATATCTTTTATTGTCATTGCACGTCAGTGCAACGAGATTTAGTATGCAGCTCCACCGATGTACAAGAAAAGTAAGATAAATAAATAAGCAAGCTGAGTGACGTGACCATCCGAGGGAGACTGTCCAGGGGGGTCCAGGGGGGACTCATAAAGTCACAAACTAAACATATTCACCAATCAAGACATGATATATACCACAATGACATGCAGCAAAATTATAATACAGTATCTCAACTCTTTTTACACATTGCAATGAATGCAATTTCTATTATTTCTTTCCACTTCCAATCAAAAATGTGGTTGGATTATTCAGCGTATGATCAACCTCGGTGAGACCAAGCGCAGGCTTGGCGATCGCTTCGCACAACACCTCCACTCAGTTCACAATAACCAACCTGATTTCCCGGTGGCTCAGTACTTCAACTCCCCCTCCCATTCCGAATACGACCTTTCTGTCCAGGGCCTCTTCCATGGCCAGAGTGAGGCCCACTGTAAGTTGGAGGAGTAGCACCTCATATTTCGCTTGGGCAGTTTACACCCCAGCGGTATGAACATTGACTTCTCCAATTTCAGGTTGTCCCTGCTTTCTCCTCCCCTTCCCAGCTCTCCCTCAGCCCACTGTCTCCACCTCTTCCTTTCTTCTTCCCGTCCCCCCACCCTCACATCAGTCTAAAGAAGGGTCTCGACCCGAAACGTCGCCTATTTCCTTCGCTCCATAGATGCTGCCTCACCTGCTGAATTTCTCCAGCATTTTTGTCTACCCATTCACACAAGTTCTGTTATCCCACTTTCCTCACCCACTCCCTACACATTAGGGGCAATTTTACAGACAAGTTAACCTACAAAGCCAATGCGTCTTTGGGATGTGGGTGGAAACCCACACGCTTGCAGGGAGAATGTGTAAATTCAACGCAGACAGTGCCCGAGGACAGGATTGAACACAGATCTCTGGCGTGTGAGGCAGCAAGTCTACCAGCTGTGCCACTATATTTTGTTTTCCAACACACAAAAAATTATACGTTGATAACTTTGGTTACGAAAAAAATGAAAATATCCATTTTCAGTTTTAAATCTCCAAGTGACGCTATGTCCCCCTTTACAGCTACTGTATGTTTTAATTCAGTTCAAGACTATGGGGCAGAACATTGGCCATAAAGTTGCTGCCTAAAAGTGCCAGAGACCCGGAATTGATCCTGAATATGGGTGCTGTCTGTATGGAGTTTGCTCCTTTTCCCTTTGATCGCATGGGTTTTCTCCGGGTGCTCTTGTTTCCTTCCACATTCCAAAGGTGTGCAGGAACCTATTTCAGACCCAACCCAAAACATAATATTTTCCTTTTGTCCAGAGATTCTGTCTGACCTGTTGAGTTACTCCAGCTTTTTGTGTCTATCTTCAGTTTAAACCAGCATTTGCAGTTCATTCCTACACACACAATACTATACAATATAGCTTTATTAATCCCAGGAGGGAAATTGTGTGTGTGTGTGGGTATATATATTATACACACACACACACACACACACACATATATATATATTTATATAGCTATATATTCATATATAAATATACACCGTTTTGTTTTCTCGTTTATAACATTGTTTACAGAATGTTTACATATTCTGTTGTGCTGCTGCAAGTAAGGATTTCATTGTTCTAACTGGGATGTGAGAGAATAAAACATTCTTGACTCTTAACTTACTCCGCTAATGTGTGGGATAGAACTAGTGTACGGGTGATCAGTGGTCGGCGTGCTCAGTGGGCCGAAGGGCCTGTTTCCACGCTGTATCTTTAAATTAAACTAAAAAAACTAAAACCAGAGGGAGTCTAAAGAAGGGTCCCTACCCGAAACGTCACCCAATTTCTTCTATCCAGAGTTGCTGGCTGCTCCATGGAGTTCCCCCGCACAATTAAAGCAAGGAATAGTCTTCACCCTACCATAGTTACCCAACCAGACGCAACTAAATTTACGGTACCTCTTTTTTCGCCAAGAACCCTTTTTTGCTTAAGTCCAAGTCAAGAGTCAAGAGAGTTGTATCTCCCCCCATGTCTGCCTTCCGCAAAGACCGCTCCCTCCGTAACTCCCTTGTCAATTCTTCCCTTCCCTCCCATACCACCCCCTCCCCTGGTACTTTCCCTTGCAACCGCAAGAGATGCAACACTTGTCCCTTCACCTCCCCCCTCGACTCCATTCAAGGACCCAAGCAGTCGTTCCAGGTGCGACAGAGGTTCACCTGCATCTCCTCCAACCTCATCTATTGCATCCGCTGCTCTAGATGCCAGCTGATCTACATCGGTGAGACCAAGAGGAGGCTTGGCGATCGTTTCGCCGAACACCTCCGGTCGGTCCGCAATTACCAACCTGAGCTCCCGGTGGCTCAGCACTTCAACTCCCCCTCCCATTCCTTATCTGACCTCTCTGTCCTGGGTCTCCTCCATGGCCACAGCGAGCAACACCGTAAATTGGAGGAAATGCACCTCATATTCCGGTTGGGCAGTCTACATCCTGGGGGCTTGAACATTGAATTCTCCCAATTCTGCTTGCCCTTGCTGTCCCCTCCCCTTCATCAGCCCTCTGGTTGTCTCCTCCCCTCCCCCAGCCCTCGGGCTCCTCCTCCGCCTTTTTCCTTTTTTTCTTTCTTTCCCCCACCCCCTATCAGTCTGAAGAAGAGTTTCGGCCCGAAACGTTGCCTATTTCCTTCGCTCCATAGATGCTGCTGCACCCGCTGAGTTTCTCCAGCATTTTTGTGTACCTTTGAATTTTATTGTCATGTGTCCCAGATAGGACAATGAAATTCTTGCTTGCTGCAGCACAACAGAATATGTAAACATAATACAGAACAGGAGATAAAAGTTCAGTGTGTATATAGACCATAGACCATATATATATACACAATAAATATACAGATAAAATGCAATAGGCTGTTATTGTTCAGCCCTCCACCCCCTCCAGTTTAAATTCCATTTAGAATATTTATGGAGGATCAGGAAACCAGAAGCATAGAAACATAGAAAATCGGTGCAGGAGGGGGCCATTCGGCCCTTCGAGCCAGCACCGCCATTCATTGTGATCATGGCTGATCGTCCCCTATCAATAACCCGTGCCTGCCTTCTCCCCATATCTCTAGACTCCACTAGCCCCTAGAGCTCTATCTAACTCTCTCTTAAATCCATCCAGTGATTTGGCCTCCACTGCCCTCTGTGGCAGGGAATTCCATTAATTCACAACTCTATGGGTGAAAAAAAAAGTTCTCACCTCAGTCTTAAATGACCTCCCCTTTATTCTAAGACTGTGGCCCCTGGTTCTGGACTCGCCCAACATTGGGAACATTTTTCCTGCATCTAGCTTGTCCAGTCCTTTTATAATTTTATATGTTTCTATAAGATACCCCCTCATCCTTCTAAACTCCAGTGAATACAAGCCTAGTATTTTCAATCTTTCCTCATATGACAGTCCCGCCATCCCAGGGATCAATCTCGTGAACCTACGCTGCAGGGAGTTACTCAAGAACCAGGGTCAGGGAGTGATTCTGCATTGGCTTTGAGCGGCGCGGCGAGGCGGCGACCGGACAGCAATGGCGGCTAGATCTCCCACAATTCAAAGCGAGGGAGAAAGTGCCCAGCGCCGACCAGTTCCAGTGGCAGTGCGCATGCGCAGGGCGGCCGATGATGTGCTGGCCGTGGTTGTGCGTATGTGCAAGGGAGGAGGATGCGCTGGCCGTAGCAGTGCGCATGTGCAAGGCGGCCGGCCGTGCCGGTGGTTGAGGAGCGAGCGGAGACCCGGCGGCCCGGACACGGATACGGATGGCCGGCAGAGACGGAGATTGACAGACAGAGAGAGAGAGAGATAGAGAGGGGGGCCCGCCCAGAGTTGAACGGCAGGTGTCCTGCCTTGGCCGGAGGCCCCCTAGATTTCGAGGCCCTAGGCTTCAGCCTATGAAGCCTGGTGGTAAATCCGGCTCTGCGAGGCCCCCCCTAGATCTGGAGGCCCTAAGTTTAAGCTTTTTAAGCTTGTCAAGCTTATACGTAAATCCGGCCCTGCTTATAAACATCAATGCTGTTGTGTCATTATGTCATTAGTTATATATTTTCCTCGTGCATTTGACCTCCCAAAACGAAACACCTCACATTTGCTTGGATTATGAATGACTCCATGTGCCATTTCTGCACTGCTTTCTGAAGTTGATCTATATACTGATGTATACTTTGAGAGCCTTCCTCATAGTCTGCAAGCCCAGCAGTCTTTGTGTCATCTGCAAACTTACTAACCAGTTTATGTTTATGTCCATGTTATTTATGTATACCACAAACAACAGAGGTGCCAGCACAGATCGCTGCAGAACTCAACTGATCACAGACCTCCAGCCTTCCACCGCAACTCTCTGTCTTTTATCAGTAAGCCAGTTCTGAATCAATACAACCAAGCCACTTAATTCCCTGCATCTTTATCTTCTGGATCAGCCTACCATGGCAAACTTTATCAAATGCCTTACAAATCTATGTTAACAGCACAGCAAATGCCCCCAAAGGTTTCCTGAAACAATTTAAATTAAAAAGCAGAGGCAGTCGTCACTTTTCTCTGGGTGAACAAAGCAGGAAGATGAACCTGAACAGACTGGAAAGGATTTCAGAGCATCAAATGCCATAGAAAGGAGATTGGCAAATGCTGCAAATCCTGCCGTTTTCTGGCTGTTTTGAAAGGCAATTAATCTCACTACCCTGTTTTTATTTTTCAAAAGATTTCCAATTCTCTTTTGAAAGTTACTACTGAAACTACCTGCCATTCCAGCAGTGCATATCAGATCCTGACAATTCAGTATGTTAATACAGTTCTCGTGTTCCCAAGTGCTGCTTAAACAGCACATGGAACTTTGTCGTGAGCTTGTTCATTTATAGCCACTCTTAAATTAACCCAGCATTGGTTAAAGCAAGGACATTAGCTTTAAATGTTGCCCAGTCATTCATTCATGAAGAATGTCATATTTGAGCCCACTTGAGCAGCAGTGCTCATCGGATGATGGTGACAGAATCTTTCCAGCCCCTTTATCCAATGAGTCATTGATGCTGACAGTAATTGTAGTTCCTCATCCAGCACTAATTTAACACAGACAAAATATTGTATCTTGGATTTTTCCAGGCTATGAGTTTTAGCATCATGTAATGCAATGCAATCAAGTAAAAAAAATAGTAGTTCCCTGCCTAATGGAAACTAATTAAATCTATTTTATAGATTTAATTGATTTGCCTAGATACACTCTATATTTATAACAATGATCTGCTGGTGTGCAGATTATGTGTCTAAATTGTGGAATGCAGAATATTTGGCAGACCAAAGTTTAATCTTGTTTTGCAGATGGCTCAACCCAATAAAACACCAACAATATGCAATAGCTGTTGAAACAGATTATAATTGAAAACATTCAGCAGTTTACTTTTTCATAGAAGCTTGAAATTTTAAACATCCTTTGCATCCAACTTAAATAAATATGAATCATAGATAGACACAAAAAGCTGGAATAACTCAGCAGGTCAGACAGCATCTCTGGAGAAATGGAATAGGTGACGTTTCAGATCGAGACCCTTCTTCAGAGCCTTTTCTCCAGAGATGCTGTCTGACCCGGGAACTTCAGCATTTTGTGTCTATCTTTTGTTTAAAACCAGCATCTGCAGTTCCTTCCTACACTATAGATAGGAACCATAATGGATCAGGGCTTTTGAGGGGTAACTCATTCCCTGCAGTCTGTTCCTACACAGATCATTTACAGACAAGACCATTGTTCTGAAATATAAAATTAAATTTGTAGTATAGGACTCTGGAACATTACATAGAGGAATGGAAAGCTCTTTGCAAGTTTATTCCACAGTTTCACTATCAAGTTCTGTCGTTGAATATAAAATGCAATTGGACTGGGTCATCAGTAAATATGCCAATTTGTTAAGATTCAGGACTTACAAGCAAGATTGCTTTACCAATGGGACATCAGGGAATGCTGTGTATCTACTTCAGAGACATGACTTACCAGACTCAACCCTCCAGCCTGAAAGTTTCTTGATGCATCACATGGACTGGATGGCTTCATTGGGAAGGCTGTGGCGCCACGAGCGGCTGCCTTGCCAGCAGTGTGTCAGTCATTTTGACTTTAAAAAAAAATTGTTAGTATGATAAAATGTATGTGTTAATGTTTCTCAGTATGTTTTTATGTGGGAGGAGGTTGGGGGGGGGAATAGGGGGAAACCGTTTCCAGTCACTTACCTCGGCGGAGATGCAACTTTTCTCCTAGTCGCATTTTCGCCCTCCCTCGTGGCCTAACAACTTGGATTGGTGCAGCCTTTCCCGGAGACAGCCCAGAGCTACAGCAGTGGGCGCGGCGCGTAATTCCATCATGGAGCCAGAAGAAAGGCCCCGACCGCCGGCCTGCTGACTTTAACATCGTGAAGCCGCGGTCTGCAGAGCTTCTAGCCGCAGGCATGGAACGGATTTACCATCCCGGAGCCAGGGATCCCTTGCCGGGGATTACCAGAGAAGAGCTCCGACTGCTGGTCTGCCTGCGGCCCATAACATCGAGAAGCAGTGGTCTCCAGTAAGGAAGTGGCCGATTCGGGCACTCCAAGCCGCGGAAGTGTGTTCCATCCGTCCCGATGTCGGAGCTTCGATCATCCCGACGAGAGGGTCTGTACAATCGGGGCGTCCGTAGCGGCGACTACGGAAGGTCAAGGCCCCATACACGGGTGAACAAAAGAAGGAAGACTGACTGAATTGCCTTCCATCACAGTGATCACTGATCACTGTGGTGGATGTTTATGTTAAGTTCTATCGTTTTTTTTAATTGTGTTGTGTTCTTTTCATTGTATGGCTGCATGGTAACTCAAATATTACTGGACCTTAATTGGTGCATGTGACAATAAATGTGAATCTGAATTTGAATTTGGAAAAGGGAGAGACAGCGAGGTTTGCCTCATGGTAAACTTATTGTAGTGCTTGCATGTGGCGGTCTTGTTGAACTCCTGCTCCCCGCAACTGGAACTGATGGTGCACCTGGCTGCATTCCCAAACCAACTGACTGGACTGTTGACATCTTCAACCTCTCACTTAGACAGTCTGAAGTTCTCACTTGCTCTAAAAGGACATCGAGCAACCTAGAATAGCAAGGTGACTTGCCTCAATGGCCACCAAGAAGTGGCACTCACGTACACTGTGATAAAGTGAGATAAGTTAATTATGATGCAAATCAACTCCAACCTCAATATTGACTAGGACCCACTTCAATTCATCTACCACTGCAACATATCGACAGTGGATGTGATCCCACTGGACCGTCACTCTGCATTGGAACACTTGGCCAATAGGAACACATTTGGCAGGCTGTTGTTCATCGGCTACAACTCAATGTTAACCATTCAAATTCATTGTCAAACTCAACGAACTGGGAATAGACACAAAATGAACGAATAACTCAGCAGGTTAGGCAGAATCTCTAGAGAAAAAGGATGGGTGAGACATTGGTCTTTTTCCTCCCAATGTACCTGGATCCTCGACATCCTCATTGGCAGACCTCAATCAGTACAGATTGGCAACAACATCTCCTCACTGACCATCAGTACAGGGGGCACCTCAGAGCTGCTTGCTCGGTAATGACGGGAAACAACAATTCAGATTACAGGAGGAAGATTGATAAAGATTGAATGGTGCCAGAACAACAATCTTGTCCCAATGTTACCAAGACCAATGAACTGATTGTTGACTTCAGGAAGGGAAAGCTGAGGGACCATGTTGGTGGGACAGTGGTAGAGTCAACAGCTTCACGTTCCTGGGCGGACACAACTCTGATGATCTATCACAGGGCCAGCTCATTGATGCAATCAGAAAGAAAGCTTGCCATTGTCTCAACTTCCCCACATGTTTGAGGAGGTTGAGTATGTCACTGAATACTTCTTGAGGCAGGGACTATCTCAACGTTTAAAAAACTGTTAGACAGGTACATGGATAGAACATGTTTAGAGGGATATGGACCAAGTGCAGGCAGGTGAGACTAGTGTAGCTGGGACATATTGGCCGGTATGGGCAAGTTGGGCTGAGGGGCCTGTTTCCACACTGTATCACTCTATGACTCTATGACTCTCCAAGTGTATGGTGGCGAGCATATTGACTGGTTGTGTCACAGCCAGGTTCAGAAATTCAAATGCTCAAGAACAAAAGAGGCTGCAGAAAGCGGTGCACTTTAGCCAGTCCATCATAGGTACTGACCTTCCCAGCATGTAAGAGACCTATAGGAAGTGATTCCTCAAGAAGGCAACTAATGTCATCTAAGACCCACACCCTGACAAAACTCTCTTCTCACTGCTACCATCGGGGGGGAAAGATAAAGAAACCTGAAACCTGAAAACTATCCACTATTTTGACAATTGTACCTATAAATATTCTGATTGCTTTAAAAATTACTCCAATGGTTTAGCATCAGGAAATACTTGGAATAATTTAGATTTAATCAGATATTTTGCCAAGTAAGAGTGCAGAATAAGGATTTAGGTCATGTCAAAATAACCTTTAGATCATCAGGCTTGTGCTCATGTTTAACAGTAAACATTGTGAATTCAAAGACATAAAAAGCTGCAAAGAATGAGTTTTTAACATGCATACGGCTTTCCTGGAAGCTATAACTGATTCAGAGACAATTGAATATGCAATTCTAAATAATTTTGTGAATTTTGTAGCATTAGTAAAGAAAATCCCTAAATTATTACCATAATATTTGAGAACAATATTTAGCTCATTAACAACACAGGAGCTTCGAATAAATAATATGTTTTGATTCCATATTCTTAATTTTATTTCTTGATTTAAACAGATTTTTCATGAGCATGCGTTCAAATTAATTCAATTCATTAAAATTAATTTGTCTACATGAATTGTAGTGGCGCAGCGGTAGAGTTGCTGCCTTACAGTGCTTGCAGCGCTGGAGACCCGGGTTCAATCCCAACTACAGGTGCTGTCTGTATGGAGTTTGTACGTTCTCCCCATGATCTGTATGTCCGAAGACATACAGATTTGTAGGTTAATTGGCTTGGGTTTGTATACTTGGTATGTGTAAATTGTCCCTAGTGTGTGTGTAAGCTTATGTTAATGTGTGGGGATCGCTGGTCGGTGCGGACACGATGGGCCGAAGGGCCTGTTTCCATGCTGTATCTCTAAACTAAACATGGTCTGTCTGCTTAACATAAAATTACACAATACAGAAGGAAACCATATTAATATTTGACACTGAAAGAGTTATACAATTAATACATTTTCTTTCTTTTGTTCTCCATAATCCAGCATTTGTTAATCAGTTATTTACTCATATCCAAGCCAGTTACAATTGGGTATGAATTAACTAAGAATGATTCTTTCTGACTGACTACTGACCTACGGAAATCTGTTCAAATTTGGGTTTTGCTGACCTCCTGGTGTTAACATGCTGCTCAGTCCACAATACCTGCACAGACGAGTCACGCAGGGCATGTATAAATATTATCCTGTGGTGGAGCTGCAACAGGGCCCCAGCTACTGAATACATGAAACAAAGTTTCACAAGTGGCTAAGCAAGCTGCAGTTTAACCAGGTATCAAAACTATTACAGATAAGTCACGTATCTGAAACTCTGAAACTCTCAAATATTGAAACATTCAAAATCTATTAAAGAATCAGTTAAAATGTGACATACATTTAAAAATAATAGAACATATTTAAGTAAATTCACTTTAATTAATTAATTAGTTAAATTAGGTGTTACCTGACACCCTGGTGCTTTGCAGCTGTTTTTCTCCCTTCAACTAAATGGATTTGTGGTTCCTGCCGCGTAACTAATCTAGACCAGGACCTGCGGGTGAATTCCCCAGAGTACATACTGAGAATGTGCTGAAACTGCATGTTTTGTGTTCGGATTACATGAGGAATCTCATGTTGGGACATCACTAGCTTTGAGCATGCTGCAGTTTGTGTGTCTCTCTGTGATTCCTGGGGATGATTGTATTTAGACAGGAAGCTGCCATAAATTTCATGCAGAATGTCCCTGCAGAATTTGGCAAGTTTAATCTGCCTCCACAATCTTCAACCTCATTCCAGATTGTAACAACCCGCTACTTATCTGATTTTCTTCCTCTTCCTTCTTGTTTGCTCATTTATTTTAAATCTTAGTCCTCTCCATGCCACCTGTTCAGGGATACTCCAAATTGATCAAAGCTGTTTATCATTTAAACATCTCTGTTAAATCTCCCCTTACCTCCGCTGTTCTAATAAAATGCACCTAATTTCTCTAGGCAGCTGTAGAATTTTATCCCTGTTACCAATTCTACTCCTAAAGTATAGTGATAAAAGTTGATCAGCTAGATTCGAACAGTATTTAACAAAGGATTAGGCCAGGAATTTCATTTGACCTGTTCATAACCTGTCTCCATTACTTTATTAGAATTTTGATGGAAAATATTTTATGTATTGAAATGGGATTTCCATCACCCTTGCAAAATAGTAATGGTGGTGAAGTAGGTGCACTTGCAAGTAAATTAGTGACCTGACCCAATACTGCTATTTTAGAAACTAGTTTTAATATCTTTTTGTTTATGTCAGTAATTCTATTCAGAAATAAACCTATTGTTGCACATATTATACAAGTGAAAAGGCATTTCCTGATGGAGCAGACAAAATCTGTAGGAGAGAAATGTAGGTGCTGGTTTACACTGAAGATAGGCACAAAATGTTGGGTTAACTCCGTGGGACAGGCAGCATCTCTGGAGAGAAGGAATGAATGGGTTACGTTTTGGGTCAAGACCCTTCTTCAGACTTCAGTATTTCTTCAGCATTACCTGAACTGGCTTAACACATGCTAGGATATTTACTCATTCTAATTACGTAATATATTTTAATAATATTTTGATACATTTTATTTCTTTAAACAAATTGATTTATGTTCTTTTTCTATTTGCATCAAAACCAACGGAATCACTGAGAAGGTAAAAAGTGCTGTATTTTCTTATTTCTTTGTAATCATTCATAAATGTCTCAATTTATCCCTCATCATGGTATTCTCTTTGCCTGTTCCCACCACTTCTCAGTAGATGTTGATACATGTGAGAGAGAATCCCTCTGTGTGCTGTGTGTTGCAATGTTATGGATTTGCCCTAAGTATGTTTCTTTTTCACTGAACAGAGTACATTTTCCTTTTGTCAGTCACAGAACATATCATTTGCAGGATAAACTAAAGCCTGCGAACCCATCTTCTCATTCAAAAATGCTGGACTACAGTGTAACCAGTGCTCAACAGCTGTGGCAGGGTTTGCACGCTATCACCTCCAACCTACCGGGTAACAAAAGTGGCAACAAAATATCACTAAGATGAGCTCAATGCCTTTTATGCACATTTTAATGGGAAGAACAACGACACATCTGCATAAGCCCCCACAGCCCCGACAACACTGATCTCAGGAACTGCAGATGCTGGTTTATACCCAAGATTGACCGAAGTACTGGAGTAACTCTGCAGCCGACATCAGAGCATCATCAGAGGATGAATCCACACTAAACCTCTGGTATAGGCGGATTAACTTTGCGGACCAATTGGCTGGAGTATTCAAAGATATCTTTAACCTTTACCTTTTCCTGGTCTGAGGTTCCCACCTGCTCTAAAAGGGCATTTATCAGACTGATGCTTAAGAAGAGTACAGTAACCTGACGGAATGACTACTGTCCAGTAGCATTTGCATCCACTGTAATAAAGTGCTTCGAGAAGATAGTTATGGTGCAAATCAACTCCTGCCTCAGAAGTGATCTGGATCCACTTGAATATGACTATCACAAGAACAGGGCAACAGCAGATGCTATCTCACTGACTCCACTCTGCACTCAACCATCTAGACCATGGGCCGAGGTGCTTTTTTGTTTCATTTTATGACCCAAATCACGTATCTACCTGTATTTATAACATATTGCGTAAAATTATTATAGAAATCATACCTGAAACTCATTAAGAACAATCCTGCCCATATTTTTAAAATATGAGAAAAATCTCCAATTTTCCGAGTATTAATTGTCCAATCAATGCACGCTTGACATTGAGTCGGACGCCAATTGACCAATCACGCGCTTTGTTTCATGCTAGCTAGGCAGCGAGCACTCTGGGCTCATGGCTGCCTCCGAATTACATCAAAACAATAGCAAGGTTTCGAAGGAACAAAGGTAATGCTAACCTTGCTGATAATTTTGTTTTACATCTGATTTATTGTTGCAAAGTTATGAGGTGAACTGTTAAATAAAAATGATAAATAAAAATGTAGAGCTAGGGTTAGGATTATGGTTAGGGTTAGGTCAGGGCTTTGATGTGTCGCTGAATCGGAGGTTTGACAGGGGATGCACGCTCTGGCCCAGTTGCCGACCTGTTTGCGCAACCCGTGCTACATGAATTTGGCTGCCACCAGTGCCGTTGATGGAAGGGTGAGCCAAACCATGGACCATGTTGAAAATCCGGCGGCGCCAGGCTGCGGGGATGATGAATCTTGGCTGCCCAGAAGCCACGTCGCAGAGGAGCGTGGTGTCAGCAGGCCCGAATCGCACATCCTCCAACAGCAGGCCTGAGATGGCGGTGCAGTAGGCGAGCATCTCTTCATCCTCTCACTGGGCGGCCGCCACGGCCGTGTAGTCAACACCTGGGGCTACAGCGTGGATGGCATTGATGGCGGTGCGGGGCAACGCATCTGCAACCTGGTTGCTCTTGCCTGCGATGTGCTGGACGCAAGTCGTGTATTCTGAGATGTAGGTCAGGTGGTGCTGCTGTCGGGCTGACCAAGGATCAGACACTTTGGCAAAGGCAAACATGAGTGGCTTGTGGTCGGTGAAAGCTGTGAAATCCATGCCCTCGAGGAAGTAGCGGAAATGGTGGATGGCCAGGTAGAGAGCGAGGAGCTCCCGGTCGAAAGTATTGTATTTCTGCTCGGGGGGGGGGGGGGGTCTCAGGTGATGACTGAAAAAGGCGAGGGGCTGCCAGCTACCATTGATCAGTTGTTCCAGCACTTTGCCCACGGCTGTGCCAGATACATCGACCGTGAGAGCTGTTGGTGCGTTGGCCCGTGGATGTACCAACATCGTTGCCTTTGCCAGCGCCTCCTTGGCCGCATCGTCCCAAACAAGCTCTTTCGGCTCGTTGGCCAGGGCCTTGAACAGCTGTTGTATGATACTGCCGGCTGCTGGCACAAAGCGGTGGTAGAAGTTGACCATGCCAACGCAGTAGAGGGTTTGGCAAACTTGTGAATGGCCTCGACCTTGGTCGGGAGTGGGACCGCTCCGTGCTGGTTGATGTGGTGGCTGAGGAAGTGATGGAAGTGAGGCCAAACTGTCACTCAGCAAGGTTGATGGCCAGGCCATGCTCATTGAGCCCTGGCAGAGCTGCCAGAGGTGTGTGCAGTGTTCCTGGCGAGAGCGGCTGGCGAAGAGGATGTCATCGAGGTAGATGAACACGAAGTCTAGCCCGCGGCCCACAGCATCCATGAGCCGTTGGAAAGTGTGGGTGACGTTCTTGAGCCCGAAAGGCATGCGCAGGAACTCAAAGAGCCCGAACGGGGGATGTTGTCTGGGTGGACCAGAATCTGGTGGTAGCCGCGTACAAGGTCGATCTTGAAAAATACCTTGTCACCGTCCAGATTTCCCATGAAGTCCTGGATGTAGGACTAACGGTCGGGTACATAGTCCCCAGACACCTTGGGGACTATGTGAAGCGGGGATGCCCACGGGCTGTCTGAGTGGCGCACTATGCCCATTTTCTCCATCTTGCGGAACTCGTATTTGGCCAGTTGGAGCTTGTCGGGGGGCAGCCTGCATGCGTATGCATGGAGTGGCGGTCTGGTAGTGGGAATATGGTGCTTCACCCCATGCTTGGGGCTGGCCGTTATGAATTTGGGGGTTATGATGTCAGGGAAATCGGCCAAGATCCGGGCGTACTCGTTGTCAGAGAAGATCACCGAGCCGAGGTGGGGCGCAGTCAATTCGGCATGGCGCAAGGCGATAGACTCAAACTTCTCAGAATTAACGAGACATTGTCCTTTCTCGTCGACCAGCAGGGTGTGCGCCCGGAGGAAATTCGCGCCCAGCAGTGGTTGTGAGACATCGGCAATGGTAAAGGTCCACTTGAAGTGGCAGGAGTCAAAGTTAAGCGGGACTGTGCAGACCCCATATGTTTTGATGTTATAGCTGTTGGCAGCGGTCAGGGGAGGCCCCTTCTTTCTGAAATGAGTGTCGGTGCCCGAGGGTTGCAAAACACTGACCTCCGCTCCCGTGGCTGGCGGAGGTAATCGATGAGGTGCCCGGCGGTTTCCTGATCCAGCGCACTGACTACGTAGTAGTACTTGTTGATGTCGCCAGTTATGTGGTGGATGTGGAATTGGGCTTCGGCTTGTTCAAACCACACTTGGGGCTGTGATATCTGGAAGGTGGGCAGTTAGAGTGAAACTGTGTTCTGCTGATCTGGGTTGTCTCCTCCAGGCATGATGAAATCCAAAAGAGGCCATTTTGATCGTCGGGGTCACCACTGAAGAGGCTCATGTGTTGTATAAACACTCAGTTTAATATTTAAATGATACAGCTCAACACTTAGTACAAAAGGGCGTGGTGTGTGTTAACGTGTTGACTGTGAAGTGAAGTCTAGCTCCATCGTCCGCTGCACCCCGCCCACCGTCTACCCAGGTCGGCGTTGATAAAGTATAAAGTATCCTTTATTGTCATTCAAACTTGTTTGAACAAAATTACATACCTTGCAGTCATAACAGAGAATAAAATAACAGAACACACAATGAACACAGTTTAACATTCACCACAGTGAGTCTACCAGGGACCTCCTCACTGTGGCAAAGGTCTTAAAGCCCTTGTCTCTTCCTTACTTGTTCTCCCTCTGCGTTGAGGCAATCCAGGCTTTCGATGTTGGGCCCCCAGCCGGGTGATGTTAAGTCCGAGCTCCGCGAACGGGCCGGTTCAAACTCCGCGGCCCGGGGCGGATGAAGCTGCCACCCTCCAGTCCAGTGGACGAAGCTGTTGCGGGAGCTCCGGAGAATTGGTCACCAACCTGGGACCTGCGAGCTCCCGATGTTGTCGTCCACTGGGCCCGCGGCCGAAGCCTCCGAGGCTCCGAAGTCGGGCCGCCGCCGCAGCACCACCACAGCCCCGAAGTCGGCCAGCTTCGCGATGGTAAGTCCTGGCTCTGCCTCCGGAGCATCGAGGTCAGCCCCAGTTGGAGGCCGCCAGCTCATCGATTAGGCCTCAGCGCAGACGGAGACGGAGATACGACAAAGAAAAGGTCGCATTTCCCCCGAAGGATGAGACTAAAACAAGTTTCCCCCGTCCCCCACACATACACAACTAAAAATAAACTAAAACATACGTCCAACAAGACAAAAGAAAACAAAAAAAAAAGAAAAAGACAGACGGACTGCAGGCGAGCCGCAGCTGCTAGGGCAGCGCCGGCACTTCCGCAATCCCGGATAAAGGTACAATGAAGTTAAATCACATGCATTTAAACATTTAAACATTAAAAATAATAAGTTAAAATAATTTTAAAAATAACATATAACATATAACTAAAAACATTAAAATAGATAAAACAAATTAACTCAAACATTTACCTGCACCTATGTTTATCTAAAATGGAGTCACTGTCTGTATGCCAGCACTTCCTGGTGTAAAGCTGAGTGGTCAGATGCGAAGTGTATTCAATTGCTCTTCCGGCATCTGGCCTTCGTCGTGTCTCAGATTTTGCATTTGGCCAAGCATTCATAGAAGCCCCAAATGAGGTGAGCTTTGAACAGCTGGGAGCCAACGGTTCTTCTTGGAACTGCCTGGTTCAGCCCGGTATGCTGTAGATCAGCTTTACAATGATGTTAATGTTGAATTTCATCGAAGGGATACACTCTATAATGAAACAATAATACAATTGTGGCGGGCTGAGCCACTTTGGTCTCGAACCGTCGTTCGTCGAGCTCAAGCACTCGTGTGGACCTGACGTGATCTGGGCCGTGATTGACCTGCGATCTCCGTTACACTAACACACACTAGAATTTTTCAAACCTGTACGTATCTGGAATGTGGGAGGAAACCGGAGCACCCGGGGAAAACCCACACAGTCACAGCAAGAAAGTACAAACTCCTAGAGATAGCATCCGTACTCAGGATCAAACTCGGGTCTCTGGCACTGTAAGGCAAAAACTCTAGCACTGTGCCACCATGCCACTCTTAAAGGTCTGTATATATGTGCCACCACAAATGAAGCATGTACCTTGCTTGAACACTTTGTAGATGTAGTCAAGTCAAGAGTCAAGAGTGTTTTATTGTCATACGGGACAATTAAATTCTTACATGCTGCAGCGCAACAGAATATGTGAATATGTAAACACTGTATATAACGGGGGGAAAAAGAAAGTTCAATAAATAACAAATATAGTGCAAATAACAAATAATAATATCGTCTTTTGCAGTTCAGAGCTCATAGCTTATTCATTGTGTTTAATAGCCTGATGGCTGTGGGGAAGAAGTTGTTCCTGAACCTTGATATTACAGTCTTCAGGCTCCTGTACCTTCTTCCTGATGGCAGTGGTGAGATAAGTGTGTGGCCAGGATGGTGTGGGTCCTTGATGATTTTGGCTGCCTTTTTGAGGCAGCGACTATGATAGATCCCTTTGACGGTGGGGAGGTCAAAGCCGATGATGGACTGGGCAGTGGTCACAACTTTTTGTAGTCTTTTTCGCTCCTGGATGTTCAAGTTGCCGAACCAGGCCACGATGCAACCAGTCAGAATCTCTCTACCGTGCACCTGTAGAAGTTTAGGAGAAGTTTAGGACATGCCGAATCTCCGCAATCTTCTCGGGAAGTAGAGTCACTGATGTGCCTTCTTTACAATTACATCGGTGTGCTGGGTCCAGGAAAGATCTTCTGATATATGCACGCCCAGGAATTTGAAGTTATTGACCCTCTCCACCATCATCCCGTTGATATAAACAAGATTGTGGGTCCTCATCCTTCCCCTACTAAAGTCCACAATCAGTTCCTTGCTGATGTTGAGAGCCAGGTTGTTGTGCTGGCACCATTTGGTCAGTCGGTCGATCTCACTTCTATACTCTTGACTCGTCCCCATCTGTGATTCGTCCAACCACAGTGGCGTCATCGCCGAACTTGATGATGGAGTTCGCACTATGACGGTCTATGCAGTCATGGGTATAGAGTGAGTAAAGCAGAGGGCTGAGCACGCAGCCTTGAGGTGCTCCCGTACTAATTGTTACTGAGGATGAAGTGGTTCCTCTAATTCAAACAGACTGTGGTCTGTGGATGAGGAAGTCGAGGATCCAATTGCAGAGGGATGTGCAGAGGCCCAGTTCCATGTGCTTGGTAACCAGCTTGGAAGGGATGATGGTATTAAACGCCGAGCTGTAGTCTATAAACAACAACCTGACGTAGGTGTTTTTATTGTCCAAGTGGTCCAGTGCAGAGTGGAGAGCCAGTGAAATTGCATCTACCGTTGACCTGTTGTGGTGGTATGCGAACTGTAGTTGGTCGAGGTTCTTGTCGAGGTAGGAGTTGATGTGCACCATAACCAACCTCTCAAAGCACTTCATCACCACAGACGTTAGTGCCACTGGTCGATAGTCATTGAGGCACGTCACCTTGCTCTTCTTGGGCACCGGTATTATTGATGCCCTCTTAAAGCAGGTGGGAATCTCAGACCTCAGAAGTGAGAGGTTGAAAATGTCCGTAAAAACTCCAGCCAGTTGGTTCGCACAAGTTTTTAGAGCACGGCCGGGTATACCATCAGGTCCAGGCGCTTTCCGAGGGTTCACCCCCCTGAAGGATCTTCTGACGTCGGCCTCTGTGACTATGACTGCAACACCGTCAGGGCGAATAGGGGCTCGGGAAGGCACATCAGTGTTCTCCCTATCGAACCGTGCGTAGAACGCATTGAGATCGTCAGGGAGTGATGCTTCGCTGTTGTTTGAGCTGCCTCCTGATTTCGCCCTGCCACAGTTGCCGAACATCCGTCTCATCCTCCAGCTTGGAGCAGGTCCCTTTTGGCCTTTTTGATGGCCTTACCAAGGTCGTATCTGGACTTCTTATAGACCTCTGCATCGCCACACCTGAATGCCTGGGATCTGGTCTTCAGAAGAATGCGGATCTCATGGTTCATCCAAGGCTTCTGGTTAGGAAACACTTGGAAGGTTTTTGTTGGAACGCATTCCTCCACACATTTCTTTATGAAGTCTGTTACGACTGTGGCGTATTCATTCAGGTCCGTTGCCGAGTCCCTGAAGATTGCCCAGTCTACAAACTCCAAGCAGTCCTGGATTTGTTCCTCTGCCCCCCCCCCCCCCTCCGCCCCGACCAGCTCTGTACAGTCCTCACCTCTGGGGGGCGCTCTTCAGTTGCTGCCTGTATGCAGGAAGAAGCAGCACTGCTGAATGGTCGGATTTTCCAAAGTGAGGGCGAGGGATAGACCGATAGGCGTCTTTGATGGTCGTGTAGCAGTGGTCAAGGGTATTTGATCCTCTGGTGCTGCAGGAGACATGTTGGTGGAATTTAGGGACCAATTTCTTCAGGTTGGCTTTGTTGAAGTCCCCGGCTATGGGGTAAACGCCTCGGGGTAAGCCGTCTGGTGCTTGTTGACCACGGCGTGGAGCTCCTCCAGTGCCAAACGGACGTCTGCCTGGGGAGGGATGTAGACCGCGGTCCGAATGATGGAGGTGAATTCCCTCGGTAGGTAGAAGGGACGGCACTTCACCGCCAGATGTTCGAAGTGTGGACAGCAGGAGTTGGATAGGACTACCACGTCTGAGCACCACGAAGAGTTGACCATGAGGCAGATGCCCCCTCCTCTCCCTTTCCCAGATGCCTGCGTACAGTTCATACGGTGGATGGAGAACCCTTCAGACTGGACTGCTGAGTCTGGGGAGCTGGGGGTGAGCCATGTCTCTGTGAAACAGAACACAGAGCATTCCCTCAGCTCCCTTTGGTAAAGCAGCCCTGACCTTATGTCCTCCACTTTGTTTTCTAGTGACTGTACGTTGGCTAGTAGGATGGTAGGGAGAGGGGGCCAAAGTCCCCTCCGCTTCAGTCTTACTTGTAGTCCTGCCCGACGGCCAAGTTTCCGTACTCCATGAAGCCCTCCTCGGTGTTTAAAGGTACAGTACTTGCGAGTCTCCGCGAGGTCGGGGATTCCCCTGAGATCGGGGATTCCCTTACAGTCGGCTCCGTTGCAGCCTCCAGCTCCATTGCTGCTGGGAAATCCTGCCCGACGGCCTAGATTCTGGACTCCATGAAGGCCTCCCCGGTGTTTACAGGTACAGTTCTTACTGTACCTGCGCGCCTCCGCGAGGTCCGGGATTCCCCTCCGATCAGGGATTCCCTTACAGTCGCTATCTTCGGGAGTTCGCAGTAGCGCTAATGCATTTAAAATGTATGCTCGCTACTTACATTGTTGATTTCTTTCATATTGTGTTTTTGATTTTTGTTTTCGGATTGAATTCTGTCTTTAATTTGTGTACTGGTGATGTCTTTACTATTTATTTCATTCCGCTTACATGTTTTTACACTATTTGTTAAATTTTGTAAGGTGTCCTTGAGACTCTTGAAAGGCGCCCATAAATAAAATGTATTATTATTATTATTATTTCTGCAGATTCTTTGATACAGGTGAGCTCAGAAATACTATATTTGAAGATTTTCTGTTGTGCCGCTGGCAACATTTCACTGCAGGTAGACGCCATATTAGATAGACATGAATATTACATTAACACTGATGTTAAACATGCACACGTTGACTGCGACCAGGTAGCAAGGGTTATTGCAATGTGATGTAGAAGTAGTTGAAAAATGGCCAGAGCTGTCATTGCATAGCCATTTATTCATCCGATCCACTTCAGATCCTCATCCAATTGCATAGATCTTGATATTGTCATCTCTGCGTAACTAATCACGTCATAGCCAGCTGCTAACCTGGAGATTGTTCCCATTATTCAGTAGTGAGGTTCTGTTCAAAATTTATTTCAAAGCTCAATAACATGTAAAAAATGACTTAACAAGAGCATGTATTGTTCGGATTCTATTTCACCATGAGGTAGCTTTTTTAGTTCCAAGTCCTGTTGAAGTAGGATTATGCCATACTCTTCCAGTTTTGCAACATTATGTCCTTGCCTTTTCCTGATGGGAGCTGCAGATCTGGCCTTGAATACCACTGCTCCTTCAATTACTACCCATCCTAAACTTTAGTTAATGCAAAACCCTGTGACCCAGTTCTTCTATTTTATCTTCAATTTATGACAAGCTCTTTGTGCTCCAGCAAAATTACATAAGAGCTATTCCTAGTTTTCTCATTTTGACTGGTTGCATCACTGGTTTGGTAACTTGAATGCTCAGGAACAAAGGAGGCCGCCAAAAGTTGTATATATTGCCCAGTCCATCGCAGGTGGACCTCCCCACTGTGCCTCAAAAAAGCGGCTAATATCATCAAAGACCCACAGCACCCAGGCCATGCTCTCATCTCTCTACTACCTTCAGGAAGGTGGTACAGGCGCCTGCAAACCGTGACCTCCAGATTCAAGAATAGCAACTATCAGACTCCTGAACACTGCAGAACAGCATCATAATCCTACTTCAGCAACTATGGACTTTGTTTTGGTTGCACCATGTACTCGAGTTTAATATGTTTTGGTTACCTAGTATTACTGGTTATTAATTAATTATATTATTAATTATTATATATTTAGTTGTATGTTATTGTGTTAATTACCTGTAAAGATGCACAAGTAAGAATGTCATTGTTCCGTTCCTGGTACAGATGGCAATGAAATACTCTTGATTCTCGTGACTCATTCAGATCCATTTCACCTGACTGTGTAGTTAACTCTTATCCGACAATCCACTCAGCATGTTGTGCTGTTTGTTTTCTGTTTCCTCTCCAACGACACTGTGCTATCTGTCAGCTGTAATCTCTCTGCATTTTTTTTATTCCTTTCCATAACTACTTCGAAAAAAAACATCTCCTATCTGTGCAATAAACCTCTCTAGTTTTCCTAGTATTCCTGCATGGTGATCTCAACGGTGTTGTGTCACATGAGAACTGACAAATAACAGTCTGTGCTGATCTCCAGCAGGGTGGCAGTAAAGCAAATTGTTTATTTGCAGCAATTTAGCGCAGTGGTGATGCAAGTGGCGCCGTTATCCCACAGCTCAAACCATTCTGGTTTAATCTGACCTCCAGTGCTGTCAGAGCAGAGTTTGCAGGTTCTTCCTGTGATGGGTTTCCCTTATCTCTATATATCTATAAAAATCTCATCTTGTATGTATGTGTGCGTGTATGCGTGAGTTTGTATGTGTCTTTCTACCTTTGTCAAAACACCACATGCTAGCGCAGAATTTTTCACAGATTATTAATCACATTAACCCCGTCAACAAAATAAACTGCTTCATTTCACATTTCATTCTATATTTCACAAGTTACACGGTTTAAAAAATAACCAAAACCAAGTTTTTAAATGGAAAATCTTTCAACCCGCTTTCAAAGTGACGTCACAATGACCCACAAAGGGGGAGGGTGAGGGGGGGGGTATGCAGGCACCAGCTTCGAATTACGTCAGGGGGAGGGCCGCATTTATATAAAAGGGGGGTTGCACGGAAGGTCAAAGGGCATGACGCATGGAGTCGCTCAAGCCTTCTGGAGTACCGCACACGCAACATGTACGTTCTTACCTGGTAAAAACCTCCAACATCGCTGCTGCTCATGGACAGAGAGTGGGGAGGGGAGTTAAAGTGCTGAGCAACCGGGAGATCAGGTAGGTTAAGGTGGACTGAGCGGAGGTGTTCAACGAAACGATTGCCGACCCTGCGCTTGGTCTCGCCTCAGATAGGTCAAGGCGGACTGAGCGGAGGTGTTCAGCGAAACGATCGCCAAGCCTGCTGACATTGGTTGCCTAGAGTCTCAAATGGACAACTGCTACTTTGGTAAGGTGCTGGAGGTTAAACTGCACATCATGATTCAGGACAAAAGTCAAGGCCCCCTGAGAAGTACAGATCGGAGCAAAACTATGTCAAAAGACTGGTCCTGCTTGTGAATTGAAAACATTCGAAATCATATCTAATCTGGAGAGCAACCAGTAAAACAACTCGTGAATGTTGAGAAACATTTCCAAACAAACAGGTTGCACATTCACACTGTTCAAAGATCAGACTGTCCTATAAATCATGTGCTAAATGAATGGTCTGCCGGTGCTCTGAATATTTGTTTGTTCACAAGTTGCTACAAAATAAAAATGTTGGGGTTAGGTCTGTGTTTGTATTAACTGGGTGTATTGTGTCAGCTGACACTCTGGCTCTGTTGGGGGCATGCTCATATCTGGAGATTATTATGACATAGAAAGAGGCCATTCAACCCATCAGGTCTGTGTTGGCTCTGAGTGAAAACAATCCCATTCTCACTCTTCCCTTTATCGCTGCAACCTTTTCCTCGTATTGCCTTTGCTGGTGGTCACTTTCTTTATGGACTTGCACTCTACCTGCCTCAATAACTTGCAGGTTTCCCATCTTTTGCACTCGTATCATCTATTGGTTTCCATTTTATTTAAGTATTTCTGAATGTCAGAGATCTTTTTGATAATTTGCAAAGCTGCAGAGATAATTTTGCTGTCAAGAGTTTTGGGGAAGCTTTGCGCTGGGGTTTCACTGTTAGGAGTCTTCAAACCAGCAGGACACAACAGGCAGAAATGTCAGGTAAGTTTGATTGTAATATGACTATTGGAGGAGCCAGCACGATCCATCCCAATGATATGAACTGTTATTTATTTGAAAATCGCCCTCTGGCTAACTCTGAGCTTTCCTTCATTCTCATTATACTCAATATTTTTTTTCAAATGTCATCTGTGCAAGAACTGCCAGGTCAAATGACAAAGCATACTCATGCAATCACACAAAAAAAACTGTTGAAGGAATTTGTGTTGGAAGAATGCTGGTTTAAACCGAAGATAGGCACAAAAAGTGGCAGTAACTCAGTGGGTCAGACAGCATCTCTGGAGAAAAGGAATAGGTGATGTTTCGGGTTGAGACCCTTCTTCAGACTGAGAGTCAGGGGAAAGGGAAACGAGAGATATAGACGGTGATGTTTTTTACACAGAGAGTGGTGAATCTGTGGAATTCTCTGCCACAGAAGGTAGTTGAGGCCAGTTCATTGGCTATATTTAAGATGGAGTTAGATGTGGCCCTTGTGGCTAAAGGGATCAGGGGATATGAGAGAAGGCAGGTACAGGATACTGAGTTGGATGATCAGCCATGATCATATTGAATGGCGGTGCAGGCTCGAAGGGCCGAATGGCCTACTCCTGTACCTATTTTCTATGTTTCTATGTAGGGAGATTATAGACCACATGAATGAAAGGTATTCAAAAAAGTGACGATGATAAAGGAAAGGCAATTGTTAGCTGTGTGTTAGGTGAGAATGAGTTACAGGCAATAAGACTTAACAAGACGACTTTGAAGCTGGTACGACTTGGGTGGGGGAGGGATAGAGAGAGAGAAGGGATGCAAGGGTTACTTGAAGTTTAAAAAATCAATATGCATACCATGGGGTTGTAAACGCAATATGAGATGCTGTTCATCCAATTTGTATTTAGCCTCACTCTGACAATGGAGGTGCCCTAATTCAGCAGGTTAAAACGCATCTGTGGAATCATAGAGGCATGGAGTGGTCCTGACCTACCACCTACCTCATTGGAGATCCTCGGATTATCTTTAATCAGACTTTTCTGGACTTTATCTTGCAAACGTTATTCCCTTTATCGTGTATCTGTACACTGTGGTTGGCTTGATTGTAATCATGTGTAGTCTTTCTGCTGACTGGAAAGCATGCAACAAAAAGCTTTTCACTGCACCTTGGTACATGTAACAATAAACTAACTATACTAAACTAAATTAAACAATGAGATTCCTCAGCAGATTCTGTGACCTTTGCACCTTGCTGGACATGGTAGTTGGACTGTCATGTTTCCTGTCATTTTTGGCTGTCACTTGCAATCTTGGATGTTTCATCACTATAGCAGTACCACACATGAAAAGGTTCGTTCCAAAGCACTTTGCGATGTTCTGAGCTGAGCCATTTTTTGTAATGCACTGACTAATTAGATTACTCACAATCTCAGTCACAAAATCTTTAATATCAATACTTACCCTGCAAATACATGCAAGTCTCCCACAGAGTAATCGAATAATAGAGATGCATGCACAGAAACAGGTCCTTTGGACCTTTCACCAGCCATCAACCACCTGCTTGCACTAATCCTACATTCATGTCACATTATCAACAACTCATCCCAGATTTGACCACTTCTGACACTTTTGAGATAAATTACAGCAGTCATCTACCTGCACATCTTTGGCAAAGAAAACAAGGTGCTGGAAGAACTCAACTGATCAGGCAGCATCAGCGGAAGGAAATTTTCAGATGATGTTTGTGGCCAGGTCCCTTATTCAGACTCGACCATTTCCCCTCTCCAGATGTTGCTTGTTCCTTCAGCACTTTATTTTTTGCTCAAGATTTCAGCAACCGCAGTTCCTTTCATTTCCATTTTACTGCACATCTTTGGGATGTGGTAGGAAACTGCAGGGAACACATGCTATCACAGGCGGAGCATGCAAGCGCCACACAGACAGCACCAGAGTTCAGGAGTACACCTAGGTATCTGGTGCTTTGAAGCAGCAACTCTTTTAGGTGTTCCGTTGTGCCACCTCTTCACTGAAAAAACATTGCTGGTTTTAACATTTTCTCCCCAGTTTAACACTATTTTTATTTCTTGTCCCTGCATTACTAATGGTCAATTTTAATAAACTGTTTAATTATATCTGGTATCTGGAGGAATTTGACCACATAATCTTGGTTAATGAATGTCAACCACATCTCTATATGTGACCCTATGGGAGCAAGAAATTAGGGTATTAGACAATAGACAATAGGTGCAGGAGTAGGCCATTCGGCCCTTCGAGTGACATAGATTGGAACATTCCCACATAAATAATAATAATCATCTGTTACCTGTACATAAATGGGTTAAATATTATCTTCAGGATGAAGTCTACCACCATGAAGTTACATTTTCTGCAGAAGAGCAGTACATATCCTGCAAAGAGCAATCTACATTTCCAATATGTTATTTTCATGCCACAAGCTATGCATGAAGCAGTAAAGGTCATCCTTCTGCTTCCTCTGGAGTAGTAGGAAACTCTTTGTCAATGCACACTACACCTGGAGACAATAGACAATAGGTGCAGGAGTAGGCCATTCGGCCCTTCAAGCCACACCGCCATTCAATGTGATCATGGCTGATCATCCCCAATCAGTACCCCGTTCCTGCCTTCTCCCCATATCCCCTGACTCCGCTATCTTTAAGAGCCCTATCTAGCTCTCTCTTGAAAGTATCCAGAGAACCAGCCTCCACCGCCCTCTGAGGCAGAGAATTCCACAGACTCACAGCTCTGTGTGGAAAAGTGTTTCCTCGTCTCCGTTCTAAATTGCCTACCCCTTATTCACTGGCTTTGGATGCTTGAAGTACGGTGTGTTTGTTCCTCAATTCCACAAAGTTCTCATTTCAATCAGCATGTTACCTCACAAAAAAGATAAATATCAAAACCAAATAAATGTTTAATCTCTTAATTTTTAATAAATTCTGCATCCACTTTAATCTCCTACTGGAAGTTATGTGAAATGAATTTTAAAAAGGATGTGGAGTTTCTTTTTATTGCATTAATGTCCACATACCTCGGGAAATTTTTTCTGCTGGATGTATTCCGTGAGTGCAGGATCAAAGTATTTGGCGTAGCCCTCATTCAGACTATATATAGTTCCTTTCTTCTTTACCTTTACGTCCTGTTCCACAAGAATAAATTCGCCTATAGACTGAAAGAGGAAAGAATGATTGGAATGGTCAAGCAATACAAAAGTTAAATTGTTATTATTATAGGCCAAGGGTTCAGCACTAGTTGTGCAATAACTGAGGCCAACGTGGTTCATTTGCATTCAAATAACTATTAATCTGAAGCAGACCAAGAAGAAAATTGTCTATGATTTCGGCATTTAAATACGTAGTTGTGGGTATCAGCTATCAGTCATATTTGGTAGGGTGCAACCTTCACGTGGTCCGCCCTGTTTCGACGAATGCAATCAACCTGGCGTGCACAATCTAATAAGATCAAGTACGGAGGATGCCATCTCAACAGCACTTCACTCCGCCCTCTCCCACCTCAACAACAGAGACACTTACGTAAGAATGCTGTTCATCGATTACAGCTCAGCATTCAACACCATCATACCCTCTAAACTGATCACCAAACTCGGTGACCTGGGCATCGACCCTTCCCTCTGCAACTGGATACTGGACTTTCTAACCAACAGACCCCAGTCTGTTAGGTTAGACAAGCACACCTCTTCAACCCTCACCCTGAACACCGGCGTTTCACAGGGCTGTGTGCTGAGCCCCCTCCTCTACTCCCTCTTCACCTATGACTGCACACCTGTACATGGTACTAACACCATCATCAAGTATGCAGATGGTACAACGGTGATTGGCCTCATCAGCAACAACGATGAGTCGGCCTATAGGGAGGAGGTCCAGTTCCTAGCAGCATGGTGCGCTGACAACAACCTGGTCCTTAACTCCAAGAAGACCAAGGAGCTCATTGTAGACTTCAGGAAGTCTAGGGGCGGCACGCACACCCCATCTACATTAACGGGACAGAGGTGGAACGTGTTTCCAGCTTCAGGTTCCTGGGGGTCAACATCTCCGATGACCTCTCTTGGACCCACAATACCTCAACTCTGGTCAAGAAGGCTCACCAGCGTTTCTTCTTCCTGAGGAGACTAAAGAAGGTCCATCTGTCTCCTCAGATTCTGGTGAACTTCTACCGCTGCACCATCGAGAGCATCCTTACCAACTGTATCACAGTATGGTATGGCAACTGCTCTGTCTCCGACCGGAAAGCACTGCAGAGGGTGGTGAAAATTGCCCAACGCATCACTGGTTCCTCACTCCCCTCCATTGAGTCTGTCCAAAGCAAGCGTTGGCTGCGAAGGGCGCTCAGCATCACCAAGGACTGCTCTCACCCCAACCACAGACTGTTTACCCTCCTACCATCCGGGAGGCACTACAGGTCTCTCCGTTGCCGGACCAGCTGGTCCAGGAACAGCTTCTTCCCTGCGGCTGTTACACTACTCAACACTGTACCTCGGTGACTGCCAATCACCCCCCCCCCCGGACACTCCTCCCACCAGGAAAAAATACTATGACTGTATGCACGTAAATAGATTTATTTATTGCTCATATTTATGTCGCTCTTCTAGGGAGATGCTAACTGCATTTTGTTGTCTCTGTGCTGTACACTGCACAATGACAATAAAGTTGAATCTGAATCTGAAATAGAACAAGTTGCCCTACAACTTTAGGCTGTGCACGCCATATGCAAGAAGAAGTCATATTTGGTTCCTATAAATTATTTTTCTCCTTTTTGGATGTTGCTTCCACTCCAGATATGTGTGTTCTCAGCATGATACATATACTAATGCCAGTGGGGGGGTACCATATGCTCCAGGTGACATGTTGCATTTGAGCAGGAATATGTCCTTCTCAACTTTAGTCACTCAGAGATAGTGCTCTTGATCAGAAATATGATCAAGTAGATAGACACAAAGGGCTGGAGTAACTCAGCAGGTCAGGCAGCATCTAGGGTGAAATAGGATGAGTGCCGTTTTGGGTCAGAACCCTTCTTCAAACTCAAGAAGAAGTTTGGGTCTATCTTTGGTATAAATCAGCATTTGCAGTTCCTTTCTTCACATTGTGATCAAGTAGTTCATTAAAGTGTTTTTGTTTCGCAGGCCTTGACTGGTTCTCTATTGGTGATAATTTTGCCTCTGATCTTGACTTTCACTGAGTCAACGTTTGGGTGTTAGGGCCATAGTTGGCTTTGAGGATACTGAAGAATGGTCCATAACACGGTTACCAGCAAGTTTGTGGATCTCCTGTGCTCTTTCCTTCTACCATCCGTACACAAGATAATTGATTTTCTGTTGGATTTCTGCCAGCAGATGCCTGTACACCTGATTCTTTTCTCTTGAGGGGTGGCAATACATCCAATCCAGGAATGTCTGAGTTTGTGGTTTATTAGCTTCTGGATCTTCTGGTCATTTTTATTAAAGCCTTTCTGGTGCATCTGGGTAGATGAGTAAATAGCCTCTTCACATGCAAACTATTGTGGAATTCAGATTTATCTAGGCACAGTTGAAGTTTTGTGATTCCCATTAGTTGGTATTTGGTGGGTTATCTGCGAGGCATTCGCTGACAAGAGCAGCTCATTTTCAACACTCATTCTCTGGTAGGAAGGTTATTATTGTCACCATTATTTTGGGTTTAAACTAAAGGAGATTAGGCTGTAGTCAAGCAAACCATTTTTCATGGACAATGCAAATATCCCTGTGATCTCATGCTTGGATAGAGCTGTAATCTTACACTGCTTGATAGGGTGAGGATCTGTCCCCTGACTGAGGAATCTAGAATCAGAGGGCACAATCTCAAATTAAGAAGGTGGCCATTTACGACTCAGCTGAGAAGAGGGTCCTACATTCAGATGATGTGGAATCTTTGTAATTTTCTATCAGGGAAGGTTGTGGAGGTTCAATCATTGAGTTCATTACAAAAAAAATCAGTAGATTTCTGGATATTGAAAGAATCAAGGGGTATGTGAATAATGTAGGCGAATATTTATCTGGAAAATTGGCCATGATCCAAAGTGCCTATTCCGGCTCTTATATCTGATGCTCTGATGCTATTTAACAGAAGGTTAAGAAATTTCTTGTTATGATAACCTTCCATGCAGACTTCTTCTCTGGAACCTTCTAATTTGGCCATTGTACATTGCCTGAATTGGGAAAGTTGTTATGTGGTCTAGACCTTGATGCTCGGGTGAAAAGTGTTAGTAATGACAATACTGTGCTCCAAGCATTTTGGACTCAATGGAATGTTCTTTCCCTACACCCTATATGCTGATCATTCTTCTTCACCCCAAGTACAGAGGTTGCCCGAAAGCATAAATTTTCATCCCACTGGGATGCAAGCCAAGGTTTCTTCAAGGTCAGGCTAGAAGTCTTCCTTACAAACATCAGCAGTTTCCATGGTTGCATCATATGCACTGATAATAATAATAATAATAATAATAATACATTTATTTGTATACCACATTTAAAAACAACTCACGTTGACCAAAGTGCTTTACATCAGTGCAGGTATTAATTTGATACATACAACGGTAGACAGACCTAACAGTACATACATAAACTGTTTACAGTGCCCCCGCAGAGGGGCTCAAAAATGCTAGGGAGTAGAAATAGGTTTTGAGTCGGGACTTAAAGGAGTCAATGGTGGGGGCAGTTCTGATGAGGAGCGGGATGCTATTCTACAGTCTAGGTGCTGCAACCGTAAAAGCGCGGTCACCCCTGAGTTTAAACCTAGACCGCGGGATAGTCAGTAGCCCCAAGTTGGCCGACCTGAGGGACCTGGAGGTAGAATGGTGGGTTGGAAGATTTTTGATATGGGGGGGGGGGGGGGGGGCAAGCCCGTTAAGGGCTTTGTATACGTATAAGAGGAGCTTGAAGTTGATTCTGTAGCCAGTGGAGAGAGGCCAGGATCGGGGTGATGTGGTCCCTTTTACGGGTACCCGTCAGAAGTCTTGCTGCGGCGTTTTGGACCAATTGCAGGCGGGACAGGGATGATTGGCTGATGCCAGTGTATAGGGAGTTGCAGTAAAGTCTTGAGAAGATGAATGCGTGGATGATTTTTTCAAGGTCGTCGAATTTGAGGAATGATTTGATTTTAGCTATGGTACGAAGCTGGAAGAAACCAGCTTTTACCACAGAGTTGACTTGCTTGTCAAACTATAATGCGGAGTCAAATATCACACCAAGGTTTTTGACGTGCGGTTTGACTGAAGAGGTTAGGCTTCCAAGGCTGCCTGTTATCGTTTTGATGGAGTTGGAGGTGCCGAGTAGGATTACCTCAGATTCGTTAAGTTGGAAGAAGTTCTGAGCCATCCAACATTTTAAGTCATCGAGGCAGTGCATGAGGCTGTTTAAATTAGACTGGTTGTTGGGTTTCAGGGGGAGATAGAGCTGTGTATCATCTGCATAACAATGGAAAGAAATGCCATGCCTTTGAATGACTTGGCAGAGGGGGGGCAGGTACAGAGAGAAGAGAATGGGGCCGAGGATGGAGTCTTGTGGAACCCCGCAGAAAAGGCTAGCTGGGGAAGAGAAAGAATTGCCTATGTTAGTAGATAAACTCCTATTTTTTAGGTAGGAAACGAACCAACTCAGGGCAGTGCCATCAACACCAACCCCGTACCGGAGACGGTCAATTAGGATGGTGTGGTCCACTGTATCAAACGCTGCGCTGAGGTCGAGAAGGAGCAGGATTGCACAGTCGCTGGAGTCGATGGTGAGAAGGAGGTCGTTGTGTACCTTTAACAAGGCAGACTCTGTGCTGTGGTGGGCCCTGAAACCTGATTGGAAACTTTCCAGGATGGAACTTTGGTGTAGATAAGGCATTAGTTGGTCTAGAATTACCTTTTCAAGGACTATTGACAGGAAAGGCAGTTTGGAAATAGGTCTGCAGTTACTAGGCAAGGTGGGGTCTAGGTTAGTTTTTTTCAGGAGGGGCTGGACCACCGCATGCTTGAAACAGTTTGGAACAGTGCCAGTGGCCAGAGAACTGTTGATGATAGAAGAGGATACTGGGACCGACTATTGCAAAGACATCCTTCAGAAGGGCAGTGGGAACAACGTCAAGGTGGCAGGTTGCAGGTTTCATAGTGGAGACAAGCTTTACAGGGGAGGATAGAGTAACGGGTTGGAAACAGTCAAATTTAGAAGAACAGACCAAAGAGACAGCTAGGTCACGGGTGGGAGGGGAAATATTCGTTCCAATGTTCTCAACTTTACTGGTGAAAAAAGTAGAGAATTCTTCGCACTTGGCAGGGGTCCCAGCTAAGCTGGTACTGGGGGCGGAACATATGACAGAGGTAATAGTACTAAATAGGACCTTGGAACTTTGGAAATAAGGTCGGAAAAGTATTGTGTTCTCGCAGACTTCACTGCATCCTGGTATTTGAGAAGATTGTTTCTCAGAAATTCGAAGGAAATTTGAAGCTGATGACTCTATTATGTTGGTTCGATGTTAGAGTGCGGTTGAGGGTCATGAGTGATTCACCTATTCCATCAGGAAGAAGTTAGACCTTCTACTTCCTGACAGAGAAACCCAACCCAGAAGGTGGAGCACCCACCATCTTGTTCTTGCTCACTCAATGCAGCAATGTCATTGACAAAGTATGTCAATTCCCAGGCTAGGATAGACAAGCGATGTTCAAGTCTGCTGCTGGTGGAGCTGCCCTTGAAGGCCATGACTTTCCAGATTCTGAACTCCATGTTGTGGAGTGGAAGTGGCTAGTCTTTCAATGAGGGATAGTCAAGACACACCAGTTACCACAAGGAACAAGGTTTCAAAGTGGATCCAAGGTGACTATAGATCATGCTCAGCTGCATTAACTCTCACACCAGCAGGGCATATAGATAGACAAGTATTGGTGCGTGTGTGCACACATAAGCACACGCACGTGCTCAGGCATAAATACCCTTACCCATTATCCCCTACCTGCTTCCTCCACAGACACTCATGACCGCTCTCACTTTTGATCCTCCCATCTCTGAATTCCTGCTGCCACCCAACCCTTTCCCATCCTTTCTCAGACCCCCTTACTCCAACCGCTACAACCCATCTCTTGACTGAATAATTTTTCACTCACTTAATGTTACAATTTAAAGAGTGAAATGTTATCAGGATTCTGCACATTGTAATTATTGGACTTCTTTTGAAGAAATAATTTAGTGACATTAGAATTCCGGTTGGAATGACGTGTCAAGAAAAGAGAGGTAATGAATGGCTTGTCGTGTCAGATTGCCTTTATGTCAAAAGCTTGTACAGAAAACCACAATGTACAGGGTGTGCCAAATGCAGAAGCAGCCGCGTGTGTGTTTTTAGCATTTGTTTCTGTTTTAGACCAATTTTTCTTCCAAAGATGTTGACTTCTTACTATGATACTCTTCCATGCGCACTTCTTCTCTGGAACCTAGCAATAAAGGGGGCTTTTTCTGGTTGGCTGCCAGTGACTAGCGGACTTCCGCAGGGCTCGGTGTTGGGGACGCTACTCTTCATGTTGTATATTAATGAAGGGGACGAGGGGATTGGCGGCTTTGTGGCCAAGTTTGCGGATGATACAAAAATTGGTTGAGGGGCAGGTAATGTGGAGAAAGCAGGGACTCTACAGAAGGACTTGGACAGGTTGGGAGAGTGTGCAGAGAAGTGGCAGAAGGAAAATAGTGTAGCAAAGTGCAGAGTCATGCATTTTGGTAGTAAGAATAAAGGCTTAGACTATATTCTGAATGGGGAGAGAATCCAGAAATCAGAGATGAAAAGGGACTTGGGAGTGCTGGTGCAGGATTCCCAAAAAGTTAATTTGCAAGTTGAATTGGTAGTAAGGAAGGCAAATGCAATGCCATCATTTATTTCAAGAGAGCCAGATTGCAAAAACAGGGATGTAATGCTGAGGCTTTATAAGGTGCTGGTCAGGTCGCATTTGGAGTATTGTGAGCAATTTTAGGCACCATATCTGAGGAAGGAGGTGCTGGTTCTGGAGAGTATCAAATAGATTGTTTACAAGAATAATCCCAGGAATGAGCGGGTTAACATTTGATGAGTGTTTGACGGCACTGGGCCTGTTTTCGTTGGAGTTTAGATGGATGAGTGGGAACCTCATTGAAACTTACCGAATAGTGAAAGGCTTGGATAGAGTGGATGTGGAGAGGATATTTCCAATAGTGGGAGACTCTAGGACTAGAGGTGATAGCCTCAGAATTAAAGGACTTCCTTTTGGAAGGAGATGAGGAGAAATTTCTTTAGTTAGAGGATGATGAATCTATGGAATTCTTTGCCACAGAAGGCTGTGGAGGCCAAGCCAATTGATATGTTTAAGGCAGAGATAGATAGATTCTTGATTAGTACAGGTGTCAGGGGTTATGGGGAGAAGGCAGGAGAATGGGGTTAGGAGGGAGAGATCAGCCATAATTGAATGGTGGAGCAGACTTGATGGGCAGAATGGCCTAATTCTGCTCCTTATGACCATATGATCTTATTTGGACATTGTTCAGATTAGAGCTTTTGCAATTACTTTAGTCAGACTAATTTTCCAAGCAGGTAAAGAGTGAGTTCAAACTTCACCATATTTGGCAGGAGATTACTTATCTTGAATCATCTGTCTACCTTGCTTACCTCCAATCTTATGTCTACCTCCATCTGTAGAAATTAGCCTTTGCCAATAATGACACAAAATGAATTGAAGTTCTGATTTCCCCAACAACTGATATTCATTTATTTACCTTCCCAAACCTCCACTCATCCCTCCATGCTCTCCCAACCCACCCCTCTAATTTATCAGTAGAAAACAAAGGCAACTACAGTATAACGCTGCATTTTCAAATATTCTATTGCACAAACATTTGGATTGTGTATGAGATCAGAAATGGTGATAACTATCAGCTACATACTGGGTCTAACATGAAGAAGTTGACACCGTGTCCTGTGGATAGCGCTATTAGGGTAGCGCTGCCATAGAGGGCATATCCAGCAGCCACCATGTTTCGTCCTGGTTCAAGGGCATCACCCTCAGTCAGCGACTCCGTGCAATCCTGCCAAAGTGAAAGAAATGATCAGTTATCCCGCTTCAGTGGTACATCGGCACAATCATGCTAAAGTATAAGAGTACAAGAATAGTAGAATGCACCTGGGCAGTACACATGTTTCTGGCACCTACTACCCTTCAAATTCAAAGTTGTTAAAGCTATAGTCTTAATCTGAGCATAACGGCCCATAGTTCTACTGCTGGCCCCAGGTTGGAGTTGCAGGGATCAGCCTGGCCGGGTGATGATGTCACTGTCCCCCATCGCTGCTAAAGTCCAACTTCTCTGTGTCTGCCCACCCAATTTGTTGTCATTTTATAATGCTCTAAAAGAAGACATACGGTGTTTTTCTCCAAATTTTCTCAGAGATAGTCTTGTTGTATGTAGAATAAATATCGATCTTCCTGAAACGTGCCTGAGATTTTTATTATTTGATCTATACGGATGCTGCTAATTTTTAATGATCTTTGCAGTGTTTCACAATCTCAGATTTTATTTGTATGCGTAATCTATTTTCAAATCATAGAACATGTTTTTGTTAAGGCCTGCTGTAAAATTTTCACATGAGTTTCACATACCAAATTGTCTCACTGTGTGACACAATTGGGCAGCTTCTTCCATGAAACACAACATGCAAAGAAAGGCATTTCTTCCAAGTAATTCCTCCAATAATTTCATCTTTATTTTCCTGAAGTTAGTGTTTTTTTTAGCTTTTTCTCCTCGTTAAATCTTCCCATTTCAAATACGTTTTGTGGTATCAGGCAGATAACAAACCAGCTTTCAGGCTTCTGCAACCACCATTCAGCTGGGAAGGATTTGCAATAGTAACTTAGAGCAAATTCACTGCTGCAGTATTTTCTCCTCTGCTGCAAGAATGAGTGGGTTTTCTGAAAAATGCCTCCACCCAGTGGCAGACATAGTGTTAGACTGAAAAATATATAATCCAATGGAAATGAGCAGCACCATGGAGTAGCTGGTAGAACTGCTGCCTCATAGATCCAGAGGCCTGGGTTCGATTCTGACCTCGGGTGCTGTCTGTGTGGAGTTTGCACATTCTCTCTGTGACCGCGTGGGTTTTGCTCAAATGCTGTATGTTCCTCAAAAACCTGTGACCCGTAACTGTCATTGTTCACTTGCTGTTTAGGGAGACGTATATCATCCAGCGAGGTGGGAACCGTGCATTGACTTAAACTTGCTGCCTGCTTGTCAACAGGCAGCAATGACCAAGAAGACTGTAGTTGTGACTTGATGTTGGGACCATAGAACACAGAACAGTACAGCACAGGAACAGGCCATTCAGCCCATAATGTCAGCACTGAACATGATGCCAAGTTAAACTAATCTCCTCTATCTGTATCAGATCTATAGTCTACCATTCCCTGCATATCCATGTGCCTATCCAAAAGCCTCTCAATTACCACTATTGTATCTGCCTCCACCACCACGCACTCACCACTCTTTGTAACAAAATCTTGCCCTGCACATCTCTTTTAAACATTGATGCTCTCACCTTCAATCTATGTCCTCTAGTGTTGGGACATCTGAGCAGGGAATCCGATTGAGCTGCTCTTTAAAACGGGAAGCCTCATTAACTAACATAGTGGCTTTAAACCCTTCCCTTTTCCAATTTCCACCATCCATCTCTGACTCCCTTCCTCTCTGTTTTCCCTCTTCTCCATGGAAACAAGAGACTGCCATGAGGATAACTCTTCAGTGGCTCTGATCCCTTTGCAATAAGCAGCACATGAATAAGGCCACAACAGTGAGCTCAGGCTTCTGAAGATTGCAAAGGGAGAAAACTATCATGGGGTTTAGTTAAAATGAGGATATCTCAATTTAGCAATTCCCTTTTTTATTTATGTGTATTCATGCTCCAGGCATCACAGGCACGCAAGCCCAATGCTTACTGATCCTCGCCAAATGCCCTTGAGATGTTTTCGGCGGGTCACCCCCTTGAAACATCCTAGTCCTGCTTGCGAAGGTGATCCCATAATGGTGACACAAGACACTGCAGATGCTGGAATCTTGAGCAAAACACATAGTGCTGGAGTAACTCAATGAGTCAAGTAGCATCAGTGGAGGGAAAGGACCGACAACCAATAGACTGAAGAAGGGTGCCAACTCCAGAGATGCTGCCTGACCCACTGAGTTTGTCCAATCCTTTGTGTTTTGTTTCCATAATGGTATTAGGTAGAGTTCCAGGATTTAGACCTGGTACCGATCAAGGTCCAGCTATGTATTTCTAAATCAGAATGTACAGAGACTTGGAGACTTGGAGGGAGTCCTGCAGGTGGTAGTGCTTCCACTTGTCCACGGTTCTTATCCTTCCTGGTCAAAGAGATTCTTGGTGAAGAATCTGCTGTCAGAATAACCAGGGAGAGTAATGGCAGAGTGTATTCTTGTTGGTAAACCTGAAGCCAGTGCACACAGGTGATGGTGGAAACTGGGGTTTATGGTGGTTGATGGGTTGCTGGTCAAGTGGGCCGTTTTGTCCTGGGTGCTGTGAAGTTCCTGAGAGTTGTGAGAGCTACATTCGTCCACAGCGCCAGGCCCGGGTTCGATCCAGATCTTGGACACTCCTTATGTGGAGTTTGCACGCTCTTCCTGTGACAGCAGGGAGCTATGGTTTTCCCCTACATCCCAAAGACATACAGGTTTGTAGGTTAATTGGTCTCTGAAATTGTTCCTAATGTGTAGGGAGTGGATGATAAAGTGTGATAACTAGTGTGAATGGATCAATTGATTATCAACACAGACTCAGTGGGCCAAAGGGCCTGTGTCCGTGCTGTTTCTCTAATTTAACACAATATTCCATTATTCTCTGACTCGTCCCTTGCAGAGAGGCCTCATTTTGTCAGGAGACACACCCAGTTTCACTTTAGACCAAAACATCTGCCGAATGAGTAATTCTAGTCTTTGTGACTAGAATTACTCATTGGATAAGTGTGCTAGTCACATGCATACACCTCATCATCACATGCTACACATACGTCCATGCAAATATTTTATTGACACACACCCTATTGCTGCATGAAGTAAAGAAAAACTTTGGGAAAAGAAAACTTCTCAAGCTCTCATGACCTATAGATGGGCTATAGGTCATTACGTAAAACTATAATGTAAAGGTTCTGCATAGTAGCTGCTCAGGAAGGTTAGATTGCGTGCGGATCTGGGGAGAGTGAGCTAGAGACAGGACAGTCAATTGGCTTCCTGGAAGGAAGCAGAGGGTGATGGTGGAAAGTTGTTTTTCAGACTGGAGACCTGTGACTAGTGGTGTGCCTCAGGGATCAGTGCTGGACCCATTGCTGCTTATGGTTTATATCAACGATTTGGATGAGAATGTAAAAGGCATGATTAGTAAGTTTGCAGATCACTCTAAAGTGCAGGTTTACAGAGTTGTTCACACCAAGGGCAGTTTTACAGAGACCAATTAACTTACAAACCTGCATGTCTTTGGGATATGGGGGGAAGCTAGAGTACCCGGAGGAAACCCATGTGGTCATAGTGAGAACGTGTAAACACCACAGAGACAGCACCCGAGGTCAGATCGAATCGGGTCTCTGGCAGTGAAAGGCCTCAAATCTTCCAGCTGTGCCACTGTGCCACCCAGTGGCATTTTAAGAGGCATTTAGACAGGTACTTGGATAGGTAGGGAATGGAGGGACATGTGCAGACAGACATCATGGGTTACAGATGCCTGTTCTTGTGTTGTAACGTTGCACGTTCTACGTACTCTCACTCTGGATTAGCCGAGGCCAGTTGCAAAGATAGTTCAGTTTGAAAGTTGTTTAGTTTTAGCTTGCTGCCAACATGAGGCTCGTGATTCTGGAAGTGGCACCACAAAACAGCATGAAAACATAAATAACACAGCAAAGGCTGTAAATCTTAGTTAACTCCATAGGTTAGTCATGCACTAACTGTCTGCACATTTATAAAGTAATGGGAGTGTTGGGACATGCAAACAAAGTCAGGACACGCATTTTCCAATTGAATTAAAAATGAAAGCACTTTTGTTAAATCTAATTAACAAAAAAATTATGTTGTACATACGCTAAGAACACAAGGCTAAGAACACAACAAGGCTTTATTAAATCCGATCAAGGTAGACAAAAAACATTTACATCAAATCTTTAAACAATCAATAACATCTCAGTTCTCCTATTGTGAGTACGTTTTCCCCATATTAACTTTACAGGAGGGAATGTTTGACCTGGATGAGCAGTTAAGGAAACGAGGCCACTGTTATAATGGACAGAAGCCTCAGGATAAACCTGCAACTCAAGTTTCCTCAATGCTTTAATGAATGAAAAAGCAGAAAGTACCAGGTCTAAACCCTAATATGTCAGGTAACTTCAGCTGATCACTTCAGAAATTGTGCAATGGTTGGCCTAAGTAGCACCAGGTTAACCAAGGGGAACATTACAGTAGAAATTTTCATTAGCAAAACATAAAGTGCTGGAGAAACTCAACAAGTCAGTCAGGCAATATGGATAGAAAATGTTTAGAGGAATACGGGCCACGTGGTGGGGCCAGTGTGGATGGGGCATCTTAGTCGGCATGGGCAAGTTGGGCCAAAGGATCTGTTTTTGAATCTATCGGTGGGGGGGAGGACCGGCAATGTTTCGGGTTGGCATCCTTCTTCGGAGGTTTTCATTATTCAGCTCCAATAAAGATGATCCTCCTCAAACATTACTGCCATTTCCCCCTCCACATCTATTTCTACTAAAGTTTCTGATTTTACTGCAGCTTTCTAAAGCCTTGCATTTTAACTTTATTCCCCACTATTTACGACGGATGGAAGTGGGGAAACTGCTCACCAGTCAGCCTGACATCGGAAGCCACAATTGCTAGAATCTATTTTTTAGGTAATGGTAACAAGAGGCTCAGGGTGAGAATGTTTACTGCATTGATATGAACCGGAACAATAACATTCTTGTATGCCGCAGCTTAACAAACACGTTAGATGCAACAATATACAATGTTATCAATTATTTTGGGTAACAGATAACTTACCCAGTGTTATCAGTAAATGGGCTGTCCCACTGCGGCGACCTAATTGGTTAACTCTTACCACGATAGTGCAAAAACCAAAGGACCGCTCCAACGGCCCGAGAGCCGTTGGAGCGGTCGCAGAGGGAGGAGCTACACCCGAGCGGTAGTAGTTAAAGTGGAGCGCGGGGCTTGTTCCTTACAGAGGCTCGAGAGCCGTTGGAGCGGTCGCAGAGGGTGGAGGAACCGAAATCTGTAACGTTACAAGTTCCACTCGCACTTCAAAAACAAGTGGGCTTAAGGAAGCCGCTGATTGGTGGAAGCAGACAAGAGGGAGCAGCTGATTGGGAGTCAGATCCCTGCTGATTGTACTGTATTGTAGCAGTTTGTTTTGTATTGTATCCAGGGTAAGGGGAGTATGAGGGCCAGGGCAGTTTACTGTTCTGGATGTCAGATGTATTGTATCCAGGGTAAGGGGGGAGTATGAGGGCCAGGGCAGTTTACTGTTCTGGATGTCAGATGTGGGAAGTCATGGAGTCTGATAGCCCTCCAGACGTCCACATCTGCACCAGGTGTATCGAGATGGGGCTCCTAAGGGACCGTATTAGGAACCTGGAGCAGCAGCTCGATGACCTCCGTCTGGTCAGGGAGAGCGAGGAAGTCATTGAGAGGAGTTACAGGGAGGTGGTCACTCCAAGACCACAGGAGGCAGGCAAGTGGATCACGGTTGGGAGAGGCAAGGGGCACAGGCAGGGACTAGAGAGTACCCCGGTGGCTGTACACCTTGACAATAAGTACTCCTGTTTGAGTACTGTTGGGGGGGACAGCCTACCTGGGGGTAGCGACAGCGGCCGGGCCTCCGGTACAGAGACCGGTCCTGTTGCTCAGAAGGGTAAGGAAAAGAAGAGGAGGGCAATACTAATAGGGGACTCTATAGTTAGGGGGTCAGACAGGCGATTCTGTGGACGCAGTCGGGAGACCCGGATGGTAGTTTGCCTCCCTGGTGCCAGGTTCTGTGATGTGTCTCAACGTGTCCAAGATATCCTGAAAGGGGAGGGAGAGGAGCCCGAGGTCGTGGTACATATAGGTACCAATGACATAGGTAAAAAAAGAGAAGAGGTCCTGAAAGTTGAATTTAGGGAGTTAGGAGGGGAGTTAAAGAGTAGGACAGCAAAGGTAACAATCTCGGGATTACTGCCTGTGCCACGCGACAGTGAGAGTAGGAATGGAGCGAGGTGGAGGATAAATGCGTGGCTGAAGGACTGGTGCAGAGGGCAGGGATTCAAATTTCTGGATCATCGGGACCTCTTTTGTGGAAGGTGCGACCTGTACAAAAAGGATGGGTTGCATTTGAACCTGAGGGGGACCGATATCCTGGCGGTGAGATCTGCAAAGGCTACTGGGGAGACTTTAAACTAGAATGGTTGGGGGGAGGGACTCAAATAGAGAAAGCTATTAGACAGTGTGTGAGGCAGGAGGCAGAGAAGGAAAGCACTCAGACCCAACATGTAGGGGGGAAAGAAGAAAACAATAATAAACAGAGAATAAGAGGTGGTGGGGTTCTTAAATGGGTGAGCAGAGAAACAGAGGGGTGTAAAATGCGGGCAGAAGCAAAAGGTAGCAAGGTGAAAAGTAAAAGTGGCAGGCAGACAAATCCAGGGCAAAAATCCAAAAGGGCCACTTTTCAACATAATTGTATAAGGGGTAAGAGCATTGTAAAAACAAGCCTGAAGGCTTTGTGTCTCAATGCAAGGAGCATTCGTAATAAGGTGGATGAGTTGAACGTGCAGATAGCTATTAATGATTATGATATAGTCGGGATCACGGAGGCATGGCTCCAGGGTGACCAAGGCTGGGAGCTGAACATCCAGGGATATTCAATATTCAGGAGGGATAGAGAGAAAGGAAAAGGAGGTGGGGTAGCGTTGCTGGTTAGAGAGGAGATTAACGCAGTGGAAAGGAAGGACATTAGCTTGGAGGATGTGGAATCATAGATACATAGATACATAGAAAATAGGTGCAGGAGTAGGCCATTCGGCCCTGCACCGCCATTCAATGTGATCATGGCTGATCATCCAACTCAGTATCCCGTACCTGCCTTTTCTCCATACCCCCTGATCCCTTTAGCCACAAGGGCCACATCTAACTCCCTCTTAAATATAGCCAATGAAGTGGCCTCAACTACCCTCTGTGGCAGAGAGTTCCAGAGATTCACCACTCTCTGTGTGAAAAAGTTTTTTCTCATCTCGGTCTTAAAGGATTTCCCCCTTATCCTTAAGCTGTAACCCCTTGTCCTGGACTTCCCCAACATCGGGAACAATCTTCCTGCATCTAGCCTGTCCAACCCCATAAGAATGTTGTACGTTTCTATAAGATCCCCTCTCAATCTCCTAAATTCTAACGAGTATAAGGCAAGTCTATCCAGTCTTTCTTCATATGAAAATCCTGACATCCCAGGAATCAGTCTGGTGAACCTTCTCTGCACTCCCTCTATGGCTATAATGTCCTTCCTCAGATTTGGAGACCAAAACTGTACGCAATACTCCAGGTGTGGTCTCACCAGGACCCTGTACAACTGCAGTAGAACCTCCCTGCTCCTATACTCAAATCCTTTTGCTATGAAAGCTAACATACCATTCGCTTTCTTCACTGCCTGCTGCACCTGCATGCCTACTTTCAATGACTGGTGTACCATGACACCCAGGTCTCGCTGCATCTCCCCTTTTCCTAATCGGCCACCATTTAGATAATAGTCTGCTTGCCTGTTTTTGCCACCAAAGTGAATAACCTCACATTTATCCACATTATACTGCATCTGCCAAACATTTGCCCACTCACCCAGCCTATCCAAGTCACCTTGCAGTCTCCTAGCATCCTCCTCACAGCTAACACTGCCCCCCAGCTTAGTGTCATCCGTAAACTTGGAGATGTTGCCTTCAATTCCCTCATCCAGTTCATTAATATAAATTGTAAATAGCTGGGGTCCCAGCACTGAGCCTTGCGGTACCCCACTAGTCACTGCCTGCCATTGTGAAAAGGACCCGTTTACTCCTACTCTTTGCTTCCTGTTTGCCAGCCAGTTTTCTATCCACATCAATACTGAACCCCCAATACCGTGTGCTTTAAGTTTGTATACTAATCTCTTATGTGGGACCTTGTCGAAAGCCTTCTGAAAGTCCAGATACAACACATTACTGGTTCTCCCCTATCCACTCTACTAGTTACATCCTCGAAAAATTCTATAAGAAACGTCAGACACGATTTACCTTTCGTAAATCCATGCTGGCTTTGTCCAATGATTTCACCACTTTCCAAATGTGCTGCTATCCCATCTTTAATAACTGACTCTAGCAGTTTCCCCACTACCGATGTTAGACTAACTGGTCTGTAATTCCCCGTTTTCTCTCTCCCTCCCTTCTTAAAAAGTGGGGTTACGTTTGCTACCCTCCAATCCTCAGGAACTACTCCAGAATCTAAAGAGTTTTGAAAAATTATCACTAATGCATCCACTATTTCTGGAGCTACTTCCTTAAGTACTCTGGGATGCAACCTATCTGGCCCTGGTGATTTATCGGCCTTTAATCCATTCAATTTACCCAACACCACTTCCCGACTAACCTGGATTTCACTCAGTTCCTCCATCTCCTTTGACCCGCGGCCCCCTGCTATTTCCGGCAGATTATTTATGTCTTCCTTAGTGAAGACGGAACCAAAGTAGTTATTCAATTGGTCCGCCATATCCTTGTTCCCCATGATCAATTCACCTGTTTCTGACTGCAAGGGACCTACATTTGTTTTAACTAATCTCTTTCTCTTCACATATCTATAAAAACTTTTGCAGTCAGTTTTTATGTTCCCTGCCAGTTTTCTTTCATAATCTATTTTCCCTTTCCTAATTAAGCCCTTTGTCCTCCTCTGCTGGTCTCTGAATTTCTCCCAGTCCTCTGGTATGCTGCTTTTTCTGGCTAATTTGTACGCATCATCTTTTGCTTTGATACTATCCCTGATTTCCCTTGTTATCCACGGATGCACTACCTTCCCTGATTTATTCTTTTGCCAAACTGGGATGAACAATTTTTGTAGTTCATCCATGCAGTCTTTAAATGCCTTCCATTGCATATCCACCGTCAACCCTTTTAGAACTAATTGCCAGTCAATCTTGGCCAATTCACGTCTCATACCCTCAAAGTTACCTTTCTTTAAGTTCAGAACCGTTGTTTCTGAATTAACAATGTCACTCTCCATCCTAATGAAGAACTCAACCATATTATGGTCACTCTTGCCCAAGGGGGCACGCACAACAAGACTACTAACTAACCCTTCCTCATTACTCAATACCCAGTCTAGAATAGCCTGCTCTCTCGTTGGTTCCTCTACATGTTGGTTTAGATAACTATCCCGCATATATTCCAAGAAATCCTCTTCCTCATCACCCCTGCCAATTTGATTCACCCAATCTATATGTAGATTGAAGTCACCCATTATAACTGTTTTGCCTTTGTTGCACGCATTTCTAATTTCCTGTTTGATGCCATCTCCAACTTCACTACTACTGCTAGGTGGCCTGTACACAACACCCACCAGCGTTTTCTGCCCCTTAGTGTTTCGCAGCTCTACCCATACCGATTCCACATCCTCCAAGGTAATGTCCTTCCTTTCTACTGCGTTAATCTCCTCTCTAACCAGCAACGCTACCCCACCTCCTTTTCCTTTCTCTCTATCCCTCCTGAATATTGAATCGGTATGGGTAGAGCTGCGAAACACTAAGGGGCAGAAAACGCTGGTGGGTGTTGTGTACAGGCCACCTAGCAGTAGTAGTGAAGTTGGAGATGCCATCAAACAGGAAATTAGAAATGCGTGCAACAAAGGCAAAACAGTTATAATGGGTGACTTCAATCTACATATAGATTGGGTGAATCAAATTGGCAGGGGTGCTGAGGAAGAGGATTTCTTGGAATATATGCGGGATAGTTATCTAAACCAACATGTAGAGGAACCAACGAGAGAGCAGGCTATTCTAGACTGGGTATTGAGTAATGAGGAAGGGTTAGTTAGTAGTCTTGTTGTGCGTGCCCCCTTGGGCAAGAGTGACCATAATATGGTTGAGTTCTTCATTAGGATGGAGAGTGACATTGTTAATTCAGAAACAAGGGTTCTGAACTTAAAGAAAGGTAACTTTGAGGGTATGAGACGTGAATTGGCCAAGATTGACTGGCAATTAGTTCTAAAAGGGTTGACGGTGGATATGCAATGGAAGGCATTTAAAGACTGCATCGATGAACTACAAAAATTGTTCATCCCAGTTTCGCAAAAGAATAAATCAGGGAAGGTAGTGCATCCGTGGATAACAAGGGAAATCAGGGATAGTATCAAAGCAAAAGATGATGCGTACAAATTAGCCAGAAAAAGCAGCATACCAGAGGACTGGGAGAAATTCAGAGACCAGCAGAGGAGGACAAAGGGCTTAATTAGGAAAGGGAAAATAGATTATGAAAGAAAACTGGCAGGGAACATAAAAACTGACTGCAAAAGTTTTTATAGATATGTGAAGAGAAAGAGATTAGTTAAAACAAATGTAGGTCCCTTGCAGTCAGAAACAGGTGAATTGATCATGGGGAACAAGGATATGGCGGACCAATTGAATAACTACTTTGGTTCCGTCTTCACTAAGGAAGACATAAATAATCTGCTGGAAATAGCAGGGGACCGCGAGTCAAAGGAGATGGAGGAACTGAGTGAAATCCAGGTTAGTCAGGAAGTGGTGTTGGGTAAATTGAATGGATTAAAGGCCGATAAATCACCAGGGCCAGATAGGCTGCATCCCAGAGTACTTAAGGAAGTAGCTCCAGAAATAGTGGATGCATTAGTGATAATTTTTCAAAACTCTTTAGATTCTGGAGTAGTTCCTGAGGATTGGAGGGTAGCAAACGTAACCCCACTTTTTAAGAAGGGAGAGAGAAAACGGGGAATTACAGACCAGTTAGTCTAACATCGGTAGTGGGGAAACTGCTAGAGTCAGTTATTAAAGATGGGATAGCAGCACATTTGGAAAGTGGTGAAATCATTGGACAAAGTCAGCATGGATTTACGAAAGGTAAATCATGTCTGACGAATCTTATAGAATTTTTCGAGGATGTAACTAGTAGAGTGGATAGGGGAGAACCAGTGGATGTGTTGTATCTGGACTTTCAGAAGGCTTTCGACAAGGTCCCACATAAGAGATTAGTATACAAACTTAAAGCACACGGTATTGGGGGTTCAGTATTGATGTGGATAGAGAACTGGCTGGCAAACAGGAAGCAAAGAGTAGGAGTAAACGGATCCTTTTCACAATGGCAGGCAGTGACTAGTGGGGTACCGCAAGGCTCAGTGCTGGGACCCCAGCTATTTACAATTTATATTAATGAACTGGATGAGGGAATTGTAGGCAATATCTCCAAGTTTGCGGATGACACTAAGCTGGGGGGCAGTGTTAGCTGTGAGGAGGATGCTAGGAGACTGCAAGGTGACTTGGATAGGCTGGGTGAGTGGGCAAATGTTTGGCAGATGCAGTATAATGTGGATAAATGTGAGGTTATCCACTTTGGTGGCAAAAACAGGAAAGCAGACTATTATCTAAATGGTGGCCGATTAGGAAAAGGGGAGATGCACCTGGGTGTCATGGTACACCAGTCATTGAAAGTAGGCATGCAGGTGCAGCAGGCAGTGAAGAAAGCGAATGGTATGTTAGCTTTCATAGCAAAAGGATTTGAGTATAGGAGCAGGGAGGTTCTACTGCAGTTGTACAGGGTCTTGGTGAGACCACACCTGGAGTATTGCGTACAGTTTTGGTCTCCAAATCTGAGGAAGGACATTATAGCCATAGAGGGAGTGCAGAGAAGGTTCACCAGACTGATTCCTGGGATGTCAGGACTTTCATATGAAGAAAGACTGGATAGACTTGGCTTATACTCGCTAGAATTTAGGAGATTGAGAGGGGATCTTATAGAAACGTACAAAATTCTTATGTGGTTGGACAGGCTAGATGCAGGAAGATTGTTCCCGATGTTGGGGAAGTCCAGGACAAGGGGTCACAGCTTAAGGGGGAAATCCTTTAAGACCGAGATGAGAAAAAAACTTTTTTCACACAGATAGTGGTGAATCTCTGGAACTCTCTGCCACAGAGGGTAGTTGAGGCCAGTTCATTGGCTATATTTAAGAGGGAGTTAGATGTGGCCCTTGTGGCTAAAGGGATCAGTGGGTATCGAGAGAAGGCAGGTACGGGATACTGAGTTGGATGATCAGCCATGATCATATTGAATGGCGGTGCAGGCTCGAAGGGCCGAATGGCCTACTCCTGCACCTATTGTCTATTGTCTGTTGGCCACGGGCGAGGCACTGCTGCTGCACTCCATGGGCTGCACTACGTCGGGACGGGTGAGGCGGGGCAGGACGCGGCGCTCCTACACGACAGTCCCCTCGACCCGAGTAGTAGCAGTTAAATATGGGACAAGGTGGACCTGTATGGGACAAACCAATTGTACAGAATACGGAACAGTTGGCAATCATAGGCCAAGGTGGTGTCCGTCTTTGTGATATTAAATAATATTTGATACCAATATACAGAGTAGGAATAAAGGGATAATTTTCATCATGGGTGGGGGGGGGGGGGGGGGGGGGGGGAGAAATATGGCCTGGGCACCAGTTGTTCCCAATCCACATCAATGCTTTGGATGATGGAACCTTTATTCCTATTTCGGTGTATCGGTATCACGTATTATTTAATATCACATAGATGCACAAAGGGGCTGTTATTGTACCTGCCTCAACTACCTCCTCTGGCAGCTCGTTCCATATACCCACCACGCTCTTTGTGAGAAAGAGGGTGGTGGGTATATGGAACGTTTACTTGCTTACAACTGCACTCATAGTAAGATTCATTGGGACCTCTTGGATCCATATCTGATTTAACTTTGGTCACCACAGTGGTCACATCTGTGTGTATATTGATATGTACCAAAATCAGCCAGTTTTTTAGATTTTTTTTTGTGGCCTTCGTGGTTGTTACAAAATTATATGCTCAAAATGTTTTATACATAAGTAACACACAAATGGTATAAAGAAATTGTATGATTGAATGAAAAAACTCATTGTAGGCCCACAGTTCTGATTAATAAGACAATAGGTGTAGGAGTAGGCCATTCGGGTCCTTCAAGCCAGCACCGCCATTCAATGTGATCATGGCTGATCATCCCCAATCAGTACCCCGTTCCTGCCTTCTACCCATATCCCCTGACTCCACTATCATCAAGAGCCCGATCTAGCTCTCTCTTGAAAGTATCCAGAGAATCGGCTTCCACCACCCTCTGAGGCAGAGAATTCCACAGACTCATAACTCTCTGTGTGAAAAAGTGTTTCCTCATCTCCGTTCTAAATGACTTACCCCTTATTCTTAAACTGTGGCCCCTGGTTCTGGACTCCCCCAACATCGGGAACATGTTTCCTGCCTCTAGCGTGTCCAAACCCTTTATAATCTTATATGTTTCAATAAGATCCCCTCTCATCCTAAATTCCAGAGTATACAAGCCCAGCCGCTCCATTCGCTCAGCATATGGCAGTCCCGCCATCCCGGGAATTAACCTTGTGAACCTATGCTTGCACTCCCTCAATAGCAAGAATGTCCTTCCTCAAATTTGGAGACCAAAACTGCATACAATACTATAGGTATGATCACACTAGGCCCAGTTACAACTGCAGAAGGACCTCTTTGCTCCTATAATCAATTTCTCTTGTTACAAAGGCCAACATGCCATTCGCTTTCATCACTGCCTGCTGTACCTGTATGCTTACATTCATTGACTGATGAACAAGGACACCCAGATCCCGTTGTACTTCCCCTTTTCCCAACTTGACACCATTTAGATAATAAT
>CM075977.1:145164481-145228176 GCA_038087875.1 Malacoraja senta
TTTTCTATCCATGTCAGCACTCTACCTCCAATACCATGTGCCCTAATTTTGCCCCACTAATCTCCTATGTGGGACCTTATCAAATGCTTTCTGAAAGTCCAGGCACACTACATCCACTGGCTCTCCCTTGTCCATTTTTCTAGTTACATCCTCAAAAGATTAGTCAAGCATGATTTCCCCTTCGTAAATCCATGCTGACTCGGACCGATCCTGTTACTGCTATCCAAATGTGCCGCTATTTCATCTTTTATGATTGACTCCAGCATCTTCTCCACCACCGATGTCAGGCTAACTGGTTTATAATTCCCTGTTTTCTCTCTCCCGCATTTCTTAAAAAGTGGGATAACATTAGCTACCCTCCAATCCATAGGAACTGATCCTGAATCTATAGAACATTGAAAAATGATCACCAAATGCATCCACGATTTCTAGAGCCACTTCCTTAAGTACCCTGGGATGCAGACCATCAGGCCCTGGGGATTTATCAGCCTTCAGTCTCATCGGTCTACCAAACACCATTTCCTGCCTAATGTGGATTTCCTTCAACTCCTCTGTCACCCCAGATCCTCTGGCTAGTTCATCAGGAAGATTGTTTGTGTCCTCCTTAGTGAAGACGGATCCAAAGTACCTGTTCAACTCATCTGCTATTTCCTTGTTCCCCATAATAAATTCACCCTTTTCTGTCTTCAAGGGTCCAACTTTGGTCTTAACTATTTTTTTCCTCTTCACATACCTAAAGAAGCTTTTACTATCCTGCTTTATATTCTTGGCTAGCTTACCTTCGTACCTCATCTTTGGTCTGAGCAATGGTCCGAGCAAAAAAGACTCTCAGCCTGGATCCGCCTGGCTTCAGAATATTATTGTGATTTACCTGAAGGGGCAATGATATTTCAATAAATGCTTTACAGCACCATCTTTGGTCTGAGCAATGGTGGTTACTTATAAACATTATGTTTAGTTTAGTTTAGAGATACAGCGTGGAAACAGGCCCTTTGGCCCACCGAGTCCATGCCGACCAACTATTTCCATCCTGCACATTCGAGACAATTTACAGAAGCCAATTAACCTACAAACCTGCACGTCTTTTCAATGTGGGAAGAAACCGGAGTACCCGGAGTAAACCCATGCTGGGACAACACACAAACTCCATACAGACAGCACCCATAGTCAGGATCGAACCCCGATCTCTAGTGTTGTTAGGCAGCAGCTCTACTGTTGTGCCACTGTGATACCTTCCAGCAGTCCTTAAAGAAACAACTTGGTCTGATTATCTCTTCTTAGTGCAGCAACGAGAACTGTCTTAGCATTATCTACACTAAACGTTTAATTCAACAATAACATCTGAATATAATTTATCTAGAATTCCTTAATCCTCTTCAGTGAAAGAAACCACATTTTTAGTACTATGTACAATATTGGCCTCCTTATTTAAGAAAGGATGTTAATGCCTTGGATGAAGTTTTGAGATGGTTTCTAGATTAATACCTGGAATTAGTAGATTGTCCTATGAGGAAAGATTGGTCAGGCTGGGCTTGTATCCATTGTAATGTAGAACAGTGAGGTGTGACTTGAATGAAAACATACAAGATCCTGAGGGATTTTGACAAGGTTGATATACAGAGAATGTTTCCTCTTGTGGGAGAATCTAAATCAGGGTTTTTGCAGGTTAAGTGAGAGGGAGTGAGATTTTTTTTCTCTCAGAACGCAAGAGTCTCTGTAATTTATTTCCCTCAGAGGGCAGTGGAAGTTGAGTATTGATGTTTTCAAGGCAAAGGCAAACAGATAGCTGATAAACAAGGGGGAATAATGATTACAGTGTGTAAACACGATTGCGGAATTGAGGTTACAATCATATCAGCCATGATCTTATTAAATACTGGAACTAACCCGAGAGCTGAGTTTTCCTAATTTATACATTTGTGTGCAAATAATTAAAAATCTTGGAACATGATGGAACATGAATTACACAAACATCTTGTTGTGGAAATATCAATACCAAACAGCTTAAGTCTTGTGATTTATCCTTTTAAAAATATTCAACTTTTCACACATGAAGAAGGACAACAGGCTCTTTATTTTACCTAGACATCATAAAAACATTTCATCGGTAACAAAAAACCTGTGATAATTTGTACAAAACATTTCATTCCAGATAAGTGATCAAATCTAAGTGGCCCTTTAACAAGGTGTTGATGACTGAATCTGTTTACAGAAACACTGCTTTTCATTGGGAGAATGAATACTTTATTGTCACATGTGATGAGTCACAGTAAAATTCTATGTTTTGCATACCCAAGGTATGCAAGGAGTCGCCACATAAATGACGCAGACAAATTTACAAATATCCCACTGGGTCCTCCTTTGTTCTCCCCCCCACTCCAGGTCCTCCTTTGTTCCCCTCCCCCCCTCTCCCCCCATGCTGGGTCTTCCTTTGTTTCCCCCCCTCCCTCCCACGCCGGGTCCTCCTTTGTTCCCGGCGGCATGTCCTCAGGCGGGCACCGCCCACCCACGAGGCTCCACCGCCTGGCCTTCTCCGCAGACTACTGGGAGGAGTCTGCCACCGCGGTCTCCTGGGAGGCATCTAATGAAACACTGTTTTATGCAGCCTAAATGCAATGCAGCTGCACCTCTTCTTTGCTGTCCGCAATGAGCAACAAATCCAAAATACGTGCAGGTTACAAAACCTCGCTTCTCAAAGATTGCTTGGTGAAAATCTAAATAAACTTTCAAACAATGAAAGATGAAGTAAAAGTCAAATTGTGAATATTAGAATGATAGTTGTGGCACTCAATTAAGCCATTTGGTCCATTAGCAGAACTGTAGACATTTATGACTGAAGCAAGCTTTGACCTTTACTGTCCAGCCGACCAAATTGATCTACAGATTAATCAGCCTCCCCAGCTCTTGTTCTGTTGATTTGTATGTTATAGCTCTTCAGTTACTCAAAAGGTCAACTTATTACTGTATTTCAACCTTATGACATTCTGCATTGTATCCTAAATGTATGAAACTATCAGAACCACTTTATTTATATTATGGTACATGGCATTTCCTACAAAAAAATATTTATTAATAACGTAGTACCCTGAAAACTGGACTAAATGGTAACAATCGGGTATTAAAAATATATTTTCGGTCCTTCACAACTCTGAGCTTTCAGTGCAGTTTGGATCTAATATTCATTGACTGGTTTATGCAAAGTTCGTAATTTATGTATGCATATCTGGTGAAAATACAGCTGGGGGTGAGTTCTAGTCATCCAAGGTTAGCTAAGCAAATAACAAAGTACTGAGGAACTCAGCAGGCATCTGTGATAGCAATGAGTGAAGAAGGGTCCACACCCGAAATGTCATCCGTTCATTCCCTCCACAGATGCAGCCCGACCTGCTGAATTCCTCCAGCATTTTATTTGCTTAATATTCCAGCATCTGTAGTTTCTTGTTAGCTAAGCTTCAGTTGGAGAGCCTGCTGCAGTCAATGAATTGTATCCCAGCCTTTGAAAGGTGTTGGATAAAGAGTAAGTAGACAATAGACAATAGGTGCAGGGGTAGGCCATTGGCCCTTCGAGCCAGCACCGCCATTCAATGTGATCATGGCTGATCATCCCCAATCAGTACCCCGTTCATGCCTTCTCCCCATATCCCCTGACTCCGCTATCTTAAGAGCCCTATCTAGCTCTCTCTTGAAAGTATCCAGAGAACCGTCCTCCACCGCCCTCTGAGGCAGAGTATTCACACACTGGATCACATAGTGCCCAGTTAAGTCAGGATGACCCTGTGGGCAGAGAGTGTGATATTGGGAAACTTGTAGAAAATCAACAGATCATTCTCATGTGCTGGGTGATAGATATTTACAGAGAAGCCACAGTAAAGACTGAAAATTGATTCTCAACCAGAACACCAATATAAATGTGAAATAAAAAGTACATTTTTTCATGCTTTAAAAAAGAAAAAGTTATATTTTAATCATTGACTTGCTTTGGTTTAACCTCACACCACTAATCAATCTGATTGAATTAGACAAAAGACTCTTTGTCTTACCTTCCTGTAGATACCAAAAATGGTTCCAATAGCTGACAGGCAATCAATGTTTGAAGAACCATCCAATGGGTCAAAGCACACTAGATATTTACCCTGGAACAGACAATTATACATTAAATTGCGATTGTTCTATGTAATCCTTCAAAGAAAACCTTCAGTCCTCTTCAGAAATGCCTCGTTCCCTCTTGTGTTCCCACGAGGGTGCCAACCTGATGACCCCGATGACGTACCTACCCTACCTTTCAGCACTCCAATCCCACTGCCAAAGTCAAGAGTGCCGACTTACTACAGGGATCGAAACATCAAGTCTTATTAGCTCTACCTACCGCTTAATTTAATGTTTATCAATTTTAAGTGCGTCGTGAGGCAGTCCTATACATGTAGAAGATGTACATTTATATTGTGTTATGATGACATAATGCTTCAGATGTGGCAGGTGGAACTAATAATTACTTAACGATGTCTTGCTGATTATTTTGGGTAATGATCCTACTCAGTGACACCGCAGAACAGCACAGCACAGAAACGGGCCCTTTGGCCCCACAATGTTTATGCTGAAAATGATACCAAATTAAACTAATCTCATCTGCCTGCACATGATCCATATCCCTCTATTCCTTGCACCTCCGCATGCCTATCTAAAAGCTTCTTAAACGGCTTTGGGGAACCGGCATGATGAGATCAAAGGAGGACCTGGCGCAGGGTAATTTTGTAACTTTATCGGCGCACTTTGTGGCGACTCTTTGTTTACCTTGGGTGTGCAAAACAAAGAATATCACTGTGATTTGTCACATGTGACAATAAAGTATCATTTGTTCATTCACAGTGGTATCTGTCTCCAACACCAGCTTTGGCCATGAGTATCAGGTCCCTACCATTGCCTGTGTAAACTACAGACAAAAAGGTTGTGTTAACAACAGTGAAGTGATGATACTCATAGGGTTTGTGAAGAAAGATGCCATGAAATTGAATAATCTCTCTGACAGGAATCCTTTCCCCTATTTGTAACCAGATGTCGCTCCACAGAGATCCCTGGGAACTACCTTCGGTGATGTTATCAATCCAGGCAAGACACAATCATTTTATTGAATTCAGGATGAAAGAAGTACAATATTCACCTCTTTCCAAACAATTTTCAGAACACTGGATAATGGTTGGAACAAAATAGTAGAAATATCAAAAGCAAAGTTATGATTTTAAAAATGCACAGAATGTAAGGAGTGTGAATCACACATCTAAAAATCACTTTGGGTAGTCAGGGAGTTTGTTAATGAGTAATTATAACTTCATAGTCTATTCAGTTATACTTTATTCAGCAAGGGATAACACTTCCTTTTTTTGATGCTGAAATTAATTTCAGTTTACTGATTACTGCCAATTGCAATGAAAAAGAGCTGCAAAACCATGCCACTTGTGAGGAAAACCACGAACCATTGATAACAGCTTCAGGACTTCAATGGTTCAATGGTCTTTTATGACTTCCAGAGAGAACAATGGCTGTCAGTGTACTCTGGAAATAAGGTCAGATATCCTCCATCGTAATGGTGAGTGTTCATTGTCTTTCTGATCTATCTTCAGGTTATGCAAGTTTGGATGGATGTTTTAGAATCTATTTTGACATTTTCTTTGTGAAACTCTTGTCTTCACCAAAATGCCCACATCCCATTCATCCTTCAAATGTTTGCTGTGATATAGAAATGGCCACCGGGTGGCGCCCGCAAAGGCCGCCTCACTAACTGTCTGTCTCAGCCCCGTCCATCTTTGTTGTTTTTTAGTATGTGTTAAATGTATGTTTTAGTGTCTTTAGCTTGTTTTATGTGGGGGATAGAGGGAGGGGGGGGGGGGGGGTTGGAGGAAACTTTTAAAAATCTCTAACCTCGACGGAGATGCAATTTTTTTCCGTATCGTATCTCCGACTGCACTGCGGCCTAAAATTGTGGAGCTGGCGGCCTCTGTTGGAGACCGACTTTGGGAGCTCCAACCGCGGGTGCCTGCGGATTTTAATATCGTGGAGCTCGTTAAGTCAGTTAGAGTCCGACTTTGGGAGCTCCAAGCCATAGGAACTTCGACCGCCCCGGACGCGGGAGCTTCGATCGCCGGCTGTGGAAGCTTCGATCACCCTGACTATGGATGGTGTGACTGCCCCCGACTGCGAGAGAATAAAGAGGAAGAAGTATAGACTTTATTGCCTTCCATCACAGTGAGGAATGTGGGGAATCCGCTGTGGTGGAAGTTTATGTTAACTTTTATGTAGTTGTGTGTCTTGTTGCTTTTTTTTAGTATGGCTGTATGGTAATTCGAGTTTCACTGCACCTTAATGGGTACACGTGACAATAAACTGACCTTTGAATTCAATCCATTTTATTTTGTTATGGGTTAATTATAATTAAGGTGCCCTCATAAACAGCACTTGCTGGGAGTGCACAATCCCAGACATAGGATTTAATTATGGATTACAGGCACCTTGTGATTTATGCGTGGGGATACATGCTTGAAAAATGACGTGTAATTCAAAAACGCGTGAATTAAACATATACATGACTTTGCTGTCAGCAGGCCATTTGAGCGCATTATTCCGAAAATACAAGTTTGTAAATCACACTTTGGTATTAAAGGAACAAACGATTTATTTCCAAAATACATAAATCGAACACGCTAAAAATGTGTGAAGATGCCTGTACGTGCTAAATCTTCACATTTTTTTGCTTCGGAAGACTAAGGTGTTCTCTTGCATTTCATGATCCTAGGTTTTAAGGAGATAATTTTTGCTCTGCCTTTTTATCAGCATGTACCTCTGTCACCTGCGCTTACACCATAATTTTCAACTAACTTTTCTGAAGGGTCGGCATGGATTTGGAGAGGACAGTAGTGTCACAGAGTCATACAGTGTGGAAACAGGCCCATCGGCCCAACTTGCCCACACCGACCAACATGTCCCATCTACACAAGTCCCACCTGTCTGCATTTGGCCCATATCCCTCTAAACCTTTCCCATCCATGTGTCTGTCTAAATGTTTCTTAAACCTTGCATTAGTACCTTCCTCAATTACCTCTTCCAGCAGCTTATTTCATATCATCCATCACCCTTTGTGTAAAAAGATCACCCTCAGGTTCCTATTACATCTTTTCCCCCCTCATCTTAAACCAATGTCCTCTGGTTTTCAATTTCCTACTCTGGGCAAGAGACTCTCATGATTTTGTACACCTCTATCAGATCACCCCTCATCCTCCTGCGCTCCAAGGAAAAGAGTCCTAGCCTGCACAATCTCTCCATACAGCTCAGCCCCTCATGTCCTGGCAAAATCCTCGTAAAACTTTTCTACACTATTCCATCTTGACATCTGTCCTATAACATGGTGCCCAAAACTGAAAATGATATTCTAAATGCAGCCTCACCAACATCTTATATAACTGCAACATGAGCTCCTAACTTCTATACTCAATACTCTGACTGATGAAGGCTAATGTGTCGAAAGCCTTTTTGACCACCCTATCTACCTGTGACACCACTTTCAATGAACTATGTACCTGCATTCCCAGATCCCTCTGCTCTACAACACACCCCACAGCCTTCCCATTCACTGTGTAGGTCCAGCCCATGTTAGTCTTCCCAAAACACAAATCCTCACATTTCTCTGTATTAAATTCCATCAACCATTCCTCAGCCCACCTGCCCAACCAATCAAGATCCTGCTCCAATTTTTGACAACCATCTTCACTATCTACCATTAGCAAAGTTGCTAATTATGCCATGTACGTTCTCATCCAAACAATTGATTTAAATGATAAACAGCAGTGGGTCCAGCACCGAACTCTGAGGCACACCACTAGTCACAGGTCCCCAGTTTGAAAATCAACTTTTCACCATCACCCTCTGCTTCCTTCCATGAAGTCAATTTTCTATCCATTAAGCTGACTCTCCTTGGATCCCATGTGCTCTAACCTTCCAGAGCAGCCTAACATGCGGAAACTTGTTGAATGCCTTGTTGTCATTGCATTACCCACCCATTACATTCAGTATACACTCACCCTCTTCTCAGGATCCACGATTATTGCTTCTTTGTTCTCCTCTGACACTAGAATACATGTACTGTAGGATGACTTTAGCATATTTATGATCAGATCATTGGACAAGACATCCAGTTTCTTGACTTCATCTCCAGTCACATTCACAGTCCCTGCAATCCCATACCTAAATAAAACAATTTGTGAAGGATCTTTAAGTATTTATCAAGCAGCATTCACTTAAATATAGCACACAACACGAAACAGTAACAATTTCGTTTTCTGAGCTGTTTTGAAACCTGACCACACAGCCCTTTTAAATGGTAAACACTTATGATTCAAAATCCTCTTATGTTACCTCTTGACATTCTCTCCAGAGTAAGAGTCCAATTGGCAAGAAGCCTGCAAGCCGGGAGGCTTCCACTGGTCTCCACAGTGAGACAATTCATTAATTTGCATAATGGTAAAAGCTTTGAATATTCCACACAAAGGTAGCCTTCCTTACTTAATGAGGGTTTTGCTGAGCGCTTTCCACATTTGTTTGCACATAACTTTTCTGAGCAGTAATTAAAGATTTCCAACCAAAAGTTTGTTGATTAAATGAATATAAACGTTTGGCCAGTGAGAATTCATTGGTGGGTGGTATTGGAAGAGAGTGGTGTAATATTGCTGCAACATTGAGCAGATGGAGGATAGCAACATTTCTGTTTTAGATTGCATTGAAAATATCTAAACATGTAATTTTTATCACGTTATATTCATGAGGTGATCTATCCGACAAACTACTGTGAACAATACCCTGTGACCTGCTTGTACCAGAGAATCCACCTTAATCATTTTGTATTCACTGCTTATGTTCCCTTTCTCTCTTTCCTATGCACTTCCCTATCTTCATTATTTTGTCCCTTTTTTATATTAGTATTGGTTTATAATTGTCATTATGTACCGAGATAAAATGAAAAACATTGCGTGCTATCCAGGCAAATCATACCATACCTGAGTACAATCAAAGCATGCATGGGTACAACAGGTAATGCAAAAATAGTAAGGAAAAACGCACCACATATATAACCATATATAACCATATAACAATTACAGCACGGAAACAGGCCATCTCGACCCTTCTAGTCCGTGCCGAACACGTATTCTCCCCTAGTCCCATATACCTGCGCTCAGACCATAACCCTCCATTCCTTTCCCGTCCATATAACTATCCAATTTATTTTTAAATGATAAAAACGAACCTGCCTCCACCACCTTCACTGGAAGCTCATTCCACACAGCCACCACTCTCTGAGTAAAGAAGTTCCCCCTCATGTTACCCCTAAACTTCTGTCCCTTAATTCTCAAGTCATGTCCCCTTGTTTGAATCTTCCCTACTCTCAGTGGGAAAAGCTTATCCACGTCAACTTTGTCTATCCCTCTCATTATTTTAAAGACCTCTATCAAGTCCCCCCTTAACCTTCTGCGCTCCAAAGAATAAAGCCCTAACTTGTTCAACCTTTCTCTGTAACTTAGTTGTTGAAACCCAGGCAACATTCTAGTAAATCTCCTCTGTACTCTCTCTATTTTGTTGACATCCTTCCTATAATTAGGCGACCAAAATTGTACACCATACTCCAGAATTGGCCTCACCAATGCATTGTACAATTTTAACATTACATCCCAACTTCTATACTCAATGCTCTGATTTATAAAAGCCAGCACACCAAAAGCTTTCTTTACCATCCTATCTACATGAGATTCCACTTTCAGGGAACTGTGCACAGTTATTCCAAGATCCCTCTGTTCACCTGCATTCTTCAATTCCCTACCATTTACCATGTACGTCCTATTTTGATTTGTCCTGCCAAGATGTAGCACCTCACACTTATCAGCATTAAACTCCATCTGCCATCTTTCAGCCCACTATTCCAACCGGCATAAATCTCTCTGTAGACTTTGAAAAGCTACTTCATTATCCACAGCCCCACCTATCTTAGTATCATCTGCATACTTACTAATCCAATTTACCACACCATCATCCAGAGCATTGATGTACATGACAAACAACAGTGGACCCAACACAGATCCCTGTGGCACCCCACTAGTCACTGGCCTCCAACCTGACAAAAAACCATCCACCGTTACTCTCTGGAATCTCCCATTCAGCCACTGTTGAATCCATCTTGCTACTCCACCATTAATACCCAACCATTGAACCTTCTTAACCAACCTTCCGTGAGGAACCTTGTCAAAGGCCTTACTGAAGTCCATATATACAACATCCACGGCTTTACCCTCATCAATTTCCCGAGTAACCTCTTCAAAAAATTCAAGAAGATTAGTCAAACATGACCTTCCAGGCACAAATCCATGTTGACTGTTCCTAATCAGCCCCTGTTTATCCAGATGCTTATATATATATTATCTCTTAGTATCCTTTCCATTAATTTGCCCACCACTGACGTCAAACTAACAGGTCTATAATTGCTAGGTTTACTCTTAGACCCCTTTTTAAACAATGGAACAACATGCGCAGTACGCCAATCCTCCGGCACTATTGCCGTTTCCAATGACATTTGAAATATTTCTGTCATAGCCCCTGCTATTTCTGCACTAACTTCCCTCAATGTCCTAGGGAATATCCTGTCCGGACCTGGAGACTTATCCACTTTTATATTTCTCAAAAGTGTCAGTACTTCCTCTTCTTTGAATCTCATAGTTTCCATAGCTCTCTTTTTCCGAACTAAGTGTCCAATTTCCCTTGAAAACCATGGCTCTTTCCAATTTTTACTATTTCCTTTCAACCGAACAGGGACATAAAGATTCTGTACTCTTAAAATTTCACCTTTAAATGTCCTCCATTTCTCTTCCACATCTTTCCCATAAAACAAACTGTCCCAATTTACTCCTTTTAAATCCTTTCGCATCTCCTCAAAGTTAGCATTTCTCCAATCAAAAATCTCAACCCTAGGTCCAGTTCTGACCCTCTCCATAATTATATTGAAACTAATGGTATTGTGATCACTGGTCCCGAACTGTTCCCCAACGCATACCTCTGCCACCTGACCCGTCTCATTTCCTAACAGGAGGTCCAGCACCGCCCCTTCTCTAGTAGGTACTTCTATGTATTGCTGCAAAAAACTATCCTGCACACATTTTACAAACTCCAACCCATCCAGCCCTTTTACAGAATGTGTTTCCCAGTCCATGTGTGGAAAATTGAAATCTCCCACAATCACTACCTTGTGCTTACTACTAATATCTGCAATCTCCTTACATATTTGCCCAGCGGTATGAACATTGACCTCCAATTTCAGGTAGTCCCTGCTTTCTCCTTCTTTCCCCTCCCCTTCCCAGCTCTCCCACAGCCCACTGTCTCCGCCACTTCCTTTCTTCTTCCCGCCCTCCCCCACCCCCACATCAGTCTGAAGAAGGGTCTCGACCCGAAACGTCGCCTATTTCCTTCGCTCCATAGATGCTGCCTCACCCGCTGAGTTTCTCCAGCTTTTTTGTCTTTCATCTTTTAACGGAATGTCATTCTGCTGAATTTCCCTGTATTTAATAGAAGAAAAAGCAAATAAAAACAAGGAGATCATCAAGTGCAATTGATCAACCTCCATTTTCAAGACCAGGTAGTATTGAAATATTCAGTGTACCAACTGATCAGTACAGGATTGCGAAGCATATCCTATGATGACCCATTATTATGCTTATATGTATACACGTGACAATAAACTAAACTAAGATATATGACAACATTATCTTCAGTCAGGCGAAGATATCAACAGAGAGCTCAATCAGGAGAAAGAAGTGGCAAATTTCTCAGAACAGGTAACTGTGGTCACTTGGGGTGTGCGTATTGTCAATGTAGCTGAAATCAGCTTTCCAGTCCACTATAATCTTCTGATTAAACCTAGGATCTTTCTGGTTTAGTTTAGTTTAGGTATACAGCAAGGATTCAGGCCCGTTGGCTTACTGGGTCCACACCAACCATAGATCACCCATTCACACTAGTTTTATGTTATCCCACTTTCTCATTCACTCCCTACACATTCGGGGGGGATTTACAGTGCCCAATTAACCTATAAAGAGGAAATTAGAGCACCTGGAGGAAACCCACGCGGTCACAGGGAGAATGTACAAACTCCACACAGACAACACCCAAGGTCAGGATCGAATCTGGTTTTTGGCGCTGTGAGGCAGCAGCTCCACCAGCTGTGCTGCTGTGTTGCCTTAGTTTAAGAACATAAGGATTAAATGCAGCAGTAGGCCACCTGACCCTTCAAGCCCGCTCTATCATTCATCAAAGTCATGGCAGATCTTTTACCGCAATGCCATCTTCCTACACTATCGCCAGATTTTTTAATCCCTTAATATACAGAAATTTGTGGATGCTCTGCTTTGAAAGAACTCAGTGACTGAGCCTCTCTACCCTCCATGTTAGTGAACCCCAAGGATTAATTACTGATAGAAGGAACATATATTGTCTATTTGAACATTTCACATGCGGCAAAATCCATCATTCCAGGAACCAGTCTTTGTGCATTTCTTTCCTGGCAACTTTGATATATTCAAGGTAAGGAGACCTAAACTTACACAATACTGAAGATGCGACCTCATCAAGGAAATAAGACATCTTTGTTTTTGTATTCAAGTCATTGAACCATAGAAATGTACAGTGTAGAAACAGGCCCTTCGGCTCAACTTGTCCTTGCTGACCAGGATGCCTCATCTAAGCTTGTCCCATTTGTCCACGTTTGGCCCATATCTCACTATTTTTTTCTGATCTATGTACCTGCCAAAATGTGTTTTAAATGCTGTTATTGTACCTGCCTCAATTACTTCCTCTGGTAGATTGTTCCATACACCATCCAGGCACACCCACCACCCTTTGTGTGAAAAGGTTGCCCCTCAGGTTCACTTAAATCTAACCCCTCTTACCTGTTAAACCTATATCTTCTGGTTCTTGATTCCCCTACCATGGAAAAGAGACTCCGTGCATTGAGCTGTCCCCTCATGATATTATACACCTCTATATCACCCCTCAACCTCATGCATGCTAAGAATTGTCTTTGCCTGCCCAGGACTTTGAGTCCAGGGAACATCCTTGTAAATCTTCTCTGCACTCTTTCCAGCTTAATAGCATCTTTCCTTTACCATGGTTACCAAAACTGAACATTACTCCAAGTGCAGCCTTACCAGCATCTTGTACAACTGTAACAAACATCACAACTTCCATACTCACTTCCCTTACTGATGAAGACCAATGTATCCAAAGCCTTCTTCACCACCTTCTTTGGGGAACTAGGTAAATGTACTGAGATCGTTCTGGTCAACAACACCTTCCAGATCCCTGCCTTTCATTGTGAAGGTCCTACTCTGGTTTGACTTCCCAAAATGCAACACCTCACACTAATCTGTACTTCTTAATGTTTTAATGTTTTATGTTTTATTCTTAATGGTTTACTGTATGTCGTGTTGTTACTTGCGAGTGGACCACCAAGGCAAATTCCTTGTATGTGTAGATACTTGGCCAATAAACGTATTCATTTATCCATTCATTCATAAACTCCATTAGCCACTCCTCAGGCCACTTACCCAGCTGATCAAGATCCTGCTGTAATTCTTGAAAACCATCTTTACTGTCTACAGTACCACGTATTTTAGTGTCATCTGTAAGCTTACTAATCATGCCTTGTACAAAGCTTACTAATTATGCTTTGTACATTTTCATCCAAATTATTGATAAAGATGATAAACAGCAATGGGCACAACTGATCCCTGAGGAACACTGGCCTTCATTCTGAAAAACAACCTTCCACCACCACCCTCTGCTTCCAACCACTCAGTCCAAAGATTCATATTGGACTTTGAAATTAAAACAAAATGCTGCAAAATGCTGGAAGTCTGAATTGAAGGAAAAAATTGGAAATACTTAGCAGGTGAGGAATTTCTTGTGGAGAAACGACTTTAACATCTCTGGTCATGGAGCTGAAATCTAAATTTTACTTCGGAGTCACGTGAGTGACTACGTGAAGAAGACCCGTCAGGGCGCATGCGCGTCATTTACGTCGGTCGCATTGGCGCAGACAGGCTGGGAGGAACAGAGTCCTCCAGCGGTAAGTTTGAAAAATCCTGCAGGTAAGTTTAAACTTACTTTTCAGGTTGTCCATTGCAGGAATCATTTTCCCAGGTTGCTGCTGGACATGGAAAAATTCAGCAAAACCCAGTGGACCGCGGAGAAATTGTGGACCGCGGGGTTGTCGGCTTCGGACCGCGGGAGTGCATTAGCAGGCTGCCGGTGGGTTTTGCTGGTTGAGTCGTGGACAGAACGGTCCGCGACTCCCGAGGTTTAATTCGGGCCGCGGTTTTTTGTAGACCGCGGGTTAAGCAAGCGACGGTCACGATAGAGGTGGCTGTTGGGCTTGCTGTTTCGAGTCACTGACAGGCAGGTCAGCGACTCCAGAGAAATGTTTTAAATAGGGGCCGCGGGGTTCCTCTAGACCGCGGGGATACCGGCTACGGTCCGCGGTAAAGTGAGGAGCCGGTGGCCGTCGGACTTCTTGAGAGAGTCGCTGACAGTAAGGTCAGCGACTCCCGAGGGGGGGTGCAGACTGAGCGTGGTCGTCGGGTTACTACCCAGCTCATTGAGGAAGGACCTGACTTTGGCAGCCCATATATGTTTGAAATATGTGGAGCCTGGCCAGGAGTATCCCCTCTGTTATATGTGTATGTCCTCAGTGGAGAGGAGTAAGGCTCAGGGCTGCTTATCAATTCCTCAGTGGAGAGGAGTACAAGGGGTCAGTGTGTGGCTGACTCCAACCCCAACTCAGGAAGAGAGGTTAGTGGTTTATCACCCTTATGTGTTGAGGTGAAAAAGTAGCAATTTCTGCTAATTCTGAGGAGGTTCTTCTTCTTCTTGTAGGATTCCGGCAGTGTAGACGCTGCTAAGCGTATTACTGCCCTCCACAGGTCAAAGTTTGAACTAAATTCTTATATACAGTCCTGTAACTTGCAGGAATTGAAGAACAGCCCTGGATATCAGTTGATGTTTCTCATTGTGTCCAAACAAAGATAAAACAGAAAAAGCCTCCACTCCAAGTCCTGTCAGTCTAACAAATAATACTTTTCTTTCTACCCTATACTTTTTACATTCTAGGAAAACATGCTTAACTGTCTCATTACTCCCACATTCACACAAGCCAGAAACATGTTTCCCTACAATGCACAAATAGTAATTTAACCCACAGTGTCCCAACCTCAATCTACACAGTTTAACTGAGTCCCTACGGGACAGAGATGTACAGAAACATATTTTCCTAACTTCAGATTGTATAGAAAAGTAGTGTCTACCCCTGACTTCCATTTCCCATCCTCTCTGCCATTCTTTTGTTAAGCCCTCTTTAATTATTTCTCTCAGTTCCACTCTCCCCAATGATACATGGATATCTATTTCTCTTCTTAAACTCTCCTTTGCTATGAGGTCCACCTGCTCATTCCCCCTCACCCCAGCATGCCCGGGAACCCAGCAAAAAGTGATGTTACACGCAAACCCAATTCTAGAAAACACACTCAAGATTTCATTTAGAATGTCAGGACGAGCTTTAGATTTCCCTACTCTTAAAGTTTCAAGAGCAGCTGCAGAATCAGAACAGATAATGACTTCTCTAAAACTGGCTTCCTCAATCCACCATAGAGCCCATTGAATTGCCATTAATTCAGTCGTGAGAACAGAACTTCCATCAGAAATGCGCCGGCCAATCTTCAACCCAAGCTGCTCCACATACACTCCAAACCCAGCTCTCCCACTAACTGGATCTTTAGATCCATCTGTAAAAACAATCAAAGTACTCTCACTGATTGAATTAAGATATTCCACTATTCTTGGAGTCACCTCGCGCTTATCTTTTTCCTGAAGAAAAGCAAGCTCAATAAACAGTTCAGGAAGAACCCAATAGGGCACAGGTAGCCTTATTGTATGCTCTATAATACCCCCTTGTTCCAAACCCAGCTTCCTATTCTGAGGAGGTTTCAGGTTGCCCTCCAAATTAAAGACGAACGCAATTTTGAGAAGCGTTCAAAAGGGTAGACATTATCGTTACCACTTGGTCACATTGTGACTATTATACTGAGATAGATGATTATCATTTATTCAATTAAGGAGATGGGAAGTCTTGTAAAGCCGTATTATCAGTCACCTGTGGGAGTTACACCAGGTGGCGTCATAGTAATTGCTACTCATTAAAAGGGACTGTGCACGGTTTCTTCCCCAAGACGCCGGTTTACTCATACTAAAAGTAAATAAATCCCAGGTTTAACTGGGATGGGCGTCTTCATTCACATAAATGTCTTTGGCTATGACAAATAATTGTTAAGTGTGTTCCAGCATTTCCCACTATGTCTGATGTACGGGGGCCAGGGGTGCTCCAATTCTTCCCTATAGACGGAGTTGGCATCGGGAAGGAGCACGATTTGGAGTCGCTAGCACGTGCAGCCTGTTTGGGGAAGGAGGATACCAACAGAGTATCGAATTGCATGGCTAGTCCTGGCGGCTGCTGTAGGCAGCGACCTGATAACCCCAACTCAGAGTGAGTGCCAAGCCAGGGGTATCAATGTCAGACAACATTGCGTCTTGTTGCAATTCAAGAACGCTCCATCGTTCAATTCAATTTTATTTGTCTTTTGGACAAATTTGTCATTTGGACCCCTTGAGGTCCAAACGAAATGTCGTTTCTGCAGCCATACAATACAAAACGAAGAAGACCCGAGACACAATCACAATCGTAAGGCATGGAAGGCAGCAACACCTACTAAAGGGTTGCAAAGGTCCCCCCACTCAAGGGTCGGAGTGGTGCAGAGAGTGCTATAGGAGGATGCACATGTGCCTGAAGCAACACCTGTTTGTAGGGTTGCCATTCCTCCCACTTGGTGCACCACAGTGGTCGAGATAGTACTAAAATACATGCACACATGCCTAAGGTGACGCTTAGTAAAGGGTTGCCAAAAATTTCTCCCACTCAAATGGCGGAGTGGTCGAGAGAGTGCTACAGGAGTATGCACATGGGCCTGAAGCAACACCTGTTTGCAGGGTTGCCATGACTCCCACTCGGTTTCTCCGTAGTGGTCGAGATGGTACTAAAATACATGCACACAGGCCTAGGGCAGCTTCTGTTGCAGGTTGCATAAGTCCTCCCACGTGGATGTATAGGGGATGAAGATGGAGCCACACACATATGTGATAAGATTGTGGGGAATGGAGTCGAACAACATGCTTGGTACAGAGGCATGTACAAGCAAATGGAGGAGATGGATGGTGATACCTGCTTCAGCTTCGATAAGTCCCACTCTAAAAGAGTGTCTAAGGTTAGTATGGATTAACTCCAAACAGGAATCCAAACATGGCTATGTGCCGGGATCCCATGCTGAATGCATGAGGGTAAGCAGTGGGCGTTTGCCTCTAAAATTGCTGCTCAGTCGCTGATTGCTGATCCATCCAGAGAAATCCAAATTAACACCTGACTATTTGGGTCACAATTGATTCAATTAAGTGACTCTGCCCAGGGAAAAAAGGGTAGAGCTAATTGACAGCTGTATCAAGCTAATTGAGGCATTAAGGATACATTCGGGTCATTATAATAGACCTATGCAGTTATCAGTAAACGCTATTCTGATTTGCAATGGTGGATTCACCATGTGTCCAGGAGTTATAGCAAGGTAATGCTTGACCAGCCTTCCATGATTTTGCAGATGAATGTCAGTGCACTCGGGTGGTGAGTCACGGATACGAGTTTCAGCTGTTGAGGCAGATGGACTGAGCAAGAGGCATCGCTTCTGCAGACATGGGCAATTAACTATTAAGAGGTTTTTATGGACAAGGCTTATTGCTCTAACAAATGTAATCTGCATGTTCAGTTTCAGATTGACAATACTACGCAAGTGGCATATATATTAATCACATCGGTGGAATCAAGTCGGTACTTTGTGGCAGATTGGCTAATCAAATTTGGGCCTGGTGCATTGGAAAAGATATTTCAGCTATTTATCTACCAGGTAGATTCTACATAGTAGCAGACGCCAAGTCACAAACATTCCATGACAACATAGATTGAATGTTCAACAAGGAGGTGTTCAATAATATAGTACTTGTATATGAATGCCAGATATCGATTTGTTTTGCATCAAGGTCAACCATCAGATGCCTAAATAGGTTTCATGAGAACCAGACCAGGTGGCAGTTGCAATTAATACTTTGACATTGAGGTGGTATATATATTACTTTTTTTTCCTACCATTTTGCCTAATAGGTCGGAGTCTGCAAGAAATCAAGCAGGATGCCGCTTTGGGGGTGCTTGTAATAACTAATTGGCCAAATCAAGCATGGTTCCCTTTGATGTTACAGTTAGGGATCCAACCTCTTTTTGGTGGTTCCCAAGCGTAGGAATTGACTGGAGCATCCGCTAACATGGGAAAGTCATCTGTTATGTGATTGTATTGACTTGTTAATTTGCAGGTTTTTAAGAAGGCCACACCTGGAGCAAGGACTGTCTGGGTTTATGGTGGACATGCTCACTGTAGCATGGAGAAAGAGTACTCAAAAGGGGTATATTACTTATGTAAAAAAATGGGAGCAATATTGTGTACAAAATAATATTGACTATAATACTACAGGTATTGTGGATATTTTAGAGTTCCTGTTGACCCTCTATGATGATGAGGGGCTCAGTTATAGCACCATTAATACAGCTTTAAGTGCTTTGTCATCCTGTGGGTTGGATGGGGTCAGGAAAGATCCTATTGAGTTTCATCATATCATAGCTGGATTGATGAAAGGAATTTCAACTCTAAACCTCCTAAACCCAGGTATATGGCGATCTGGGATGTAAGTGAGGTCCGCAAGATGTTTCGACAGTAGGTTCCTGGCATGTCTCTGAATTTGCCAAACTAATCATGAAAATGGTTATGCTCTTGGCTTTGGTTCAGCATAGCAAGTGCAGATTTTGAAAAAAACTTCTAGACAGGATGGAAGTTGCTGAAGAGAATGTTATGTTATATAACTGCGTACTGCTTAAGCAGAGCAGGCCAGGTGTCACAGGTTTGTTAAAATTGTGTTTCAGCATAACCTACTGATCCATGTTTATGTGTAATGGCACATTTATTTTCATTATATTAAAGCTATAAAGATCTTAAGGAATGTGGAAACAGCATTGTTTATCAGTTACATGAAGCCACACAGGAGAGTGTCAGTGCAGACTATCTCAAGGTGGTTTAAAGAAAATGTTGATTAAGGCAGGTATTAACACTGAAGTGTATATATCCATTTCCCACTAGAGCAGCAGCAATGTCGTCGGCTAGGACGAAGGATGTTCACAGCGGCCATATTTTATAGGTGCCAGGTGGTCAAATGAATTATTTTGATTTTTTTTTTTACCATTGGCCTATCGCCGATCGGAGAGAGGCTGTTTGCAAATTCAGTATTAAGTCCTGTTTAGTTCCTCTGGGATAGACGGGTTACTGTTTGTTTTGATTATTCAAATCAATTGTTATTGCATGATATTACCATTTCATGTTTAACGCATTATTGATTGTTTCTCATCGAAAGTCAATCAATGCAGTGAGGCCGGGATTTGGATCTGCGGCATAAAATCACAGAGCTTTGAAATCTTCACGTAGTCACTCACGTGACTCCGAAGTAAAATAGTAAGATTAAACGAGAACTTACCAGTTTGATCTTTATTTTATGAGGAGTTACGTTGGTGATTACGTGCCCGCCACGCCCAACCCTCTCTCATAAAAAAGATCATATGGTAGTTCTCATGTTGCTCATCTTAATATGATACTTCAATTATTGTGTTCTCTGTGATTTCATTCCGCTGCTTTGAAGATTGACGCGCATGCGCCCTGACGGGTCTTCTTCACGTAATCACCAACGTAACTCCTCATAAAATAAAGATCAAACTTCAAACTGGTAAATTCTCGTTTAATCTTACTATTATTTTCCCCTCAGCAAAGACACTGTCTGGCATGCTATGTTCATCTTATTTATCAGTTTATAAGACATAGGAGCAGAATTAGGCCATTTGACCCATCGAGTCAGCTCTGCCATTCAATCATGGCTGATCTATCTTTCCCTCTCAACTCCAATCTCCTGTCTTCTCCCTATAACCTTTCATGCCCTTACTAATCAAGAGCCTATCAATCTCTGCTTTAAAAATACACAAAGACTTGGCCTTCACAGCCATCTGTGGCAATGAATTCCACACATTCATTACCCTCTGGCTAAAGAAATTCCTCCTCATCTGCTTTTGTCCTGAAAAGTATGACCTTTTGTTCTGAGGCTGTACCCTTTGATCCTAGACTCTTCCATGTGGAAGCATCTCCACATCCATTCGATCTGGGCGTTACATTATTCGGTAAGTTTCACTGAGATCCCACTTCATCCTTCCAAAGTCCAGCTTGTACAGGCCCAGAGCCGTCAAACGCTCATCACACATTAACCCAATCATCCCTGAGATCATTCTCCTAAACCTCTTCTGGGCACCTTCCAGCGCCTCCGATTATTTTAATCTTCTCTCCATTTAGAATATAGTCAACACCTTTATTCCTACTACCAAAATGCATGACTGCACACTTTGCTATGCTGTATTTCATCTGCCACAGCTTTGCCCACTCTCCCAAACTGCTCAAGTGCTTTTGCAGACTCCCTGCTTCCACTACCCTATCTTCGTATCATCTTCAAACTTGGCCACAAAGCCATCAATTCCATCATCCAAATCATTAATATACAATGTGAATAGCGGACCTTACAAGGACCCATGTGGAACACCACTAATTACTGGCAGCCGACCAGAACACCCCCCCCCGCCACCACTTTATTTGCACTCTTTGATTTCTGCCATCCAATACTAGTTAATGATGGAAATTTTGCCTTCCGAGTTCAAATGGAGCAATAATTATATCAGGCCAAATACATAAAAGAAAACCTATTCTAATTCCAAGAATTTCCCTTGTGGCAAAACTACAGATTCTAATGTTCATTGGCACCATCTACTGGATGGTTAAACACCTTGCTGGGTGGAAATTTCATAATTTTACTGGTTGTTCCTTTGTTCATTTGTCAGTTTATTTCTGGCATCTATTTTATTCATGATTTGTCTTATTGCCACTGACTGTATCATAGCTTTTATACAACAAGACGTTGAAATACGAGTTGAAAGTTGCTCATTGACAAAGAAAGGATAAAAGAACAAAAATATGTCATCAAATGGATATTTCAATATTCAATGTTGTGCAGTGCAGTAAATATATTGGTGAATTTAATTATGAATTAATCTTTTTCTGCAAAATAGAATCAATTGTAAGATATTGCTGTCAGAGTTAACCAGTTCAGTACCTTCAACATTCCTATCTCTTTACAAGGAAGTAAAACGTTTGAGTCCTTGAAGAGGAAAAATGAAAATAAGGAAGATTTTTAAAGGTAGATTTTAAAAGGTGATAGAGGCAGATGCAAAGGGTAATAGGAAGCTGATAAATTCAGGGTGGATTAGCAACAGTTGTGACTGTGATAGAATTCCAGAGGACAGGACACAGTGCAAGACAGAATGAGTGGACACGAGGAGTTATTTGGTTTCAGTGAAGAGTTGGATGCTGGTGTGGGTGAGATTTTACTGGACTGGCTTTTTGGGGTAGATTAGAGCAAACCTACAATTGTGGAAATGGGACCAATTGGACTAGGGCTAATAGGACATATGGTGGAAGTGGAGCTTGATGTGCAAAGCGATGACGGAGATATGAAATTTTGCGCAGAAGACTTGAGCCTGTGAACTCGGAGTAAAGTGGAGGTTCAAAGTGAGGGAAGAACTGGAGAATAAACTTAGCGTGAAAGTGAAGAAGAGCATTGGAAAAGTTGGTCCACAAGATTACAGAGGTGATGAAAGTATAGATTAGATTTAGCAATAGTGAAGGAGATATACAATGTACGCAGTCTTTCAAGAAGGAGTATGTAGTAGCCTTATAAGAGATCTTAGTGGGGGAATTTAGTATGTGAGGCATTGAAGGACTTCAGTGCAATTATTAGAAATGGGGTGGTTAAAACAGGTGAATTGCTAGAATATTTAGGACTGAACAATAATCAGTTTTCATTAGGTGCCATTTTTTTTACTGGTTGCTGACTGGTGATAGAAAAGCAAAATGTTGCAGATGCTGGAGATCAGAAATTAAAACAAAACATTTGATAGCCGCATCCCTGGGAAAAAAAATTATGATAATGTTTCAGGTTCAAATTTTTGGTCATGAATTGGGAAGAAGCAAAAGTGTTTTTTTTGGCACCTAATCTGAGAGGCAGTTGAGAGCCTGTAAATTCTGGGCTTCAAAGAGACAATGAATTTACTGAGAGCTTGAGGAGACAGCTGCAAATCAAATGACCACACAAGACAGATCCACATACCTCAAATATGGCAACAGAAATTGAGCTGATGCCCTTTATATTTATTACCTGAGGAAAGAATGCAATGTGTGAGAACAATTAGGGATATTCTCTGCTTCATGTCCAGCACAAGTAGAACACCCTCAATGCAACTACTTAAACTGGCATAAACTGTACTGAGAATATGATTTAATTATGTTTTATTAAAAATATTTTTTTACTATAATTTTGAATATTTAAATATATAGAATATTTATTCACACCTAATCAATGACTTTTGTAAAAACAATACTAATTGCAAGGTTGCAATTGTAAGAATGGAAAAATACACAATCTCTCCAGTCTTCAGGTTTACAGTCTCAACCAAGAGTAAAAACTGCTGATGTAGCTCACTGTACTTTGAAACGCTTAGAATCAGCTCGAAGTCCAATGTTACTGTTCACTGGGCTGTTCATACAGATGTTGCAATATTAGGACAGCTTCCTCAGCAGAACCTTGGGAATGACAAGGGAGGAATGGGAATATCAGCCAGGGCTCCCACTCCTGACTACATGTTTGACGCTCGGGTGAACCTCGTAGAGCTGCACAGACTGTAGATCCATTCATCCTGGATTCAAAGATGTTTTATTTAACACAACCACAGCTTTCAGTAGCAGGAAGCATACCATTGTATAGAAATTCACAGTAAATAGGCTTACTTAAACATTGAAGATAACCTAAAAAACATTAGTATATGAATAGGAAAAGCTGTTAAAATTATTTCTCTCTGCAGGCAGATTTTAATATACATTTTTTCCTTTAAGCATGATTAAACAAATTGCATGCAATTGCTTACTTTGCAACACATTGCATTTGTGGAGCGTAAGCTAAACTAATACCAAGGACTCACAAGTGGACAAGGCCAGCCTTCCTCACGGCGCAGGAGATGGCCTTGATTGCCGTCAGCAGAGAATTCAGAAGCTGCGTGAATTCTCCCGTCCCTTTTGCTTTCCTTCCCTGTTCCATGACAAATCGAGTCATTGTTTCGACATCGATGTCAAAAGGCATCTGGTCCGACATTGTGGCTGTATTCCTTTCTCCTCCACAGTTGCAGGAGTAGTAAAGCAGAGTTGAGGTATCTAAGTGGAGTGTCTATTTAAAGTACACTCGGTGGGCCAAGTAAATGGAACAGCTGTTTGAAATGTTCAAGACTGAAGTCAGTCAGATGTCGGGAACAAGCATGCTATTTAGACAGACATGGCGCGCGCAAATGATTGACAAAAGAGAAAGGTTTTAGACATTGTCAAATTTGATATTGATTTGGGATCTTTCACTGAAATTCAGTATTGTTCATTATGTAGATGTTGAATTTACAAGTGTGCATAACATATCTTTGTTTTGATGTGCGGCAAGAGTTAACGTGAGCTTTAATATAAGCTTTATATTAAAATGAGCTTTAATATAAGGTACTTTGAGCAGAACAATTCCAAGTCAGAAGATGTAGCTGCTCCAGGGGTGAGATCATTGAAAGACTACAACTTATGGTCTGCTTTGAAAGGCCATGATCTTTTTTACTGTGTCATGAGTGCAGAAGTTAACCTGGCATTTGAAAGGAAATCATCTTGAGTGAAAATGCCAGAGTTCTACAGTGACAGACTGGAAAACCTTTCACTGTAACTGTATCTGGGGAAAATATTTAGGTAAGTGATATGCAATCACCATAGAGAGCTACCGAAGAACCCAGGCTGAAACCTGTATGGGAGCCGGAAAGTAGAGTGTTCTCCCACCTCCCTCTGGGGAGTGGATCAGTGGCCACTGTAGGTGGAGCCCAATGTGTGAGCAGTGGCTTCAGATCAAACTCCACTCCCACAACACAGCCAAGCGCCATCTCCTATCATCCATGGGCTTCCTGGATATTGGACCATGTGCAAGAAAACACCTCCAGGAGATATTACACCTTCTCATTTTGTGCATTCAATTATTTGACCTTGGATTTCCATTTTACTATGGCAGTAACAGATATCTTCTCAGTGAATGTCATTTACCTGAGGTAATGTTCCTATCCTGTGGGGAACAATGAATATATACAGTAGTTATAACAACTGTCAGCAACCATCAAATAGTATATGTAGCTAGGAACAAAGAACTGCAGATGCTGGCTTATACCAAAGATAGAAACAGAGTTCTAGAGTAACTCAGCGGGTCAGGCAGCATCTCTGAGGTAAAAAAGGATGGGTGGGTGTTTCGAGTTGGGACCCTTCTTCAGACCTTTTTCTCTAGAGATGCTGCCTGACCTGCTGAGTTAGTCCAGTTCTATATGTAGAAAAAGTGCACGGTCCGCAGTGAGGGAGGCTGGAAGATCAAGCATACACTAGTTTATGGGAGGGCTTTTCAATAGTCTGATAACAGCAAGGAAGAAGCTGTTTCTAGTTCTGGTGATACGTTCTTTCAAGCTCTTGTTTCTTCTGCCTGACAGGAGAGTGGAGAAGAGGAAAAATTTAAGGGTGAAAATAGTTCTTGATTATGTTGGCTGCTTTCCCGAGGCAATATTAAGTGTAGATTCCTTGTAGCCTCGGCATGATCTCCAAGAATGCTGGGAACAGTCAGCAGGTCAGGCAGCACTTGTGGTGTGAGATAAAGGAAAGGGTCTTTGACCTGAAATATTGGACGTTTTGCCCCAACACAGATGTTACCTGACTTGCTGAGTACTGCCAGATCTTTGTTTTTATTTCAAATTTCCAGTATCTGCAGTTTTGTGGTGATCATAATTTATGACCCTCACAGAGAGTGGTGAGTCTGTGGAATTCTCTGCCTCAGCGGGTGGTGGAGGCAGGTTCTCTGGATGCTTTCAAGAGAGAGCTAGATAAGGCTCTTAAAAATAGCGGAGTCAGGGGATATGGGGAGAAGGCAGGAACGGGGTGCTGATTGGGGATGATCAGCCATGATCACATTGAATGGCGGTGCTGGCTCATAGGGCCGAATGGCCTACTCCTGCACCTATTGTCTAATGTCTATTGACCCAACAAATTCCACAGTATGCACGTACCAAAACGTACTGAGGCGCTTATAAAAAGTTTGTAACTGCTGGAAGTTAACATGCATCTTACAGTGTTGGAATATTGAACAGTAAACTTAAAATTTTACTTCGGAGTCACTTTAGTGATTCTGTGAAGAAGACCCGTCAGGGCGCATGCGCTTCATTACGTCGGTCGCATTGGCGCACGGACCAGCGGGAGGACGGAGCTCCTCCTGTGGTAAGTACTTTTAGAGCATTTTAAAGAGTTTTAAAGCTCCAGCTAAGTGGGAAACTTAGCTGGAGTAAAAAGTTCCTTTACTGTGGTGCTGTGCTCTGTGTTTTTCTTACAGGCAGCACCATGGTGAAGACGCGCAGGGGGAGGAGAGAGCTCCTCCTGTGGTAAGTACTTTTACAGTACTTTTATAGTTTAAAGCTCCAGCTAAGTGGGAAACTTAGCTGGAGTGAAAAGTTCCTTTATTGTGGTGCTCTGTGTTTTTCTTATAGGCAGCACTATGGTGAAGACGAGCAGGGGGTGTTAGGGCAGCCGCAGGTAAAGCATAGGAGAGCCGCGGGAATGCGGTCTGTCAGCGGCTGCCTCGTACCCCTGCACAGTCGCTGACCGGGAGCGGGGCAACTTCAGACTGAGTGCTAAAAAGCACCAAAGCCAACGCCAGTCGGGTGTAAGGCACGGGGAAGTCTGGGAGGCCACTGAGTCGGGCCACAACGAGCCTGTACGGGGCTGGAGATGTTTTTAAACGGTTCTCCCAAATGGAGCACCTCATCCAGAGGTTGCTCCAGAAACGCACACTCCGGGGAGGAGTCGTGTGGGCGGTAGGCTGCAGAAAGGCCACGGCGGCAGCACCTGGTAGAGGGCTGCTTAAAGCACCCTCATGCATGAGGTGAGTGCAGAGGGTCAGCTAAGTTCTGACCCCGACTCTGACGGAGACTTGGAAATTAGCGAAGAACGGCCGTTGTCAGACGTCCATTCTCTGGCACCACGATTCGCTGTCCCGTCAGAGTATGGAGTGCCACTGGGAGAAGAGCTGGCCTCCACGATAGGGTCAGCTCAGTTCTGACCCGACTCTGATGGAGACTTTGTTGAATAGCGAAGAACGGCCGTTGTCAGAGGTCCATTGTCTGGCAGCACGATTCGCTGTCCCGTCAGAGTATGGAATGCCACTGGGAAAGCAAAGACGGCCGTTGTCAGAGTTCCCATCTCTGGCAGTACGATTCGCTGTCCAGTCAGAGTCTGGAATCACCAAGAGACGGAGTAACTGCGAGTTGCTGAAGGTGCCAGCAGTGAACCGGGTGATATGGAGCCAGATGGGCGTGGGCGTGCAGTGCCCAGGAGATGAAGCTGCAGAGAATCCTGAAATTACTTGGCTCAGGAATCACGGCGTTCGCGAGAACGGTGGATGGAGGGCATGTGTCGGAGACGCAGTAAGAGGTACTAGGGTTGCTTTGTAGCACCCATTTTTGAGATAAATTGTCTCAGGGAAAGTGCCATTCGGCCCACCATTAATTCGAAGATTGCAGTATTTTTCCAGCCCAGCAACATACAGACGGCCAACCTACTCTTCGGAGAGGACCTCGTCAAGAGTGTCAAGGACATGGATGACGAGGCAAAGACGGTGGGCTTGATCAAGCCACCGGCAGTCGGCAAGTTTCCAAAAAAGAAAGTACCCCGACAAACGAACCGGGAACATGGTCAAACATTGGCTTTCCCGCCAAGGAGCTGGGGACAACGTCATCCACCAGGTACCGAGGAGGTAGGTGGGCCTGGTTCTCAGGTGCACATATCAAATGTGACACAACTTAAATCTGGGGTACATTATATCTGTTTCTGGGATGAATGGAAGCAAATTACCTTAACTCTGTTTATACAGAGTGTTATTCAAAGGTTTCGAATGGATTTCAATCCAAATTGTGATTTGCACATTCAACATGTTCTTGGGAGAACTATTCAGTTTTCATTAACAGAACAGATGGATGTTCAGACTGCGCTTGCAAGCTTATGTGATAAAGGTGTAATGGTAAAGTTGGTTCACCAGCCCCATCAATTTGTGTCTAATATTTTCCCAGGCCAAAAAAGGATGGGGGATATAGTATAGACATTGTAAGATGGAATTGTCACTGCCAAGCAACTGGGTCAAGAGGATGCTATATGGGGACTATAGAGCTTAATGATGCACATTACTCAATGTGTGTTTATTTGCAGAATAAGGATATTTGAAATTCACCTGGATGGATCAACTATGGCAACAAAATTGTTAAAACCTATAATAGGCATGCTGAGAGGCCAGGGTCAGGTGCTCATGGCTTATCTCGATGATATCTTGATTACAGGGGTAGCCAAGAGAACAGCTGAAGTAACCGGTGATAGTTGTTAAATCCAATTTTCAAAGATTGGGCATTATCTATCCAGAGGAATCCAAATTAACACCTGACTATTTGGGTCACAATTGATTCAATTAAGTGACTCTGCCCAGGGAAAAAAGGGTAGAGCTAATTGACAGGTGTATCAAGCTAATTGAGGCATTAAGGATACATTCGGGTCATTATAATAGACCTATGCAGTTATCAGTAAAGGCTATTTCTGATTTGCAATGGTGGATTCACCATGTGTCCAGAAGTTATAGCAAGGTAATGCTTGACCAGCCTTTCCATGATTTTGCAGATGAATGTCAGTGCACTCGGGTGGGGTGTCACGGATACGAGTTTCAGCTGTTGAGGCAGATGGACTGAGCAAGAGGCATCGCTTCTGCAGACATGGGCAATTAACTATTAAGAGGTTTTTATGGACAAGGCTTATTGCTCTAACAAATGTAATCTGCATGTTCAGTTTCAGATTGACAATACTACGCAAGTGGCATATATATTAATCACATCGGTGGAATCAAGTCGGTAATTTGTGACAGATTGGCTAATTTGGGCCTAGTGCATTGAAAAAGCTATTTCAGCTATTTATCTACCAGGTAGATTCTACATAGTAGCAGACGCCAAGTCACGAACGTTCCATGACAACATAGATTGGATGTTGAACCAGGAGGTGTTCAATAATATAGTACTTATATATGAATGCCAGATATTGATTTGTTTTGCATCAAGGTTCAACCATCAGCTTCCTAAATAGGTTTCATGGGAACTAGACCAGGTGGCAGTTGCAATTGATACTTTGATGTTACATTGGGGTGGTATGTTTTATATATTTTCCTACCATTTTGCCTAATAGGTCGGAGTCTGCAAGAAATCAAGCAGGATGCTGCTTTGGGGGTGCTTGTAATAACTAATTGGCCGAATCAAGCATGGTTCCCTTTGATGTTACAGTTAGGGATCCAACCTCTTTTTGGTGGTTCCCAAGCGTAGGAATTGACTGGAGCATCCGCTAACACGGGAAAGTCATCTGTTATGTGATAGTATTGACTTGTTAATTTGCAGGTTTTAAGAAGGTCATACCTGGAGCAAGGACTGTCAGGGTGAACGGCGGACATGCTCACTGTAGCCTGGAGAAAGAGTACTCAAAAGGGGTATATTACTTATGTAAAAAAAATGGGAGCAATATTGTGTACAAAATAATATTGACTATAGTACTGCAGGTATTGTGGATATTTTAGAGTTCCTGTTGACTACGATGATGAGGGGCTCAGTTATAGCACCATTAATACAGCTTTAAGTGCTTTGTCCTCGTATGGTTTTGATGGGGTCAGGAAAGATCTTATTGGGTTTCATCATATCATAGCTGGATTGATGAAAGGAATTTCAACTCTAAACCTCCTAAACCCAGGTATATGACAATCTGGGATGTAAGTGTTGTCCTCAAGATGCTTCGACAGTAGGTTCCTGTCATGTCTCTGAATTTGCCAAACTAATCATGAAAGTGGTTATGCTCATGGCATTGGTTCAGCATAGCAAGTGCAGAGTTTGCAAAAGCTTCTGCTAGACAGGATGGAAGTTGCTGAAGAGAATGTTGTTATATATTTGCGTCCTGCTCAAACAGAGCAGGCCAGGTGTCACAGGTTTGTTAAAATTGTGTTTCAGCATAATCTACTGATCCATATTTATGTGTAATGGCACATTTATTTTCATTATATTGAAGCTATAAAGACCTTAAGAAATGTGGAAACAGCATTGTTTATTAGTTACATGTAGCTACATAGGAGAATGTCAGTGCAGACTATCTCAAGGTGGTTTAAAGCAAATGTTGATTCAGGCAGGTATTAACACTGAAGTGTATATATCCTTTTCCACTAGTGCAGCAGCAACGTCGTCGGCTAGGGCGATGGATGTTCACATCGGCCATATTCTTACAGGTGCCGGGTGGTCAAATGAATTGTTTAAATTTTTTTTTACTATCAGCTGATTGCCGATCGGCGAGAGGCTGTTTGCAAATTCAGGACTTGCCTGGGATAGAGGGGTTACTGGTTGTTTTGATTATTCAAATCAATTGTTATTGCATGATATTCACATTTCATGTTTAACGCATTATTGATTGTATCTCATCGAAAGTCAATCAATGCAGTGAGAAGCCGGGATTTGGATCTGCGGCATAAAATCACAGAGCTTTGAACTCTTCACGGAATCACTAAAGTGACTCCGAAGTAAAATAGTAAGATTAAACGAGAACTTACCAGTTTGATCGTTATTTTATGAGGAGTTACGTTGGTGATTACGTGCCTGCCACGCCCAACCCTCTCTCATAAAAAAAGGTCATATGGTAGTTCTCATGTTGCTCATCTTAATATGTTAATTCAAATATTGTGTTATCTGTGATTTCATACCGCTGCTTTGAAGATTGACGCGCATGCGCCCTGACGGGTCTTCTTCACGTAATCACCAACGTAACTCCTCATAAAATAACGATCAAACTGCAAACTGGTAAGTTCTCATTTAATCTTACTATTCTATGTTACTGTCTGTTATTCTGTAATTTTCTCCACTCAATTAACAAAGGAAATATATATTTTCACTCAAACTACAGAAATAGGAAATAAACAGAAGTGGACTGGAGGGGTAAGTGATCAAGTTTATTTTTAATCCTTCATAGATCTATGTTGTGTAGGTGTTGTGCACCATTTGTTACGTAAAGACACACAAAAACTAGGCTGACCCAAACGCACTAGATTGATAACTCTAAGGATCGGAATCACTTTATTAATGATATGATTGGGTTATCAAGTTGGAATGTTACTTTGCATGGAAGATATTAACAATCTTTGGTCCAGGTTTTTCTTCACAGTTTGCGATTCATATTCCACTGTTATATGCCTCTAGGCACATTGTTTTACATGGTCGAGGTACTCTTGAACATCATCTGTGGATCCCAATACAATTGGTTCCCTCTGGTGAATCGATTCAGGTACAATGTCCAGCACATTCTTCGTACCTGTGGTGGCCATACCTCCTGCTTGCTCTATGATGTACGCCATGGGATTGCCCTCGTACAAAAGTCGAAGCTAAAATAGAGCATTCAGGAATTAGTTTAAGAAGTAAAAGCTTTTCTTTTTTTTTAGTCCTTTCTCCTCCCACTCATCAGGAACAAGGCCCAAGTATTAGGATAGCCCTATTCAGGATCGGATCCGAAGGACCTTGATCCGAAACATCACCTCTCCATGTCCTCCAGGGATGCTGCCTGACCCGCTGAGTTACTGCAACATTTTGTGTTTTTCCTTTGTAAACCAGCATCTGCAATTCCTTGTTTCTACTTTTTCAACATTGGTCACTGAGCGGTGACCTGTCTGGCTGATTTTTCTCCTCATAAGTTCAGTATCTTGGCTCTGTCATTTGATCAGTTAACATTGCGGAGACGAGATATGTTGGTTAGAAAACTTCACTACAGTAGAGTGGAGTAATATCCAAACAGATACACTAGAGACTGCTGATGCTGAAATCTTAAACAAAAACCCAATTGCTGGAAGAACTCAGTGAGTCGGGAAGCATCTGTGAAGAAATGAACAGATAATATTTCAGGTCAGAACTCTTCTTCTGACATGCTGACAGGCTCCCGGTTGCTTACCATTTTAATTCCCCTTTCCTTTTTCATATCGATCTTTCTGTGCTTGGCCACCTGCATTGCTAGAGTGAGGCAAACTGGAAGAACAGCACCATATTCTGCTTGGGTAGCCTACAACCCAGTGGTATGAACAATGAATTTTCCAATTTCAAGTAAAACCTCTGACCCTCCTTTTCACTCCCCACCCCATGGTGCACACACCTTTCTCCTACCATTACTGCCAACCTGCTCCTTTTCCTTCTTCCTTCCATTTATCTCCTACCCCTCCCTTCTCCGAGTCCCCCAATTCCCACATCCTTCCTCTTTCCCATCTCTCCCTCCTGATTTACATTTCACTCCTCTTCTTCCTTCCTTTTCTGCCACCCTTTTGTTTCCATTTTACTTCTAGCCTTTCTCGCTATTTGCACACATCTGCCATTCACCCTTCCTCGTCTGTTTCCACCTATCACATGCCAGGCTTTACCCCATCCTCCTCTCATTTTCCAACTTTCTCCCCACTACTCCATTTGTCTGAAGAAGTCTCTCGACACAAAATGTTGTTAGTCCATTTTCCTCCACAGATGCTGCCTGATCCACTGAGCTCCTCCAGCACTTTGTTTTCTCCTTAATATTAGAATGTGTTGGATTTAAAAATAATAATTTCCAGGATTTGAGTATTGCTGACAATGCCAACATTTATTATCCTTGAGAAGGTGGTATTGGGTAACTTCTTGAACTGCTGCAGTCCATTAGGTGAAAGTACTTCCATGGTTGTTGGGAGGTAAGATCCAGGATTTAGACCCAGTGATGATGAGGGAGCGGCAATATGTTTCCAAGTCAGGATGGTTTGTAACATGGAGAGGGAACATGTATGTGCTGGTGATTCCCTATCCTTGAACCCCTGGTCTTACTTGGTGGAAAAAGTTGCATTCTTGGGAGATACCGACAGAGTGGCCTGGCTGAGTAACTACAGTGCATTTTATAAACTGTATGTACTGGAGCCACAGTGTGTTGATTATGGAGGGAATGTAGGTTTACGATAGTGGATGGACTACGTTACTGCATCAAGGAAGCAGACTCAATAACATTTCTGTTGCATTATATATTTCAGGCTGGGGAATATGTTTTCACTGGGAGTGCTGGGACGTCAGTGTTGCTGCTTTCCTGCTCTCAATGCTCTCATCTGCCTCTTTATGTCTCTATCATTTTCTTCATTTAATTTGGGTGCAAAGTGGTAAGTGGTAGGATACTCCAAAGTAAAGTCACAAATTACAGCTAGATAAATTTGACCTAGCCTGTAGATCTGTATTTTTTGCCATCAAATTCAGCATGACTGTTGGCAAGAATCCTGGCCCATTCACTGGAGTTTAGAAGGACGAGGGGTGATCTTATAGAAACATATAAAATTATAAAAGGACTGGACAAGCTAGATGCAAGAACATTTTTCCCAATATTGGGCGAGCCCAGAACCAGGGGCCACAGTCTTAGAATAAAGGGGAGGTCATTTAAGACTGAGGTGAGAAAAAACTTTTTCACGCAGAGAGTTGTGAATTTATGGAATTCCCTGCCACAGAGGGCAGTGGAGGCCAAATCACTGGATGGATTTAAGAGAGAGTTAGATAGAGCTCTAGGGGCTAGTGGAGTCGAGGGATATGGGGAGAAGGCAGGCACGGGTTATTGATAGGGGATGATCAGCCATGATCACAATGAATGGCGGTGCTGGCTCGAAGGGCCGAATGGCCTCCTCCTGCACCTATTTTCTATGTTTCTATGAACACACAACTCATCCACTTAATCCTGCATTGAAGGAACCCTACCTCGATGATCATGTGCCCAATTATAAACCTTTGTCACTAACAATTGAAGCCAAGTGCAATTATTTATTGACCTAAGTTTGAAGACTTACAACTTCTTTCAAAGTAGACTCAATCTCAACCCGACACGTAGAGTCATTGTCACAATTCATGTTGGCTTGTGGTTAGTTAGATTTGGAAGTGTGGTGTGGGGAAAATGTGGGTCTGATTTCTTTCTGATATTTGTTGTATTTGCTTGTTTAATTTTCCATGAGATTTTGCACTGGAGATTGCAATTAGTAGGAGGTGGAAATGATGGCATGGGGCCCTCTACAGGACATCCGGAGCCAATGAAGACAGGGTAAATAATGGTGCATCTCCTGAACAAAACTGAACGATCATGAAATAAACAGTATTGAAGTTGACAGGAGTGTCAGTAGGAACTGACTTCAATGTTAAATCAGACACAGAATATAGAGATTAAGATTGGATTTAATGAAAAAAAACCACATGCAATACTCTAGTTGTGTCATGTTTCATACAGTTTGAGCTTGACATCCCTGCTCTTGCATTTTATGCATGCAGTCAATACAGACGATATGCTACTTATCTTCTTTATCATTGTGTTAAGCTGGCCTACTACCTCTGGGATCTATAGGCTTGCACTCCTATATATTACATAGAACAGCACACTTGTCTGTCCTAATATCCAGTACTAACTCTACCGTTATTCAAATTCTGTGCTCACAATGCATATTTCTGTCAAGAACCCATTAAAGGAAAATGTACCGAAATGTTGCTTACAAGACATGCTTTATAAGAAACACAATAAGTAGTCAGATCACTAACCGACATGTGTTGAAGGTCATATAAACAGTGTTTCCAAGTGAACTTTGAGCATGCTCAGGTTACTTTTGCAGAGCCACGATTTGCTTGGTTCCAGTCTTACCTTTCCTTGGGGACTTTTTGTATTGGCTGGGTACAGAAAGATCCCTCCATACATCAGAGTCCTATGAACATCTGCTACCATGGAGCCAATATATCTTGCCCCGTAGGGAGCGCTACCATCCTGTGGGTTAAAGATAGGTACAGTTGCTTACAGATGAAAGAGACTGAACACTCTTTGTAAATAACTGCAATGTTCTTTGCCATACCTTTGGACATTTCTTTTGCTTGATGTACTCTAAAACTGCAGGATCAAAGTACTTTGAGTAGCCTTCGTTAATGCTGTAAATATTGCCTTTCTTCTTCATGGTCACATTCTTGTTGACCAAAATGAATTCTCCAATAGCCTAGTTTCACGGGTATTAATTAAAATCAGTTACAACAGTTTGAAGGATGGATTGACATCAGGAGACTCAGTAAAACCATTATAAAACATTTTAATCAATATGCTTTAAGTAAAGTCCAACAGGCAGCATTTCTAACTATAGATATATAGATATAGATAGATATAGATAGAGATAGAGATAGAGATAGAGATGGAGAGATAATCCATCATTGCTAAGCAGCAATGATGGATGATTGGCCTGAATATAAAAGTTTTAGTTGCAAGAATTAGAATTGTAATTTTCAAGGAAGAATAGACATCCCATCAATAAAGGAACAATTAAAAGCATGCCATCGTGTAAGAAAATGGTATAGGTAGCACTTGTGTGATCTGCAGTTCACATGTCCTCCTGGAGGAGCAGACTGAACTTTAGCCCAATAGTTCATTTACTCCATGTAATCATTCACATGGAGACATGATAGTAAACAGAAATGGCTGACCATTAAAAATTAACAGTGATCCAAGGATCTTCTGGTGGCTAGCTAATTGCAGGTCTGCAATTAATGACCATTTAAAATCTAACCATATATGGAAAATATTAATATTACAACTGTAGCCTGGATTACAGTCTGAACAAAATTATTGCCACTCAGTAAAACCTTGCAAAGAATTGAATGAGGAATTTTGTTTTACATTGTAAGGGGTTATGGTCTGGAACCTAATGCCTGTAGGAATTAAGGAAATAAGATTGATCAAGACATTTGTAAGGGAAGTTAATTTGTGAGACTGCAAGCATTTCAGGAGACTGCTGATGGTGCACATTAACTCCAGCCCAGATAGCCTTGATCCACTGCAGTTTGCCTACCATTGCAGCAAGTCCACAACAGACGCCCTATGCCTGGCCCTACCCTCCACCTAGATAACAAGGACACCAACGTCAGACGCCTATTTATTGACTGTAGTTCCACCTTCAATGCCATAATCCCATCTAAATTCATCTCCAAACTTCTGGACCTAAGGATCAGCACCCCCCTCTGCCACTGGATCCTTAACTTTCTGACTCATAGACCACAATCAGTGATGTTTGGCGATAATATTTCCTTCACAATAATTCTCAACATTGGTGCTCAGAATGTATTATCAGCCCCTTACTATATTCCCTGAACATGCACAATTTTGTGGCCAAATTTTGCTCTATCTCCATCTACAAGTTTGCAGATTTAGTGGCCCAGATCTTGAACAATTATGAGACTTAGTACAGGAAAAAAATAAAGAGCTTAGTAGCATGGTGTCAAGACAACAATTACTCCCTCTGTGTCACTAAGACGAAGGACCTAGTTACTGACTTCAGGAGGCTCGGTGGAATACATTGCCCAATTAGCATCAATGTTGCCAAAGTGGAAATGATTGAGAGCTTCAAGCTCCAAGGTGTAAATATTATCAACCACCTATGCTGGACCAACCTCCTTGAAGCCATGGCCAACACCTTTACTTCCTCAACGACTCTTACCAATTTCTACAGATACATTGTAGAAAGCATACCATTGGGTTGCATCACAGCTTGGTTTGGGAGCTATTCTGCCCAAGACTGCAACAAACCGCAGAGAGTTGTGGATGTGGCCCAGTCCATCACACAGACCAGACTCGTTACCATAACTCCATCTACACTTCCGCTGCTTCGGGAAAGCGGCCAATATAATCAAACATTTTTTCCACCTTGGTCATTCCTTCTCTCCACTTCCATCAGACAGTAGATACAAAAACTTGAAAATACACACCATCAAATTCAGGAACAGTTTCTTCCACACTGTTATCAGACATATGAATAGTCCTTCCATAAGCTACAGTTCCAATTTTCCAACCTTCCTCATAGGGACATTTACATTTTCCCCTGTAACTGTAACACTTTACTGCTGAAAAACTACATTCTGCACTCTGGAACATTTGTCTTCTCTCTACCTGTTGTACTTGTGTCGGGCTTGATTGTATAGTAGTATCTAATTTGATTGAATAGCACATGAACAAAAGCTTTTCACTGTATCTCGGTGCAAGTGATGATAATAAACCAAACCAAACCGAACTTCAAAAAATGAGTCGAATAGGATTGACAGGATTGCACTACAAGTAGCCAGTACAAACCCAATGGGCTTCTGTGCCTTATGAATTATATTCTGGTTAGTGGATTGCCATTGAATTTTCCTTATCCATGGGTGCAAAATGAATCCAAATATGGTTACATGATATGGGGGGGAAGGGTGACCTCAATTTAATTTAATAGATTTATGAATCACAAATAGATTTGATGGAATAGTTTGTTTTACTATTGTTGCCTTCACTACAAAAGGCAGGTTATGTTCTTACTGGATCCAGCATGAAGCAGTTCACTCCTTTTCCTGAAGAAAACACCAGCATGGTGGCACTGCCATACAATGCGTAACCCGCTGCCACGATGTTACGACCCGACTGCAAAGCATCTTTCTCAATTGGTTCGCCTTCAGTGGTCTAAATATACAAAAAGGACAGGTTACCAGCTTCATCCATTAAGGGAAAGTACACAATGCATTATAATAAAAGTGCATTAGAGTTTAGTATAGCTTAGTTTAGAGATACAGCCCGGAAATAAGACCTTTGATCCACCAAGTCCGCAATGACCAGCAATTCCCGCACAATAACACTATCCTAAACCCACTCGGGACAATTTACAATTTTACATAGCCAATTAACGTACAAACCTGTACATCAATATTTCCCTCTATTTAGATATTGGTAATTGGAATGTCTACCCTAAAACAATCAATGGTCTGAACAGAGGCAAACATTTGCCTTGCTTATTGGACCCACTGTCAGATCTGGCCACAATCAGATTTAAACAATGACTGAGAGAACATGCTCAGCATTTTACACTTTCGAAGATGCCACATCAAATTTATTTTCTAATCGGCTCATTTTGATAAATTTACTTAATGCTCCAATTTTACATGGTTATATAAGTATCGTATGTAATTGTAATTAAATGTATTTCAATATGCAATTCAGTATTTTTATTTTTGGCTCTCCCTGTGTCTTGGCTAATAATGTAATAAATCCATGGAATTTGAGAACATTTTTTTTACAATCTCACAATATGAAGCATTGTTGCTCAAGAAACCCATCTAAACAAATGGGCCATGATATAAAAATTATCTTGGCTCCCATTAACTGCTTGGAAGTGATTTTTTTTACACGTCAATCTAGTTTTGCTTTGTATCCAAAATGCAAATGGACCTGGTGAGTTTTTACATTTGTTGTTGCACCTCAGCTGATAAAATAGTTTTCCAGGATTGGCATCATTGTAAATTGACCAGCCTGTGACCACCCTTACACGACTTCCACCCCAATACCATGCCACCCTAATGCAATAAGTAAAATCTCCATAAACCATAATAAATATTCCAGTCAGCAATAAAAAACAGACAAAACCCTGGAGTAACTCAGCAGGTCAGGCAACATCTCTTTAAAACCAGGCTCACCAGGCTTTGACCTGCTCCTCCTCTCTTCCAGCTTTCTCCCCCTTCCCCAACACGTCCAATCTGAAGGAGGGTCCCAGCCTGAAACGTCACCTATCCATGTTCTCCAGAAATGTCGGCAGTTATTCCAGCACTTTGTGTGTTATTGTAAACCAGAATCTGCAGTTCCTTGTATCTCCAGTCAGTAATATGTCTGGAATGGCCTGGTGGCAATCACATCTGACACCAGGCCAATGTGAAGTGAATATATTCGTTAAAAAAAAAACTAATTTTGCTCACATATGACTTTTTATTGAAAAGACAATACGAAAGAATTCAAGTCATGGTGATTAAAAAACGTACCTTTCTATAAATAGCAAAAATTGTTCCTATGGGACCAAGACAGTCAATATTGGAAGAGCCATCTAGTGGATCAAAGCAGACAATGTACTTTCCCTGAAAAGTAAGAATATATTTGTCAATGCTCCAATGTCATTCCCTCCCAATTTTCTTTGCATGGCAAGAAAATTATTATCTAAATTATGCTACAGTTTTGACATTATGCCACATTATGCCCTGGGGAGTTCCTCCAACACCTTCTCAAGAGCAAATTGGGGTGAGCAATAAATGCTGGTCTCGCCAGCAACTCCCACATTCAAAAGAATGACCCACACCCCTTGAGCTATCACTGACTTTCCACATGCCTAGCCTCGTAGCAATAGGATCAACAGGCACCGTGACTGAGATGAGCAAAGACAACAGAGAATAAAATAATATAATCCCCAAACTCTGATGCAATTTCCCACACACCATTCATGAGGCTAAATGCCCTAGCCTAAAAACACCAGTAATTTACGCAACGCATTACTACATTTGCATCCAGATTTAAAAGAGGTATGTGATAGTTTGTATTAAACACTGTATTCATCTGAAACAAATTAGGTTTAAACACCAGCTAACAATAAAGTGCTACTGGACAGCACAATGAACATGTTGCAAAACCACACAAAAGCAACACATTTTTTACAATTAGATGGTTGAAACAGCAAATTATTTTAAATGCATGCTGTATTAATATACAATTTAAAATAATAAATTTGTGCTTTATCCAAATATGATTGCCATTTCTTCCATTTTTAAAAGTAAAAGGAATTCCTTTAAACTGACCCGTGTGTCTGGATCCACAATGACGGCATTTTTTTCTTCTTCCGATACAAGGACGCATGTACTGAAGGAGGATATTAACATGTTTACTACCATGTCATTAGAAAGTATATCGAGCTTCTTCACCTCATCTCCTGTTACATTAATTTTGCTTCCGGAAAGTCCATATCTGGAAAATGAGTTGGGTATTAGTGCCAGTGTACATTCTTTACCTTGGATAAATTGAAATATCTGTTGTGCATAGACATTACAGAAAATTGATGTTCATATAATTCATAGTTTTTCATATTGTGTCAAATAGTGCTGTCTATGCTATCCCAGAGAGAAGCTTCAATTTTCATCCACTTGCACCACTTGGACTTGCATTAACCCATTGTAAGCTGAGGGTTTTTGTGGAGTCCAGTGGTGGTACTGTGCCTTGCTGGAATTTCTTATGTTGATCTTATGTTGTTTCCGCAGGCTGACCAAGGAAAACATAATCTCAGCTAAATGGGACAGCTACTCGGAATTGAGATCGCTAAACACAGAGGGTTGTAATTCTTTAGAATTCTCCTGCTTATGGAATGGTATATGTTCGGTCATGGAGCACATTCAAGGCTGAATTTGAGAATTTAGGACATTAAACAAATTAGAGGAACTAGGGTGTCAACCGGCAGAGTGCTTGAGGCACTTTGATTGCCTGTGATCTTACTAAATAGTGGAGCAGGCTTAAGGTGCTGAGTGACTGATTCCTGTCTCCAGAGTTTCATTTTAGGCTCAACAGTAATAAAAAAAATATTAAAATTAATTTTTCTTTTGCACTGCTTCCAGCAGTCCTGTTAGTTGTGCCGCAGTGGTCTCAGCAGTAGGTGGCACATGCAAGCTGCACCGTCACTTTACATTTTGGGTCCTGCGACCAACCTGGGATCCTAATTTGCACAGTTAAAGATGCTTTCCTCAGGTCATGATCTGGATTGCCAAACAATTCATCAATACAAACAAGTTTCCCACTAAATTTCCAAAGCACATTAAATATGATAATTTGAAGGTTGAAAGTTAATGTTATGCACGAAGCAGGTGGTGATTAATTGATTTTTTTCCTCTGTACAGAAAATTGTCACACAAAATACTCCTATCTGTTGGATTACTTCAAGGCTCCTGTCCTAACTCAGAATAATTGCTTATATTTCAAGGTATTGCAGACAGCTGGGCAGTAACCTTTCATTGGGCTGATAATTGGGGTTGTTTGGGCAGCTAAGAACGGAACATTTCAGGATAAGCAGTAACATTATTCATCTGAAGTGAAAATCGCAAGTGTATGATAGGCCATCGACTTTGCTTTGGCCATCGACATTCGATAGGCCATCGACATCGTCCATCACTTGCTTCATAACAAGCTGACTGAATGGGATTTAAAAAAATTAAATTTAACCAACTAAAAATATATTTTAGACTGCTGCAGAGATGATTTGCTAGGTTGGATGCATACCTTATATCAGCTTTTGCAATTTTCTGCCTCCTTTTCAGATAATGAGAATGATTCTGGCCCTTGGAAGTCAAAAACAATGCTCTACCCAGCTTGCATTGCTGCAAGCCCAGACCAAAAACAACCCATGTGTTCCTTGTACTGAAGTTTGAATTCTAAAGAATACTTGTCAGCAAAATTAAATAACTGAAAACAGACTTTTAAACTGAGCAAATCTGTAAAAACTGTAAAACTCAGAACTGTGTAAATGATAAACAGGTATCAGTGGTGAACAGGGCTATAAAGAAGTATGTAAATCATTACACAATCATTAAAAGTTGACAGAAATGTTTTACATTTTCTGACTTTGCGAGTCCAACAGCAATAGATTTGTCTATCCCCTCTGGCACATTTGGCAATTTAGAAGATAATCCTGTATGGCAGCAAAGATGGAGCTCTTTTGATTTAATAGCTATGACGACATTCTGGTGTGTTTTGTTTTTCCATCACCCTCAGGAAATTATCATAAATTTCACTACAGTCATCTTCCCCCATAGTATACTGATAAAGGTAAAATCCACTAACAATGAGATACGTCACAATGAGTTCAAGCAAGACTATGACACTTTCTTTCCTGGGATTCTTATTTATCACCACCATCATCTGTTAGAAGAGAGAATGAAATTTTAATTGTGTTATTGCCTTGAGGAACAACGATTTGCCAATCAGTAGATCAACAAATAAAATCAAGATAGGTTATCAAAAATGGTGTAGAATATACTTAGAATTGCTAAAGCAATTTTGTATCGAAAGAGAAATGGTGAAAACGGAATCCATATTAACTTTCACAAATGAATTTGGAAAAATGCAAGTGAATGTAAGTAATGATATGGCCATTGTTTCTCTTTGAGAGAGATATTGATAAATGGTGGAAATTTAAAATGGAGTCGTTCTTCTACAAAAGCATGGACTAGTAGAACAAAAGAATGGCTCGGTGCCAAGTCTGAATGACTTTGTAAATTATATGAAACACAATATGGAGGATAGGTTGTCTTTTCAATAAAGACATTAAGTTTCCATTTAACGGCATCTAAACCAGTCACCTCAACCAGCCATGTCCTATCAAGTTCCACATTTTTAACACTCTTCATTCCTTATTTTTGGGGTCTAGGCATCGCCAACAAGGCCAGTATTATTGTCTTAACTGCCCTTGACAAGGGGTGATGAGCCATCTTCCCGAACCATTACAGCCCTTCTGGTGAAGGTACTCCAAGAATTTAGACCCAGCGATGATGAAGAAACTGCGATACATTTCCAAGTCAGGATTGTGTGCGACTTGGAAGGGAACATGCAGATACTGGTGTTCATGTACACCTGAAGCCCTAGTCAATCAGGGTGGTAGAACTCGGGGGTTTGTGAGATAATGTTGGGGTAGCCTAGATGAACAATTGTGGTGTATTTTATAGATGGTACACCCTGCAGCCTTTGAACGCTTTCGTGGGTAAATGACTATTTAGGTCTGTGTCTGGGATGAAAATTAAGCAGCCTGTTTTGTTCTGGATGTAATCAAGCTCCCAAAAATATTTTTGGAGCTGTACTCATCCAACTAAGCGACAAGTATTTCATCACAGTCCTGATTTTGTGCTGTTGTAGATGGTGGGAAGGCTTGAGTTTCTCACCAAAAGATGTCCAGCCTCTGGTCTCTTCTTAGAGACACTGTATTTGGGTGGCTACTGCAATGGCATTTCTGGTCACCAATAACCCCTTAGAAGTTGGTGGCAGAGGACTCAGCAATGATTACACAAATGAACATGAAAGATAAGTAGTAAGAATCTCTCTTGGTTGAACAAATGTAACTTGCCATTCATTTGCCCTTGCCTGTTGTCTAGGTGTAGGCATGGATTGCTCCACTTGCTGAAGAGCTGCGTGTGGAACTGAACATTTCAATCAAAAGCAAACATCCCCCATGACCTTATGATGCAAGCAAAGTCTTTGAATAAAGCAATCTCGGACCTACGCTTAGAAAACTTTGTGCCGGTGAGCAGGCTATTGATGAAGTACGTGCCTGATAACATCTCTATCACTTTACTCTTGATTTAAAGTAACTAGATTGGACTTGTCCCAGTTTTCATGGGTGGTATTGGTTACCCTGCCATATGAAAGCCATCATTAAGCTAGAAAGCGTGCAAAGAAGATTGACAGGAATATAGCCAAGACTGAGGAGGGGAAGGGGCCTGACTTTATAGGGTGGTTGGGACTTTGTTCCTTGGAGTATGGGTACTAAATGGTGACCTTGTAATGGTATGTAAAGGGGCAAAGAGAGAGTGAATGCCCATGGTCTTTTTCCACAGAGAAGAAGAATCATGGACTTGACAGCTTGGGTTTGAGGTGAGAAGGGAAAGATTTGGGCAGTACTTTCCTCATACAGGTGGTGTATGCATGGAACGAGCTGCCAGGAAAAAAGTGGTTAAGGTAGATACAATGACAACTTTTTGAAAGACACTGGGATAGGTGTTGGAAAGATTTAAAGAGATATGGGTCAAACATGATCATATAGTACTAGCTGATATGGGCATCTTGGTCAGCCCGAATGAGTGGGTTGAAGGGCCATGCTATATTACAATGACTTTAATGTTGTCTAATTTTGGAGGTTTCCTGTATCCAGTCCTTACTTCATAAGCATCCTACGATGATGAGGATCTCAGGAGCACGTTATGGTGAATCATTTACTCAGTATGTCTCGCTGATCGATCTTATATATAGCACATAGATGTTGGGAGCTGCCAACATTTAGGATGAAGATATTCTTCAAGCTTCCTCTTCTCATTAGCTGTTCAAATGTTCACAAATAGACGTGGCAAGATTGCAGAGCTATGATCTGATTCCTGTGGAATTACTTATCTCTACGTAATGCATGTTTTTGCTGTTTAACATGCAATCCTGTGTCACAATATCACCGAGTTGCACCTCAGTTTTACATATGTCTGGTGCTTCTCCCAGCATACCCTCCCATACTCTTCATTGAACCAGACTTGATCTATTGGCTTGATGGTTAAAGTGAGGAATATACTTGATTATGAAGTTACTGATTGTGCTGGTGCATATTTCTGCTGCTGCTGATGCCCACGACACCTTATGGATGCCCACTTCAGAGCTATCAGATTTTGATGGATATTTAAGAAATAATCACACTGGTGGACCTGGAATCACATATGGGCTAGATTGGAGAGGAAGGTTTCTTCTTCATTTGCCCAAAAGTAAAAATACGCAGATATTGGAAAGCTGCAATATGACAGAATCTGCTGGAAATATCCAGCAGACCAGGCAGCATCTACAGAGGGAGAGAGAGTTAACATTTCAGGTCAATGATCTTCCATCAAATATTGTACTTTTGATTACAAAGCTTAAATTATTAATCATGAACAATATTCCTACAATATAAAACTTGCAGCTCTTCAGTTTTAACTTTCTGCCACATAAAATACCTAACCCTTCACCTAATTTTTTGTTTTCCATCCTGAAGCCTACTCGTTATCCAGTCCTCTGCTCTATGTCCTCCGAGTCAACATGTCTTACTTTATTAATTAATCAATTGAAGGGACCGCATTGAAAACTCTTTCAACAATCCAGGTTTACTCGATTAAACTTGCTAATTTCTGTTACATATTCAAAGAATTTTATGAGACCTGTTAAATTAAATCCAAGCTAGCATTATTTTACTAGTGAAATTCTTTGGCCAAAAACATTTTGTTAAGGTAGTCAGAATACTATAGTTTCAGAAGTTTACTGCTGAGACTGAAATTAGCTAATAATTAATTGCATAGCAAATATTTTCTATCATTGTTGCAACATTTTAGAAGTTTAGGTGATAAGAGTTCTGTGTACTTTATAGTCAAGTCTATAGTATAGTCAACAAAAAATACTTCAAAATAAAGGGTGCTTTGCGAAGATATGGTGCAATCAAGCACATAAACAGAGCTACATGCTGTAGCTCTGCAAGGAATTAAGGGGTTGTCACACCATTTATATACTTCAAGATACCACAGACCAGAAATCATTAGTTATCCAAGACACAATATCACACTCAACGATGTTTCCAGCAAGACCATAGGCAGTGGGGAATGCGTGTCCTTTACCCTCACCCCCATCCCCAACCATATTCGAACATTCAACAAAAGAAAATAAATGGCCAAATCAAGCTCAGTTTCAATGCCCCTTCAGACGAACTCGCAGAAAAAAGCCTCCCAGTAAACCCTTTTAAGGGAAGGTAGGGTTTTGTTTAAAGTCAGACTCATTTAGTGAATGATTTATTAATCTAATTCACACCAACAAGTTTGTGTACAAAGTATTTTAGTGGTCTAGATTTTGCAACCTCATTAAAAAGTACTTTGCATGTTTAAGATATGAAATCTTGAATGGGATTCACCAAAACAGTGAAAATGTGCTGTACTGTCGTGACAGCACCAGCACAGTATATGTTGTTGAATGAAACTCAGTAGCCTCATCTTATTTAGAAATCTTAAGTTCGTAACTAGATGTCACATGCAATCTACCGACGTTAAGGGGAAGTATTGTGGAAAAGGATACTAATTTCAAAATACACAAAGCAGAGTAATAAACTGAATTTTGCTCACAGAACTTCAGAGGGGAAATGAAGCAGTACAATAACAGATGTTGTCATCCTTTTTGAGGATGTGCTGGGACAGCAGTACCTAAAATATTTGGAGAGACTTTTTCAATATACCAAACCAGATTGCTTTAAAGGGGGACAGCCAAACTATCTGAAGCATATTGCACACCAGACTTCATTCTACACTAGGGTTCCCATTCCAAAGTCGCTATTGTCAGCATCTCTGATCAGTTTTGACTCACTATTACCTTCTTCATGTCCTTAATTAAACAATTCTTAGTTGTAAAACTGCAGCATTTTAGCTCTCAGGAATTTGGAATAATTGGAAGAGGAGTTCAATAGGATCCCTACATATGAAACATTTTAATATTTGCTCCATGTCAACAGTAAGCTCGTAATTGATCCTGGCAGCTGTATTTGAGAGATATGTACTCAGAGTGTTGATAATAAACTTACTACCCCTTCATATGAAATAACAAGAACAAATGTTTGGTAGATAGCAACAATCTGCACTTTATTTTATAACTAGGCACTGGACGCATAGGGGTGGAAATATCTTCTGGTCATGCATAATGTATAGATAGGTACTGAAGGTTCTCTATAATTTGAGAAATCCAATAATGTCATCTATCACTGTTTTATGGGGGAAAAGTGATGAACGTGTTCATATCGCTATTAGTAACATTTGAATACATCCAAAAGCAGATGCTGCAGACGTTTCCAATGGTAGCTTGAAAGAATAAAAAACAAAGGCTACGTTTCTGGCCATTTTGACCATGATTGGTTTGGCTTTAGAATTTCTAATGGAAGATGGCAATCATTGCGCTTCCTTGCCTTGCCTCGCCTCATCTAGGTTTGTGGATACATTTGATGGCACAATGGCAGATGAACCCAGTCTGCTCTAGTGTCATCCAATATTCCTGCTTTTGCTTTCCTGCTTTCCTGCTTTTGTTCATTTTTATGAAATAAAGAAATGAACAGCCCCATTTCAAGGGGATTGTTTATTGAGAGTCAACATCAGACTAAGCCTCAAACTTCTGGTTGCAATGATGCTGGTATGCTGCATATGCAGTGCAACCATTTAGGAATAGCTCACCCATTAATGTACAATTGTAGTAGACCAGAAGTTTAAAGTGAATATCTTGCAGATAGTGTGTTTCAACACGACATTAGGAGGCAAATAGGTCAGGAAAATATGAGTAAAATACACAGCAGAAGTCAAGTGCAGTGGGAACAAGGCAGGAATGATGCTCTGGAACTAAGTCGCACAATTCCCAATGGAATTACTGGATCTTGACATATTTTAGCAGCCTGGTGAAAACACCAGCTAATCATTTCTTGGCGCAGTTATCACACACTTCCACATTTGAAAGAATCACATTGAAAAAGGTGAATAGGATATTTCAGATTATCTGATAAACAACAACTTATTTTCTAAAAAAAAATTCAACAGGTTTCAGTGGAACATTATCTTATGATAGTACCACACCTTATATGTGAATGGGTGAAAGAATGAACAATGATCAATGTCAGGTCGGTGCTGCAAGGAAGCGTGACACTGGAGTGTTACGTTCACGGTGGAAAAGTGGAAAAGAGCGACACACAGTATCAATAGTTGCATATTTTAAAACAAACAGACATATCTGAAATTTCAAACTTTGATTTTTATGATTTTAGATGAAGGGCAAGTAGTTATAGATTGGAGATGGATATTCAGAAAATCAGGGAGTTTTCTGTCTAATAAGGCAATGTAAGCATGAGACAGCACTTCCTGATGCACCAGTGCGTCCTCTGATTGGAAGATCTGCATAGCACACCCCACAACAGTTAAAACTACTGGAAAGGGACAAATTCTTAACTTTAAAACAATTATGTTCTTTTTAAACCGCACTTGCATCGAAACAAGTATTTTTAAAATGTCTCTAAGTGTTTCCTCCTTGTGCAACAAAACTGTAAAATACATAGAAACGTAGAAACAAAGTCATAAATATATAACACTGAAATATATAGCATTGAAGTACAAGCAGCCTTGGGTCCACATCTAAAGTGGAGGGTTTTAATATGCTGGAGAATCCCTGCAATTTCATCAGATTTCCTGCATAAGACGCTTGTGAGACTGCATTTAGAATATCGTGTTCAGTTCTAGGCACCAAGTTATAGGAAAGATATTGTCAAGCTTGAAAGGGTTCAGAAAAGATTTACGAGGATGTTGCCAGGACTAGAGGGTGTGAGCTATAGGGATAGGTTGAGTAGGCTGGGTCTCTATTCCATGGAGCGCAGGAGGATGAGGGGAGATCTTATAGAGGTATACAAAATCATGAGAGGAATAGATCGGGGTAGGTTCAAGGTGAAGGGGAAAATATTTAACAGGAATCCGAGGGGTAACTTTTTCACACAAAGGGTGGTGGGTGTATGGAACAAGCTGTCAGAGGAGGTAGTTGAGGCTGGGACTATCCCATCGTTTAAGAAACAGTAAGACAGGTACAAGGATAGGACAGGTTTGGAGGGATATGGACCAAGCGCAGGGAAGTGGGACTAGTGTGGCTGGGACATTGTTGGCCGGTGTGTGCGATTTGGGCCGAAGGGCCTGTTTCCTCACTGTATCATTCTATTTAACAGCTTTAAGCAAAATTTTGCTCACCCTTTACGATAAAGTAACTGCTGTCAATAAAGAAGGATGGGAATAGTTCGCAATATCCGCGTTCAAACTATGGAGAACGTCCAAACGCAAACGGAAAATATGCTGTAAGTTTTATAAAACTGCTCCAAAGAAACAAAGTGGCTGCATTAGGCAATGAAACTATAACTTGACTCCAAACGCCCTGACGGTTTAGTGGAAGAACTGCTGGACAGCAAATACCTACAGGTTGGCGATGCCCGCTTTCCTGACGGCCGACGAAATCGCCTTGACAGCAGTACAGAGAGCGCTGAGAAGCTGGTTCAATTCCCCGGTGCCTTTCGCCTTTCTGCCCTCCTCCAGCACGAAGCGGGTCACAGTGATCAAGTTGGTGTCAAAGGGAGCTTGGTCTGCCATGCTGCTTGGTTCAGCACTGCAACGAGAAGGGTGCACGGTAAAAGGAGGAGAGGCAGATACACACCAAGCTGACTTGGGGAGGAAAGCTCACAGCACACACCACAAACTTCAGGAGGGAAGGAGGTGCCATCCACCTCAAGGATTTGCAGCCAGCCAATCGCCTGAAAAGCCAGCCCAGGAAAGAGGAGGAGCTCCCTTCACTGAGTACTCAAGGCAGACTTGCTGGAAAACATTTGGCTAGATCTGGGTGAAATTCCTGCTGAAATGGCAACAAATCAGTGAGGCTGCAGCTAATCCTCCCACCCTGGCAAATATCCTTGCTTAACGGATCTCTTGTGAGTTTAAAACACGTCTAACCATATTTCTGCGATGAATTCAAGCAATTAAATACAAGTCGCTAGTGTCCGCTATCATTTTGGAAATGGGAATAACTGCAGTCTGGTAGTTACGTTTAAACTGTGAAGTTGTCGGTATGATTTTCTAATCGAGCTGGAACCTGGAACTGCCGACAGTTTAGTTTAAACCTCAGTCTGACACGTGCCCAACCCCTACCGAGAGGTAATCTCCTAAGGTGATGATGGCATCTTGCTTATCCAACGACCACACTCGTTCAACTGCAACACGGGTTTCCAAAGTGAATTAAAATGTTTTCCTGTCCATAGGATGCGGTCCATTGAACTTTGGGGTTGGACTGATTTGTCAAATTCGGAGGAAGATAAATCATGTCCTGACAGAAAAAAAAGAAAATGAAATCTGGCACTTGTATTGAATAAAAACTGAAGAAAATATGGAGTGATCTGAAAAGTGTGATCTGCCAGCACATCAGGCAGTTCTGTGGAGAAAGAAACAGAGGTAAAGTTTCAAGTCAATGGCCCTTCTTCAGAATAGAGTACAGGGATGCGTCATTGAACTGAAAGGATAACTCTGTCTCTCTTTTCATTGATGCTGCCTGATCTAATGTGCACCTCCAACTTTACACAATCTCCAGTTTGTAACGTTACAATTATTGTCATTTATAAAGTGACTTTCATTCTTGGGACATCCCTCAGCATGAAGTGCTCTCTGAAAAGTTGTCATGAACTGTAATTTTGGATCTGGACACCCAGATAACAGATTCCAGAAAAGTAATTTTGGATCTGGACACCGAGATAACAGATTCCAGAAAAGCACTGTAACAATGCCTGATTTGGTCAACATAAACACAGAACAGGACCTTCAGCTCAACTCGTCAATGCTTACCAAGATACTCCATTTAAGCAACCCCATTTGCCCATACAAATCAAGACCAACTTGCAATTCTGACCCAATGCCACCGCCAGAACAGGCCTTTGTGGCAAAGTTAAGACTCTACATTTTTAGCAATTGTGGACTTGAATTGCACTAAATTACACTGGAAATGTGGCAGCTCTAGTGTGCTGCCTCAATGCAATCGTTTATTACATTCTTGTACGTAAGTATGATTGTGCCTATGTGCAGTAAGATTTTTTTTACTGTACTATACAAAAATGGAATTTCACTGTACCTAGGTACATGTAAGAATAAAGTTTCAGTGAACCATTAGGACAAACATTGCAAAAATAATGCTCAGGAATCTTATATTCTGAGAGTGAGGATGAGGCCACTTGTTAATTCCTCAACCAAAAGATTCCACTTCTGACTGCAGCACTCCTTCAGCACTGCATTTTAAGTACAACTCAAAGAATCAGGTGTCCATTTGTTCAGTTTTCTGGATGGTTTGGCATTCTGTAGACCAGAACATGAGCTGCGAGATCCAGGGTACGTGGGATGTGGAGGCAGATGCAGGGTTGGAGTCTGGACCATCGGAGGTCAGGAACTGAATTCAGGGTCTGGAGTTCTTGTGCATTTCACATTTCCTTTAAATGCACTAGGTTCATCTGAGAGTTTATTATACATTTGTGTATCATGTTAAAAAAGGGAAATAGAAATATGTTGGTATTAATAGGAGTAACTTCCAATAGTATGAAAAATCTCCGAACCTAACAAAAACAAAGTCCCAAGAATTCCAGATTATCAGAGATTTACTGTATTAGGAATCCAGCAAGTCTAATCCTTCACTGAAGAAGTGAAATGATTGGGCAATACAATTCAATTGCTGGAAATACTATTTGCTTCAAAACATTATTTTTACTTCCATTACAACACATTAAAGAATTACAACAAGGGGGCAGATTATTATCTCAATGGGGTTAGGTTAGGTAAGGGGGAGGTAAGATAAGATATACCTTTAATAATCCTTTGCAGGAAATTACAATGCCACGACAGCTTCAAGACATACATAACACCACAAATAGCTTCCATACTTAACAAGTTAAAATACAAGTTAAAATACAAGTTAAAATACAATTAATTTAAAAAAAGTGCAGTTATTTATGCGCATTGTATAATCTTATCGCAGCTGGTAAACAGGACTTCCTATGTCTCTCCGTTTTGCACATTGGTGCAATCAGTCTCTGACTGAAGCTGCTGCTCTTGATCACCTTCAGGGCATGGAGTGGGTGAGTGGGGTTGGTCATTATAGAACCCAGTTTTTTCTGAGATCTGGCCTCTGCCACCTGCTGGACCGTTCGTTGCTCAGCCCCGACCACTGAGCCGGCCTTCCTGATCAGTTTGTCCAGTCTGTTTTTGTCCGCTATGCGAGCGCCATCTCCCCAACAGGCCACCGCAAAAAACAGAGCACTGGCCACCACTGAATGGTAGACACTGCACAGTAGGGGTTGGCAGATGTTAAATGCCCTCAGCCTCCTTAAAAAATACAGTCGGCTTTGTCCCTTCCTGTACACCGCCTCCATATGACACTTCCAGTCCAGCTCCCTGTCAAGCTGCACACCAAGGTACCTGTGGTTAGCGACCACCTCCACCTCAGTGCCCTTAATGGTGATTGGTATTGCTTGAGTCTTCCTCCTCCCCCTCCTGAAGTCCACAACTATCTCCTTGGTTTTTGTGGTGTTAAGATGGAGGTTATTGAGTGCACTCCACTCCACAAAGTTACTTATTATGTCTCTGTACTCCTCCTCATTGCCCCCTTTAATGAGGCCGACAACAGCTGTGTCATCCGAAAACTTCTGCAAAAAGCAGCTGTTGGTGTTATATCGGAGATCCGCTGTGTAGATGGTAAACAGGAATGGAGCCAGCACAGTTCCTTGTGGAGCCCCTGTGCTGCTCAAGATGGTGCTTGAGACATTGTTGTTATGTAGGCGCACGTACTGTGGTCTGAGGGAAAGGTAATCCAAACACCACAGTACCAGTGATGGATCCACTTTAATCTTCTCCATCTTCTCCCCTAGCAATCGGGGCTGAATTGTGTTGAAGGCGCTTGAAAAGTCAAAAAATGTAATCCTTACAGATGCATCAGTAGTGTCCAAATGTGTGTACACCCTCTGCAGCATGTAAATGAGGGCATCATCGACACTGATGTTAGGCTGATATGCAAACTGTAAAGGATCCATTTGATTTGACACACTAGTCCTGATGTAGGAAAGGACAAGTCTCTCAAATGTCTTCATAATATGTGAAGTGAGCGCTACTGGTCTGTAGTCATTGTGGTGAGTGGGATGGGTCTTCTTTGGGACAGGTACCAGGCAAGATGTTTTCCACAGCCTTGGAACCTTCTGTAGACGCAAGCTCAGGTTGAACAGGTGTGTTAGAATACCACACAGCTCTGAAGAGCAGGTCTTCAGTAGCCTTGGGCTGATGTCATCAGGCCCCACTGCTTTCCCTGGCTTCAGTCTGTCCAGCATCATCTTGACCTGAGCAGTATGAAGAGTCATAGGTGGAGCTGCTGGTGGAGTGGGAGGTGGAAAGAGGGGACTCCGTACAGGTGACATCTCAGGAGTGATGGGGATGATGGAGAGAGGGAGAGGAAGTGGAGAGGAAGCAGCAATGGTCAGCAGACCAGGTGGTGGGGGCTGGGGTGGTATGGGGCAGTCAAATCTGTTGAAAAATCTGTTGAGATCGTGCAGCGAAACCTGGGCATCCTTGTACACCAGTCACTGAAAGTTGGCGTGCAGGTACAGCAGGCAGTGAAGAAAGCTAATAGAATGTTGGCCTTCATAACAAGAGGATTTCAGTATAGGAGTGAAGAGGTTCTTCTGCAGTTGTATACAATACAATACAATACCGTTTATTATCATTTGGACCTCAAATGAAGTTCAAACAAAATTTGGTTTCTGCAGTCATACAACAAGAAAAGAACCAAGACACAACACAATTTACACAAACATCCATCACAGTGAATCTCCTCCTCACTGTGATGGAAGGCAAAGTCTTGTCTATCCCCTGCACTCCCCATTCTCCTCCCGATGTCAAAGTCAATGCCCCCGGCGGGCGATGGTAAGTAAGTCCCGCGGCCATTCAGGCCGCGCCGGGCAATGCAAGGCCGCGCTCCGGGTCTTGATGTTGGAGCCCCCGGCGGGCGCTAGCAAATCCCGCGGCCGTTAAAGCCGCCCCGGGTGATGTAAGGCCCCGCTCCAGGTCATTTTCAACCCCGTGTCTCGGGCGGGAGAAGTCGCCGTTGCGGGAGCTCCGAAAAGCGTTCTCCCACCAGGGACCCGCGAGCTCACGATGTTACCGTCCACCAGGCCTGCTGCTGGAGCCTCCGAAGTTCCGGGGTCGGGCCGCAGCAGCGCGCCACCACAGCTCCTCCCGTTCCGAACTCGGCCAGCTCCATGATGGTAGGTCCGCAGGTTCCGCGACTGGAGCCCCCAGGTCGTTCCGGTTGGAGGCCGCTCCACGGTGCTAGGCCCCAATGACAACGGAGACCCGTGCAGGGAAGAGATTTTAAAGTTTCCTCGACCCCCGCCCCCCACACATACCCAGTTAAAAATAATTTAAAAAAACACTATAAACTATACTTAACGGGACAAAAAAACAAAAAAAGACAGACGGACTGCAGAGGCCGCTGCGACGTTGGTCTGGTGAGGGCTCTGGTGAGACCACATCTGGAGTATTATGTCCAGTTTTGGTCTCCTAATTTGAGGAAGGACATCCTTGTGATTGAGGCAGTGCAGCGTAGGTTCACGAGATTGATCCCTGGGATGGCGGGACTGTCATATGAGGAAAGATTGAAAAGACTAGGCTTGTATTCACTGGAGTTTAGAAGGATGAGGGGGAATCTTATAGAAACATATAAAATTATAAAAGGACTGGACAAGCTAGATGCAGGAAAAATGTTCACAATGTTGGGCGAGTCCAGAACCAGGGGCCACAGACTTAGATTAAAGGGGAAGCCATTTAAGACTGAGGTGAGAAAAAACGTTTTCACCCAGAGTTGTGAATTTGTGGAATTCCCTACCACAGAGGGCAGTGGAGGCCGTCACTGGATGGATTTAAGAGAGAGTTAGATAGAGCTCTAGGGGCTAGTGGAATCAAGGGATATGGGGAGAAGGCAGGCACGGGTTATTGATTGGGGACGATCAGCCATGATCACAATGAATGGTGGTGTTGGCTCGAAGGGCCGAATGGCCTCCTCCTGCACCTATTTTCTATGTTTCTATGTAACAAAACCTATTTTAATATGGTGCTTAAATGAGAAAAAGCTTATTGCAATTATCTACTCCGATGAGACATAGTGACTGTTGCCGCCAGGGAATACATTTTAATATAAAAAAACTAATCTAGCATCATTGGCCAAACAATACAGACATAGGAGATATCTGTAAGCTTTATCATCATAGATAGACACAAAATGCTGGAGTAACTCAGCAGGACAGGCAGCATCTCTGGAGAGAAGAAGTGGGTGACGTTTCAGGTAGAGACCCTTCTTCAAATCAGTGTGAAGGTTTCGATTCGAAACATCACCCGTTCCTTCTCTCCAGAGAAGCTGCATGTCCCATTGAATTACTCCAGCATTTAGTGTCTATCTTCGATTTAAACCAGTATCAGCAGTTCCTTCCTACACAAAGCTTTATCATCGTGTTGGGCACTGCTCCAGAGGCAAGGGAAGTGGTGTTACAGCACAAACAAGTTCTTCAATATATCAAAAAATGGGTGCAGCTGATTAATTGCAATCTGAGACAAAGTTAACTGCTGAGATTCATAACATCTGGAATTTTACCAAGAGTATATCAGATGAATGGGAATGTAAAGTAGTTTGAGCTGTGGCTGAAAAGCATTCTTTGTATTGGGTACCTAGGATCTCATGAGATGCTGCAAAGCCCACATATTTGATAATGAACACATTGTGATCACTTGGGAATGACTCAGCCTTTATAATGCAATCACGTGGCCATCTATGTTCAGTGTAAGCAGATATTCTAAAGTTTCAAAGACAACTTTAAAATGATAAGACTCAGTTAAAGAAGATTTAGAGTTGCTAATAGTTCCATTTAGATTGACACTCAAACCCAGTAGTACCCTCTGAGTTATTCCAGCATTTTGTGTCTATCTTCGGTTTAAACCAGCATCTGGTTTCTTCCTATACCAGTAGTAAAATGATTTACTGTAGGAAATGTGTACGAAGGAAATGCAGATTCTGGTTTAAACCGTAGACACAAAAAAGGCATTTCACTTCAAGGAGGTGGTCAGGTGGTACACGATAACGTGGCATTCCCTGGCCAATATCCATTACTCAGGCAAAATGATCAAAACACATTATGAAAATTATGCTTCTCTGCTACCTAGACTAATTTCTCACTTTCACATTTCTGATGAAGAGTCCCAGACCTGAAACATTAACTGGTTCTTTTTCCTTTGATGCTGTTTGACCTGGTGAGTTTTTCCATCATTTTCAGTGTTTACATTGAATAAATAATTGGCTCTAATCAAATGGACTGCTCTACCTCCCACATTATAATAGTGACTCTAATGGGAATTGTGAAAGGGATTTTTCTTATTTTAACCACAGCCTCTTATGTATCAGCTGTTGATTGGCACATCTTCCAGAAGGAGACTATTTAAACAATTACGACCCTAGAAACTTTTATATCTTCCTCACTCAGTTTATTCTTTCAAGATAAAGAACCCCTCCAATAGAAGATAGAACTAACCATTAGTATGAAACCCCTATCCCAAGCAAAAGTTTCTATGTAGTTTACAGGAGCATCTCAGTCATTCAGATTCCACAATTTCAGTGCCTTCAAAAATGGTTAATGGGTCAATAACGTGATAATTCACACCTCCTTGTTTCCCTGCTGTACTATACTGTCAAAGACTACAGGATGTTTTTGAGTTATATAACCCCTGAATAATTCCTAACATATATATTAATTGTATAGGAAGGAACTGCGTGTTGTTACTTGCGAGCGGAGCACCAAGGCAAATTCCTTGTATGTGTACATACTTGGCCAATAAACTTATTCATTCATTCATTCATTTATTTCGAAGAGACGGGGAGAAGGAATGGGTGACTTTTCAGATTGAGACCCTTCTTCAGACTGAGAGTCAGGGGAGAGGTAAACTAGAGATATGGATGGGTACAAAGACCATGTAAAGTATGAAAAGGACAGATCAAAGCAGACGATGATCAAGGAAATATACAATGGTTCATTGTTGGCTGAGGGGAAGGTGACAACAAGGCATACAAACAGTAAAATTCATCAGGAGAACAGTGAAACTAGTTAGAGAACTAATGTGGGGGAGGCACGGAGAGAGAGGGAAATGAAGGGTTACTTGAAGTTAGAGAAATCAATATTCATACCGCTGGGTTGGAAACTGCCCAAGCGAAATATGAGGTGCTGTTCGTGCAATTTACATTTGGCCTCATAATGACAATGGAGGAAGCCCAGGACAGAAAGGTCAGTATGGGAATGGGAGGGGGAGTTAATGTGTTTAGCAACCGGGAGATTGCGTAGGCCCAGGACTGAGCGAAGGTGTTCAGCGAAATGATCACCCAGTCTGTGCTTAGTGTCGCTTATATATAGGAGTCCACACCCAGAACAGTGGATACAATAGATGAGGTTGGAGGAGGTGCAAGTGAACCTCTGCTTCACCTGAAAGGACTGTCGGGGTCCTTGGACGGAGTCGAGGGAGGAGCTATAGGGACAGGTGTTGCATCTCCTGCAGTAGCAAGTAATTGTTTATTGTTTGTAGAGCTTGTAGACAACATCTACTGCCCTACCTTCATCAATCTGCTTTGTCACCTCTTCAAGAAACGCAATCAAATTTGTTGGGCACAATATTCCAGCCACAAGGTCATGCTGACTATGGAATGGTCTTGGAAATATAAGCACTAGTGAGAGGTTGTCAATGTCTAAATCCCACTTGATTGCACTGTCGGTAATACCTCTCATCACTTTGCTGTTGATTGAGAGTAAACTGAAAGGGCTGTAATGGCCAGATTAAATGTGTACTTTTTGAAGACAGGATGCTCCTGGGCAGTTTTTATATTGCTGCATATTATTGTAACTGTACTGCAATAGCTTCTTTAAAGACACAGTTTAGATTTGCAATTATATTTAGGTATTATAGGGTGGCCATGTTGGTTCATGAAACCAATTCTGGATCACTCAGCAGATCCATTGGCAAATCACTCTGTCAAAAATGAAAAATGTCATGAAAGGTTGAGTCAAGAGTGTTCGGTGAGACCAAGCGGAGGCTTGGCGATCGTTTCGCCGAACACCTCCGCTCGGTCCGCAATAACCAACCTGAGCTCAGCACTTCAACTCCCCCTCCCATTCCGTATCCGGCCTCTCTGTCCTGAGTCTCCTCCATGGCCAGAGCGAGCAACACCGGAAATTGGAGGAACAGCACCTCATATTCCGCTTGGGTAGTCTGCATCCTGGGGTCATGAACATTGAATTATCCCTATTCTGTTAGCCCTTGCTGTCTCCTCCCCTTCCTCAGCCCTCGGGCTGTCTCCTCCCATCCCTCAGCCCTCGGGCTCTTCCTCCGCCTTTTTCCTTTCTTCTCCCCACCCCCCATCAGTCTGAAGAAGGGTTTCGGCCCGAACGTTGCCTATTTCCTTCGCTCCATAGATGCTGCTGCACCCGCTGAGTTTCTCCAGCATTTTTGTGTTTATTGGTCATATGCATTGAATATGAACAGAAACAATGAAATTCTTGCAGGTACATTTGACACAACAATAAATATATAATAAATTATTATTTATTTTAAGTAACTAGTCCACGATAGAGCAATCATTGTAGTACAAAGTCCATAGAGATTCAGTGCTGAGGTATAATTGTGGTTAGGGTTGTGCAGGGTGTAGATTGATGATGCATGTGCATCAATCACACTTAGCTAGCATCACTAACTCCACCCCATTATAACATTTATACTAACGCCCATTCCCAGCACCGTTAGTTGAAGCAGCCAGGAGGTGCAGCCGTACTTTTTGGTCCGCGATGAACTGGTGGTTCAGGATGGTGTGGTCGTCAAGGGCCACAAGGTAGTTGTACCTGCATCGCTACACGACGAATACTTCAAAGAGGTACACAGCGGTCACCCAGGAGCCGACTCCACACTGGCACGCGCCCGGGATCTGTTCTACTGGCCCGGAATGGCCACGTACAACCGGGACCGCGTAGCCTCCTGCCCCACTTGCAACAATCTTGCACCTCATCAGCAGCGGCAACCCCTTCTGCAACAACCTCCACCAGCACTGTCATGGTTGTCGCTGGCTGCGGACATTTTCGAATGGTGCAGTAAGCACTACCTCGTTCTGGTCGACTCGTACTCCAACTGGTTTGAACTTGACCAACTTACCTCCCTCACGTCGGAGATGGTCATCAGGAAGCTGAAAAGACATTTCTCAGACCATGGCATTCCTGTTATTCTGAGAACCGACAATGGTCCACAGTTCACCAGCCACTTGTTCAAGCTTTTCGCCGACCGATGGAACTTCCAGCACGTCACAAGCAGTCCCGAGTATCCACAGAGTAATGGACTTGCTGAACGCGCTGTCAGAAGCGCCAAGCACTTGCTGGAGGGAGCGCGCATTTCAAAGTCTGACGTCTATCTCGATCTACTGAATCTCAGAAACATTGCAAGAGACGGAATCTTGGGGTCACCAGCACAGCGGCTGCTGTCGAGGGTGACGAGGTCTCCGGTCCCCATCGCACAATAGCAGCTGGTTCCTCGGGTGTTGAAGCCCGCCACTATCCAGCAACGTCTCCAAGAGAAGCACGATACCCAGAAACGTCATACGACAGCTCCAGCAGACAACTCCAGCCTCTACTGCCGGGCCAGGTCGTGCGTCTACGAACCCCAACTGGTCATTCTCGTCTGGGCGTTGTTGTGCGCCCGACTGATGAGCCGCGATCGTACCTTGTGGACTGTGAGGGAGCGGTTTACCGGAGAAGTCGTCAACACCTGCTTGCTGTGAAGGAGCCCCGACCGCCGCCTGCCGATCCATATCCTCCGCCGCTCCAGTTCCAGCCGCCTTCCGCAATGTCTCCCGCCCGTCCCCGCATGCCTGGCACTCTCCCACGTCCATCTGTCTCCACTAACCACGGGGTTTCACCCACCGCATGTTTCCCCCCTCGGTCGCCACAATCCTCTCCCGTGCGGTTTTCACCTTCAGCCTCTCCGCCTCATCCTTCAGTTGAGGGAGGGGATGGTTGGGTCCGCACGCGTTCGGGCCGTGTTAGTAGACCACCAGACAGGTATGGCGAGTATGTTTAATATGCTTTTAATCTTTAGGGGGAAGGATGTAGATTGATGATGCATGTGCATCAATCACACTTAGCTAGCATCACTAACTCCACCCCATTATAACAATTATACTAACGCCCATTCCCAGCACCGTTAGTTGAAGCAGCCAGGATAAACTGACAACACCTCGCTCTGTAATGCTGCCAAGTTAAAGTGCTGATTAAAGATGTGTGTAAATCTTATATGCTTTGAAGTGATTTACACAGGGTGGTCCAAGAATCTGATAGTTAAGGAAAGAGGCAGCTCTTGAAACTGGAAGCGTAAATGGGCTCCTGTATCTTCTTCCTAATGTGTGGTTGGGGTGGGGTGGATCTTTAACATTAGCTGTTTCTTGAGGAATGGGTCTTACAGTGCAAGAGCCCTGTCTCTGGGGTGAAGATCATCCAAAATCGCAAGCTCTGACCATGCTCCTACAATCACCAAATGCATTGTTGTAGCTGTGTATGCATCCAGCTCTAAGGCACATTAAGAATGAATCCTATTTTATTCCTGTTGGTTTTTTTTTGCCAGATTTCTGCTTTCCAGTAAATCAGCAGGCAGAGGGGATAGGATCTTGTGGGGGTAGATGTGTGGAATGACAGAGAGAAATGCAGGAGGTCAGGGATTGGATGGGACAGGGGACAGGAAATTAACTGGGAAAAGATGGAAATCAGTAATAAAAACAGTAGAGAATTGGAGTGAGGAAAAGATGTAACCCTGGAGTATTGTGTGCAGTTTTGGTGTCCTAGTTTGAGGAAGGGCATTATTGCTATTGAGGGAGTGCAGCGTAGCTTTACAAGGTTAATTCCCGGGATGGCGGGACTGTCATATGGTGAGAGAATGGAGCGGCTGAGCTTGTATACTCTGGAGTTTAGAAGGAATGAGAGGGATCTTATTGAAACGTATCAGATTATTAAGGGTTTGGACACGCTAGAGGCAAGAAACATGTTCCCGATGTTGGGGGAGTCCAGAACCAGGGGCCACTGTTTAAGAATAAGGGGTAAGCCATTTATAGACAATAGACAATAGGTGCAGGAGTAGGCCATTCGGCCATTCGAGCCAGCACCGCCATTCCAGGTGATCATAGCTGATCATCCCCAATCAGTACCCCGTTCCTGCCTTCTCCCCATATCCTCTGACTCCGCTATCTTTAAGAGCCCTATCAGCTCTCTCTTGAAAGTATCCAGAGAACCGGCCTCCACCGCCCTCTGAGGCAGAGAATTCCACAGACTCACAACTCTCTGTGTGAAAAGTGTTTCCTCGTCTCTGTTCTAAATGGCTTACCCGTTATTCTTAAACTGTGGCCCCTGGTTCTGGACTCCCCCAACATCGGGAACATGTTTCCTGCCTCTAGCGTGTCCAAACCCTTAATAATCTTATATGTTTCAATAAGAACCCCCTCTCATCCTTCTAAACTCCAGAGTATACAAGCCCAGCCGCTCCATCTCTCAGCATATGACAGCCCCGCCATCCCGTGAATTAACCTTGCAAACCTACGCTGCACTCCCTCAATAGCAAGAATGTCCTTCCTCAAATTAGGGGACCAAAACTGCACACAATACTCCAGGTGTGGTCTCACTAGGGCCCTTACAACTGCAGAAGGACCTCTTTGCTCCTATACTCAACTCCTCTTGTTATGAAGCCTACATGCCATTCGCTTTCTTCACTGCCTGCTGTACCTGCATGCTTACTTTCATTGACTGATGAACAAGGACCCCAGATCCCGTTGTCTTTCCCCTTTCCCAACTTGACACCATTTAGATAATGTTTAAGAAGGAACTGCAGATGCTGGAAAATCGAAGGTAGATAAAAATGCTGGAGAAACTCAGCAGGTGAGGCAGCATCTATGGAGCGAAGGAAATAGGCGACGTTTCGGGTCGAGACCCTTCTTCAGACTGATGTGGCAGTGGGGGGGCGGGAAGAATAAAGGAAGTGGCGGAGACAGTGGGCTGGGGAAGAGCTGGGAAGGGGAGGGGAAAGAAGGAGAAAGCAGGGACTACCTGAAATTGGAGAAGTCAATGTTCATATTGCTGGGGTGTAAAACTACCCAAGCGAAATATGAGGTGCTGCTCCTCCAATTACGGTGGGCCTCACTCTGGCCATGGAGGAAGCCCAGGACAGAAATGTCAGATTCGAAATGGGATGGGGAGTTGAAGTGCTGAACCACCGGGAGATCAGGTTACTTATTGCGAACCGAGCGGAGGTGTTGGGCGAAGCGATCGCCAAGCCTACGCTTGGTCTCACCGATGCAGAGCAGCTGACACCTAGAGCAGCGGATGCAATACATGAGGTTGGAGGAGGTGCAGGTGAACCTCTGCCGCACCTGGAAAAGACCATTTAGATAATAATCTGCCTTCCTGTTTTGGTACCAAAAGTGGATAACCTCACATTTATCCACATTAAACTGCATCTGCCCGTGCATCTGCCCACTCACCCATCCTGTCCAAGTCATTTTGCATTCTCATAGCATCCTCCTCACTATTCACACTGTCACCCAGCTTTGTGTCATCTGCAAATCTGCTGTTACTTTGAATCCCTTCATCTAAATCATTGATGTATATGTAAATAGCTGCAGTCCCAGCACCGAGCCTTGCGGTACCCCACTAGTTGCTGCCTGCCATTCTGAAAGGGACCCGTTAATCCCTACTCTTTGTTTCCTGTCTGCCAACCAATTTTCTATCCATGTCAGCACTCTACCCCCAATGCCATGTGCCCTAATGTTGCCCACTAATCTCCTAATATAGAACGGAGATGAGGAAACACTGTTTCACACAAAGAGTTGTTAGTCTGTGGAATTCTCTGCCTCAGAGGGCGGTGGAGGCCGGTTCTCTGGATACTTTCAAGAGAGAGCTAGATAGGGCTCTTAAAGATAGCGGAGTCAGGGGATATGGGGAGAAGGCAGGAACGGGGTACTGATTGGGGATGATCAGCCATGATCATATTGAATGGCCTACTCCTGCACCTATTGTCTATTGTAAGATTGCACAATGCACAATGCACAAAGCCCCAAAGATAGTGGTTCACACGATCCTGAACAATGTTACATATTAATAATAAAATAATATCACATCTGTGGTAATTATAGTTATTTTGCAGTTATTGCATTTCATACTGCTGTAAAATACAACCTCCTAAAATATTTGCCTAGCTGTTTAAATTTAATTTTCTGAGCTACTCACATTGATGTACCCCTTCAGTACTTCCATTTGGTTCGGTTGCATAGTCAGACTAATAATTGAGGTACAAATTTCTTTGTGCTTTTTCTAAGTTCCACTCCAAAATGTGTATAAAAGATGCAGATGTATTCAGTGGTTTACTCTTCATCTAGTACTTGCCAGGCTTTGTCCTGCCCTCTTCTAGCTTTCTTCCCCACCCCACCAACTGAAGAAGAGTTCAGACCCAAAATGTAACATATCCAGAGATGGAGACCATTATTATTTATTAACTTTTATGTTCACCACTTCCACCCTGCCCTCAACTTAACCTGGACTACCTTGGACACCTCTCTCCCCTTTCTTGATTTTTCTATCTCCATTACAAACCTACAGACTCCCACGGCTATCTGGACTACTCTTCTTCTCACTCTGCCTCATGCAAAGATTATTTTCCTGCTCTCAATTACTTCGCCTTTACACATTTGCTCCCAAAGTGAGATGTTCCATACTAGGACATCCGAGATGTTGTCATTCTTCAAGGAACGTGGCTTCCTGCCCTTCTCTTATTGATGGGGTCCTCACTTGTGTCTCCTCGGCGTCCTGTAGTCCTGCTCTCGCTCTCCCCCCCCCCCCCCCCAGATGCGACAAGGACAGAGTTTCCCGGTCCTCACCTTTCACCCCACAAGCCTCCGCATCCAACACATTATCCTCCGACATTTCCGTCTACACCTAAGTGATCCCACCACTAATCACATCTTCCATCTCCACCCCTCTCTGCCTTCCGCAGAGACTGCTCCATCCACGATTCCTTGGGTCACTCATCCCTTCTCACCCAAACCACCGCTTCCCAGGTACTTTCCCCTACAACTGCAGGAGGGGCAACCACCTGTCCTCACACCTTCTCCCTCGACTCCATCCAGGGACATCGAAAGTCCTCCTCTAACCTCATCTACTGCATCTGGTGTTCTCGATGTGGCTCCTGTACAAATTCGTCAACAGTGAAGGGTGATTGCCCTGAAACTTGCCTTCTCTCTCCCTCCCTCGGTGCTACCTGACCTGCTGAGCATCTCCAGCGTTCTCTGCTTTCATTGCCCTATGAATAGGAGTAGCATTCGTTTCCAATACCTCACCACACCCCGCAAACTGACCTTTCACCTCTCCCTCTTCCATATTGTATTGCCAGTGGCCTGTGGCGGCGGTAACCACGCGACCAAGGGCTTCCTCGTCGGGACGCGGAGTGATGACGGGGAGGCGTGGAGCTGGAGGTGTGAGTGAGAGAGGGAGGCAGGGAGGCAGGGAGGCAGGGAGGCAGGGAGGCAGGGAGGCAGGGAGGCAGGGAGGCAGGGAGGGGGGACCCAGCGGACGCCCGAACAAGCTGCAGGCGGGTGGGCGGCAGGACCCAGCGGACGCCCCATGGGCGGGAGGTGGCGCTAGTTCATTGTTGTTGCAATCACGTTAATCAGGTCAGTGGCCGAAGCAACAGTGGCGCTCGATGACGGCCGCAGGGCGTCCCCGACCCTTTCGCGATTAGCAACGCAGACTTTTGTTTTCAACTTTAAAACGAAGAATAAAAAGTGAGGATATGCTCAATGCAACACTCACGTTGCAATGTATCGTTGGAAATGTTTTCAGTTTCCTCTAATAATAGATGATAGTGTATTCTACTGGTAGTGTTTATTTCATGCAAAATACATAAT